>NC_061168.1:21153580-21193580 GCF_022113875.1 Hydra vulgaris
TCGTTTTTGTAGAAATGTTATTATTTAAAAATGTTTTGGAATGTTTCGTTTTTTAAAATGTAAAAACATTTGTTTATTTTCTCGACGTTTGTCACGTTTTGTCTATACTAAACGAATAAAAAACATTATAACTTAAATTTAAAAAAGATTATATAAGATGTTAATATTTGATTTTTTTTTTCTCCTTAAATATGTTATTTAAATAATTATTTTTTTCTTTTAAAAAGTCAGCGAGTAATAAACTGGAAATTTTAATATTGTACGATTTAAAACTGTGCAATAGCTAATATTTTTACAAGCGATTTTATATAATATTTATTTATTTGTTTTTATTTATTTTCATAAAGCGGTTGATAAGCACAATCACTCGTATTAATAAAAAACTTAAACGAACGTTTTGAATAAATTTAATTTTGAATAAACGTTTTGAATAAATTTAATGTTAACAAGAAATTTTATTTCAAGTAATATAAAATAAAATGTTAGAATAAAAATCTTATAGGTATAAAAGAAATATTTCAGCGAAAAAATTATTCTTAAAAATTATTATTAAAAATTATTCTTAAAAATTATTATCGAAAAACTATTGACGTTTTATTTTTCAGCAGCTGTTCTTGAGCACGCTTCGTTGAGTTTCGGTAACTTTTAACATAAAAGCGATCGTTATTATTTAAGTAATTTTTTAGAGTTGCTTTTTACAAAAATTTTAATAACTGTACTTTTTTATTGAATCAAGTAGAATACGTTTTAATATTAATCCTTTTTTTTTTTTTATTTGTGCTCACCAATTTTTATGTTTCCTCAAAATTACTCTTAAATACTTTAAATACGTCTAACAGTTAATAAATATTTTTAAATCTTTTTTTTTAAAACCTAACAAACCCCCGTAAAATAATTATTTAAGTTTAAAATCTAAAGTATTTTTGTTCAATTTTATCGAAAACTTTGCTATTGCTGAATAATTTTATTAAAATGTTAGCTTAAAAGATTTAAACTTTTTTTTAATCTGAATTTTTTCTACTTGTATTTAATTTTTTTTTAATTCAAACTTTTATTTCTACTGCGTGCGGTTTTTAAAATACTTTATTAAATGTTAAAATAATCGTAAATTACTTCATTAAAATTCCGCTCAAAAATATCTTTAAATAAACTCAAACAAAAATTTTTTTGCTCGACGCAAATAGCCCTAGCTACACGCAAAATCGCTCTTGGACGACGTAAAATTCACATCGCCCGACGCTTTATCGCAAGACCTGTTAGTCTATTTTTACAAAAGGTGGTTTTATTGTCACAGCACTTGCTACTTATAGTTTTGTTAATATTTGACCTTAACGTAAAGCAAAAATTGAAGTCTTTGGTCTTGAAAATGTTTGCGTAGGCCTTGGCCTTAAAACTCTTAATCTTGGCCTTGATCTTAAAACTCTTTGCCTTGTCCTTGGCTTTGTAACTTTTGGCCTTGGTCTTGGCCTTGGCCTTGTAACGTGTGGCCTTGTCAACAACTCTGCATAAATCACATTTGTTTTGATGTAACATTGATAGTTTTTACTTATGCTTATTTTCATATTTTCTTGATATAAATGCAAATTTTCTCTAAATCAGTATGTTGCATGACTCTGTTCTAATATTTTAAGGATGATTACATAGCAATATTATTTTGCCATTATAATATCCACATACATAGCAAATAATATCAGGAGAATTTCCACATCCTCTACTAGCCATTATGAAGAACTTACCCTGTCAACACAAATGTAATGTGTATAATATATTGGAATGCGCAGAAAATTTATTGTTTATTTAACAGTAGTTGAAAGCAAATATTTTTTATAATAGAGCCAGTAGTTTTTAATAAATATTCAAATAAAAAATATTATGTGAATACTAATTTTAATCTTATTGCTATGTCAACATTTTCATACAATTTTACTTTTTTTATTTAATAAATTGTTGTCATTGTTTGAAATAATTTCATATTTTACATAATACATAGTTTGCACAATTTGGTTTTTAGGTTGCTTCGCACTGTCTGGTCCTTTTCCATCTAACCACAGGATTTTTATTATCTTTGAATTTTCAAATTTCACTTTTGTATTGCTTTTATACTTAAGAATATTTAAAAAATGAACTTAAATGGTTGGTATATCTCAGTTTGACGAGTGTTTCACTTATACCAATGTATGATTTTTGGATTATCATCAGGGTTACCTAAATTGAGAGTTATTGAGTAAAGGGAAAGTATTTTTATAATGCTGTTGCAGTTAATTTTATTGATGGTTGGATTTTCATTTAGTATGTATTATTTGAGTGAATTTTTTACTAGTTTGATATTTACCATACAACTAGTATGCAACATAAAAGTTTTATGCAGTTTATGGTTTATTGAAAAATGTTTGGCAAAAAAGTTTAAAAAGCATTTTCCTAAATATATGATGACATTAGTATTAAAATTAAGGTTTGTGTGTACAGTTTTCTTTTGCTGTTGTTTTCAGTTAGATTAATAGGAGAGAATGTGTTTATAAGCTGAATTTGCTTGATTATACATTATTACAGATGTCTTGAATACCTCTTCTCTAGAAGAATTTCCGGACAATCAAGTTCAACATTGTGAAGTAGTTGTTTTAGTATATTAGAACGGTGGTTGAGGATAATTTACAGTATTATCAGTGATTGAGGATAATTTACAGTATTATCAGGTTTGCAGTATGGTTAATATAATTTAGAGTTACATTAAGGCAATCAACAATTTCTGATTTTAAAACGTTAAAAATACAAATTAATGCAATTAATTTTTATTCCTAAGGGATTTTTTTTTAGCTCACTTATTTTTATAGTTTTTTTTAGGAGAAACTTATTTTCATGCCTGCATTTAGAAATCAAATCTGATTTTTTGTTTAATAAACGTTCTTGTTTCACATGTGTAATTATTTCAAATTTTACTCGTAAGCATAATATGAATTTTTTGGAAATATATGCATGTGCTGTTTTTAGAATCAACCAATTCAATATAAAATCATCGATGTTTTTAACTTTTAATTCCCATATGTATTTTGGCAGCACGGTGTATTTTGAATACTTTTTATTTTTAAAGGATTGCTTATGGTTGCAAAACGTTTTTACATTCACCCTCTGTTGAGCCAATATTGTTTATCAGGTACATTCTTAGAGGAAACAACACATTTATATACCACTTGTTTTGAGGGCATCTTCAAAAATTCATTTAGAGGAATTAAATACATTTTCATCAGAGGAGTTTTAGTTTTTTGCCTGTTAATAATTGTAATTTGTTTTAGAATTTGGAGTGGATGGTTTGTGTTAATTTAATATACAATAATTCATCATTTGTTTTTCAAGAAAGGCTTATACGAATTTTTAGAGAGGTTAAATGTGGCATCAAGAAAATTTACATTTTTTAAATTTATGCTTATTTTGATTTGAAAGCTGATATTTAAAAAACATTTTATAGTATCTCTTTATCTTTAACTTTATTAAGTTGTGGACCAGATTTTTTATGCATTACTATTAAACCATCATCATGATATTTTACTTAATAAGTCTGAAATATATAGTCCAACAAATTCACAAATTTCTGCTCCATCATAACTGCCCATTGTTACATCAAAGCAGTCATTTATGTTTTTCTTTTTTCTAGTTTCCTTATAATAATAATAATAATAATAATAATAATAATAATAATAATAATAATAATAATAATAATAATAATAATAATAATAATAATAATTTTTTCTGTTATTTTCGTATTCTTTTTAGATACATTATTACTCAGATTTGAAAATGATAGAAAATGATTTCAATTTGGTTTTCAGCAATGCTCTTAAATTTTATCCTCCAGATTCAATTCAATATCAAGTTTGATTTTTATTTTAACATTTTATGTTCTAATGTTCTACGATATTTATTTGAAGTTTAAAAGAATGTCTAAATTTAAACTTTGTTATGTTTAAAAGAAAATGAAATTATTGTTTGTTTTTTTTTTTTTGGTATAGGATGCTCATACCTTAAATGCATTTATGCATGAAAAAATAAAAGAAATGGATCACTGTGAGGAATATCAGACATTTCTAGTTGGTTTTTTTAATCTTATTAGTGCATATATATATATATATATATATATATATATATATATATATATATATATATATATATATATATATATATATATATATATATATATATATATGTATATGTATATATATATATATTCTTTTTTTAGAAAACTGAAAGAACTGGAAGCATTTCACATAAGTTTAAAAGTGAGAGTTCTCCCATAGTTACACCATTGAAAAAGCGAGGTAGGCAACCTAAAGACGCTAGCAAAACTCTAATAGATGGTTTGAAGATTTTTTCTGATCATGCTAAGAAATTGTTTGACTTTATTATGGAATATAAGGTTGTTTTATAGATTTTTTTTTTTGTTAATTTTTGTTTACCGATATGTTTAATTTTGTTTAAAAAATTTAACAATTGTTTTATTTGTATTTCAGTTTCTAATAGCTTAACTGTAGTATAGCTTAACTATTTTTATATATTTTATATTTTTAACTTTTATTTTATTATTATTTTTTTTAATTCTTTGTTTCCAGAATTCCGAAGGTCGTTTTTTGTTTAAAATGTTTCATGTTTTACCTGATAAAAAAGAGTTTGCAGAGTATTATGAAATTATTTCAAAACCTATTGATCTTAAAACGATTGGGGAGAGAATCAATGCAAATCATTATGTTTCTGAATATCAGTTAATGAAAGATTTCAACATTTTGTTTAAAAATGCTCGTAAATTTAATGAGGAGGGTTCTCAGATTTATAATGACTCTATTACATTGGAAAAGGCGTTAAAAAAGAAGATGCTTGAATTTTTTCCAGGTACAATCAATTTTTTCATATTTTTAAAATATAATTTATATATATATATATATATATATATATATATATATATATATATATATATATATATATATATATATATATATGCATATATATATATATATATATATATATATATATATATATATATATATATATATATATATATATCACATAAATTTTTAAAGATTTGAGTGATTAGGAATTTAATAAAGATGGACGTTTCATACTTTGAATAGAATTTATTCTATGTAACTTGTTTTAGTTTTTACAATTTTTAAATATTTTTAAATTATAGTTTTAACCATCTTGCACTTGAAAAACTTGCATGCTGAAAATTGGTGCCCCATGAGATTCAAACACCAATAAATCTATTTCATAAGCTTAACTAAAATGAATGTATTGAAATCATTTAATTAAAATGATTCTCATAATGATAAATAATTTTTAACTTGTTATAATTTGTTGAAACTGTTGATTGAAATGTTTTAACTTTTTTACTTTGAAAGTTTTTGTAGAAAAAAGTCATTTGAATAAATAATCATTTTTCCTGCCGTAAAATTACCTCATTAAAAAAAAAATCTGAGATTAGGGTGACATTTGGCTTATTTGACATGGAATTACCATTGATAATTATTGAGCAATTCCTAGTTTGCAAAAGTTTATGTAATGCATAATTTAATATGACCATATTTTCACAATAAAACAAACTACTATCTGCAATATGTTAAATACAGTCACATAATATTCTTTTAATACCACATTCTATTACACACCGTATTGGTTCAGCATCATCATTTGCATTTAAGTTTTCATTTTTAATTTCAATGTCTTCGAATTGTTGGTAACATAAATAAAAACACCACCATCTTTATTTTGTTTACAATCTTGATGATATCAATACCAACATTTTGAAAGTTTCTTATGTAGTTGAACCACTTCTATTCATAATCTTCAATTTATAATTAATCTTCGACTTATCATTAATCTTCGATTTATCATTAATCTTTGATTTATTATTAATAAAAGTTTAAGCAAATGCAAGTTTGAAAATTCTAAACATTTATTTTAATCTATTTTATTTGATTAGTTTTAAATAATTTTTCTGCTCGATTTGCAACTATCTCTAAAATTATATTTCTTATCATAGTCTAACTGACTAATATTATTTCAAGTTTTTTACTATTGTTATCATGACATCATTATCGAGCAATGGTACTTGCTACCTAGTATGATTAGTTCATTGTAGTATATATGATGCAATATTTATTTTTTAATGTATAAAAATATATATACCATCTCTGATCATTTTTTTATTTTGATCATTTTACTTGGAACATCCATGATGCACTGCTGCTACTTTTTATATACTCAATATATTTTAAAAATTGCAACACAAAGTAGTCTCCTGAACTATAATTTTTTTTTTCATGGCTATTATAAGTTCCTCGGTTATGTTTTACTGTAATTTGTATGTTTTTTTATCCTTGAATATTATACTTTTTTGTTTAGAGGAAAAAGTAATACCTCTAAAAAATATAAGATTGAGGTAAGTTGCTTTTTTCATTTTTTGAAAATTTTTCTTACTCAAATTATTGATTATGCCAAAGTTAAAATAAATTTATTGCTTGTAATTTTTAAAGTTATATACATAAGTTATAGTTTATTTTTATTTAAATTACCCTAATTATAATTTTAAAGTTTATTTGTCTTAATTATTATTATCATTTAAGTTTTATTGTTTTAATTGTCATAATACCAAAATTGATTATTGTGCATTCTGAACTATAAGCAAGGTTACTCCTTGTACTTTACAAAAAGATCATGCTCAATTTTCATAAAGAACAAAACAGTAATAAGTTAGTAAAAAAAATACTTAGCTTTTTTCTTCAACTGGCAGTTTCTTATTCTGTAGAACCATCCGGAAGCTTTTTGATGATTCTACAAATGTAGAAACTGCCAATTAAAAAAAAAATTAGGAATTTTTTTTTTTACTTTTATAGCGCTTGCTTGTTTCGTTGTTTAAACTAATTTTTAAAATATGTTTAAACAGTAGAGTTTGCATATTGATAAATAAAGAAGTATATTCGTAATAAAATACATCACACATGATTTATGCGTGACTAATTTCAATTTTAATTTATGTGGTATAAGTTCAAATTAAAAATGATTTATTTCTTCTATTTGAAAGCTGAATCCAGCATGTTTTTTTTAATTGCATATTTTTAAAAATGAATTATTTCTTCTATTTGAAAGCTAAATCTAGCATGTTTTTTTTTTTTTTTCAATTCCGATTGAACTTTATCATATTATCTGCTTAATCGTACCCTGGTTCGAACCATTTGCTAACTCGTATATTTTTTTAGGGTTAATATGACAAAAAATTCACTTAACTAGAACTTTTTACTCTGAATTGCATAAAAGTCCATGTAATAAAATACCAAAACATGCAACATTTCAATGAAAATTCCAAACTTAAAAAATTAAATATCTAGCATAATATTTATAAATATCTAGAGTAAAATTTATAAATATCTTATAAATAAATATCTAGCGTAAAAAGTTTATCAAACTAAAACTTCACTTAAAGCTTTGATTTCATACAGGTTTGCTCACATTCTATTAATTAATAACTATTATATTTAAAATTCAAAAACATCAAAACGTTGAAATATCAAATATTTTTTGGTCGAATATAAGTTAATATAAAACTAAATATTTTCACTTGATATCTTCAAATTAGTTAAGCTTATATTAAAGTCTATTTATTAAAAAAGTTAAAGCTAAACGCAACTTTAAATTAAAAAAAAAAAGTTTCAATAAACAATACCTATAGCAAATATTTTTGTTATATAACTTTGAATGAAACTTTTGGAAGCGTCCTCACAAACAACAAAAGAAAAAATGTAAACTTACTGGTTTCACAAGCATGTTTCTTAAAATATATGTGAGTATATAAATTACTATTTATTAAATACTGACATACATTTATATATTTTTAAAATCTAATTTACTTCCAACAAGATTGCAAGCAACCACTATTAAGTAATGAGTTACTTTCAAATAGAAAAGTGATCTACTTAAAAGATTATATTAAGATTATAATAAAAATAATGAATACGAAATTTTATAAAGAAGTTGTTTTTGAAAAAGTACTATGACTTTCCAATGCTGTGTACTTTTTCAGAAAACATGTTTAAAATGCTGAGCAAAACTAAATGTTGTTTTTTTTTCCTGATATACTCCCAACAAGGCTGCAAGCAACCACTATTAAGTTTGAAAAAAAAATTACTGGAACTATTTACTGGAAAGAAAAAATTACTGGAGATCAAAGAAACGGTTGACAGAAGACTTGAAAAGTTGAAGGTTGTAGACAAATAAATTTTTTTAGAGCAAGCAGGGACAGATACAACAAAAGGATTTGCTGAATGAAAAGTCAAGCAAGAATGCGTTTTTGGACCTTGTCTAGAAGAGAAAGAGCATCATTAAAAGAACCAGCCTAAATATGACAACAGTATTCCATTCAGGTACAAATAAGAGATTTGTAGAGGTAGAGAATGGAATCAGGAGAGAGAAAATGGCGAGATCAATAAAGAAAAGCAACCTTAGCAAATGCTAATTTAGCAATCAATTGTATATATGGTTTCCATGAAAGGTCAGTAGTAAACGATAATACAAGAAGTCGTATTGAAGAGGACAATGTGAGAGTTTATTTTTAAAAAAACTGTTTTTATTAAAATATTCTCTCACCTACCTAATCGTTGGGAGGGGTTGAAGAGCTAGGGAGAGTAGATTCAGTGTTAAAAATTCATTGATTGGATTGATGTAATTGAAGGGATATGTGGATATAGGTTTAAGCTAGTACAGATTGGGAGAATGGTCATTAGATTGGGGGTGAGGTGGAGGTGGTAACTTTTTATTTTATATTTTTAAAGATTTAGTTGTTATACAGTCATTATTTTTAAACACATTTTTATATCTTGTTTACACTAGAGAACTGGAATACAAATTTACTGCATAGTGTTTACTGTATTTTGTTTTTTATTGTACTGAATTTTTTGAATTGTTTTTCTGCTGTTTTTTCATCAAACAATAGTTGTTACTAAATACTTCAAAGCAGTACTCCAAGTAAGACAGAACAGGGTGATATGCCAGATGGCCACATTTTAAAGTATAAAATAAGTAGCAATGGTAAGATGATATTTTGAAAATATTGAAAACTATCCCGTTATGTATTTTTCTGTTTTTAAGCACTGCTTAAAAGGTAAAAAGTAAAACAAAATATTTTAATGGATTTTTTTTATGGATTAAATTAACTAAAATTAACTTCAAAACATGAACCTTGAGGAACAAGATTGCTGCCTGGAGAAACAAGTTAAGTGCAGTACAACCAGGGATGTGATGTGTTGGAACTCAGAACTTCTTGTTTACAAGGAGAGCCCTCTATCACTAAACCACTACCACATTGGTAGTGGTTTCATATACATCATATACATCATTTAGTCATATACATTAGTAATATAAATTCTAATTTAAAAATTATTTAACAATAAACTAATTTAACAATGAACCTATTATACAACAAATAAAACTAATTTAACAATGCACCTATTATACAACAGTGAAAATATGAAGGAATAAAAAAAAGTTAAAAAAGAAAATTTGCTTGTTCAAACAATCAATAATATTTTTCATATTCATTCTCCTAATAAAAAATATTATGTTTAAACCAGACTGATTCAGGATAAGACATTCTAGTTTTCTAGCTCTTAAAAGTTGTTAAAAGCTCTTAAAATCTAGTTTTCAGCTCTTAAAAGTTGAAACAAGATAAATAAGCAAGATAGATTTAAAACTAGTTGAATAGGCAGGATAGATATTTTGTAAAAATTCATTTTCACTTGAGATTCTAAGATTCAAAATCTATGAACAGTTGCAATACAAATTTATAAAAAACTCCTCTCAGGCTGACATGCTATCATCATATTTTTTAATTATTCTTTGGGTCATTTTGGAAAACCTTATTTCAAAAACAAACAACAACTGATGTTATACATTTTACAATTATTAAAATCAAATTGCTTCACAACCAATCAAATTGCTTCACTAGAGAAACTTTCCTCTTGCAATTTCCATCAGGTGCCCTGATATCGAAAAATCTTTCTAAAAAAAATGAAAATGAAAATTGCGTTTCTTTTAAAAAAGTACAATTCAAAGTATCATGCATAGGAGATTTATAAGATGCTGCAGAATTATAAATTTTTCTACAGGAAATTTATAATTTAGAAGACGATGGAAAATGTTTTAAAATTCATTTGTAGTAATGGTAAGTATAAGTAAAAAATATAGTTTATTTAAATCGAAGATGTTTTCAAACCTTTTAAGTAACAATTAATACATAAAAGTTAGTTGAGAAGATAATTCAAAATATATACATATTGTTTCTTATTCTGCGCGAGGCTACGCAAAACAAAGTTTTTAAAGTGATTAAAAAATTACAATAAGTAGCAATTATTTGCTGATTTAGCACAATACAAATAATAACTTCTTTTATAAACCTCTTTTATAGAATGAAATTATAACAAGAGAGTTAATTATTTTACCAGAAAAAAAATGTTCATAACAAATATTTGCTATTGATATAAAAAATCCTAATCTTTTTTGACTTTCCTACAAAATCCAATTTTGACATTTTTACACAACAGGAAAACTACATCTCTACAACTAATATGTCAATAACAAATTCATTTCTTTATTTAATTCATTTTTATTGAAAGAATACAAAAAACATACTAGAAAAAAATTTTCTATTGGTTTCTGCTTTACTTGTTCTAATGCGGCAGTAGTAGTAGAGCACTTGCTTAATGAGTAAAAAGTTCCAAGTTCGATCCCTACCACATCCCTGGTAGTACTGCATTTAATAGCCTTGTTTGTCAAGGTTCGTGTTTTAGTGTAAAGAGTTAAGAGAGGGTTGTAAACATAATATATTTTTTAAATGTGCCTTCTTGACTGTAATGACCCCATTGGCCTTCTCAGCTCTAATATTATTCATTTTTGTTTTATAAACTTGTATGTTAGTTTAACAATTTCCTATAAAAGACTGGATAAAATTGCTTGATGATCAGTTTAATCACAACTTTGAACTTTTAAATCCTTTTAAAATGTTTTGATAAGATTGAAAAGTTAAAATACACAGAAATGGTCAAAAAAGAGTAAAAACTTTTTGGATGTATATATACATCTATAGAGCGTATATAGATATAAATTTGCTGACTTTTTTTGCTGACTATAAAGGTTTGTTTTTTATTGTAGTATAAAGATCTTATTTGTAATATTAGGTCTTTTTATGCATATTTGCAAGGTAGAAATGCATAAAAATATTTAAATATTTTTAATATACTATTTGATATAGGGAATAATAAAGTAGTTTTGCAATTAATTAATTGTTGCATCCTTCAATCTTTCACAACCAAATTTTCTCACTTTTTTTTTTCAATTTCCAAATTTGGGTTCCAAAATGTTTGTTTGATGTTTTGTGAGTACCCAACACAATCCTATTTATTAACTTGTAACAATAAGCATCCTTGACACTGTTGTAACTTTTGCTAACTTTGTCACCCAAAAAGTCAATATAAAGATCTTATTTGAAATATTAAGGTCTTTTTTTGCGTTTTTGCAAAACAGAATTTGGCTTTAGGCGATTTTTTGATGCATAAAGTATATTTCAATTAATTTTTATTATTTTTCATTGTTTAACTGTTGCAATTTTAACAAATTGTTCAATTGAATTTTGAATAACATTTTAAATTATCTCGACTTGGAATTCAAAGCATTACAGAGTCCATGCAACATATACATTTAATATTTTACTGTTTTATTTATGCAACTATTTCTTTAAATGTTCATAAAAATTCATGCATTTATTTTCATTTATTTTTTCAGTGTGTTTATTTTCCAGTTGTATAAATTCAAAAATTGTTTTATGAACAATAATTATTTGTTCAAACTTTATTATATTTGTAATAATATCTATAACATATAGTTATATCTATAATATATAATTATATCTATAACATATAATGAATTTAAAACTAGTTTAAAACCAAACATAGGATCAAATTTGAACTGAGAATAAATCTTTGTTCTTATCTATTTAAGAATAGTCTTACATTTTTTTTTCCCCAGTGAATACTTGGGTACTATCAGTATCCAAGTAAGTCTAAGATAAAAAAAAGTTTAAATATTTTGTTTTTCTTAATTTTATTTGTGTCTAAAACATGGTAATACAATAATTTTACATATATTAATATATTACATATATTACATATATATTAATAATATTTATTAATTACATATATATTAATATATTAATATATTGCATATAAATTAATAATATCAGCAATATTAATATGTAAATATATTATACATATATATTATGTATATATATATATTATATATGTATGTATGTATTATATATGTATTTACAAAATACTATTAAAGTTTTAGAATTATTTACATTTACAACTCTTGGAATTAGGGTCGGCATTCTGCAATGCTGACCTTGCTGCTGACCTAAATGTGTTTGAGGTCGGTAAAAAATTGCCGACCTCGTTTCAATGTTTTATGGTTACCCCATTGTGTCAAATTTTTTTTGCCAACCTAATGCGGATCTCTAACAGTTTTCTCCTAATTCCAAGAAAATTTTCATTATTCTACAAATTTAAAATTATTTTCAAGTTCAAAGTATTTAATAATCTAATAACTATAGAATAAACAACAAATTTTAATGTATAATAATAATAAGTTTTTTTTCATGCAGTAACTCATCTATTGGGCAATCAAAAGGTTTATTTACAAACAAGTGTCACGAATTGCTTTCCTATGTGCAAGAATTTAAAGTAAATTGTTGAATAGTATAATAAATAAATTTACTTATAAAGAATCTAAATAAAAATTATTAACATTTTTAACAAATTTTTAACATTAAAAGGATGACTATGGTAACAAGTTGTCAGCTGTATTTGAAAAGCTACCTTCAAGATTGGTAAGTACATACTACTTCTCAATTTGAAAATTAAAAAGATTAGTTTTTTGTTTTGATTATTGGAATTTTTTGATTTCTAAGGAATACCCTGATTATTACCAACTCATTAAAAGACCAATTGATCTCTCTTATATTAGTTCAAGAATAAATAAGGTAAGTTTTTTTATATTCATGATACTTATGTTGATAAAAATTTTTTGTAGAACTTTATTTATTAGAGTTGCAAAGAAACAAGAAATAGTTAAATATTCATAAAAATAGTTAAATATAAAAATAGTTTTATATTTATAAAAATATTTGAATATTTATAAAAAATAGTTAAATATTTATAAAAATAGTTTAATACTTATAAAAATAGTAACATATTTTACATCTTCAAAGCAATGTGTGCCCTTCATTTGGATTGTGTTGGAATAAAGAAACTTATTGGTCAGTATCATAGTCAGTGAGAAATTGTTTGAAACCTATTAAACTCCAAATCAAGTTTTATAAATTTTACTAATTGAGCAGTAGTCACAATATTCCTCCACCCACTAAACTCTCTCAACTTTGCTCTACTCAATAATCGGGTGGACACGGAAAAATCCAGTCATCTTTAAATTGAGATTTCTCGAAAACCACAAATACTTTTTATTTAATTTTTTTTTTTAATTAAATCTTACTTCCTTATCTTAAATGGTGTTGATAAATTTTTGTTTACAAATTAATGATTTGCAAAATGTTTTGGAAACAAGTTGAGGTGCGTAAAAAAGTTGTGCATTTTTTTTGCAAAAATCCATTGACTTCCTATCGCTTGATTGCTAAATGCACAAATGTCCCAAAATCTATAGTCATAGATATTATAAACAAGTTCAAGACTACTCAATGCTTCGAAAGAAAACTTGAAAGTGGAAGAAAAAAAACTTTCCATAAATCCAAAAAGGTAAAGTCGATTTTACGTTCAATAGCAAGAAATCCAAATCAGTCACGGCGTGATCTAGCAATAAAATTTAAGACTTCTCATTCTTATATTAAAAAAGTACTTAAAAGTGCTGGAATTAAAGCACTTCATTAAAAAAATACACCTAAGAGAAGCTTAAATTGTGAAATTAAAGGAATTCGACGCGCAAAGAAGTTGATTAAAATAATGGCAGATAAAAATATGTGCATAATTGAAGAGGACGAAACGTATTGCAAGACGGATTTTTCACAACTTCCTGGTCAACAGTTTTACTATGAAAACAAAGATAAACCTGTCGATGATCAATTTAAATATATTCGACGAGAAAAATTTGCATCCAAGTTCCTTGTGTGGCAAGCAATTTGTAGCTGTGGTATGCAGTCCTCTTGTTTTGTCACTAAAAAGACCTTGACTGTTAATCTCTACATCAAAGAATGCCTCCAAAAAAGACTTTTTCTTTTTATAAAAAAACACAAATACCAATGTCTCTTTTGGCCCGATCTTGCTGCCTCTCACTATTCTAAAAAGGTTTTATAGTGGTGCAAAGATAATAATGTGAAAATTGTTCCTAAAGATGCAAATCGTCTAGAAGAGCGCAAGATTGAAGATTTTTGGGCAATAGTTAAAGGAGTTCTTCGTAAGACAGGTGGACTAACAAATAATAAAAAGGACTTCCAAAAAAAGTGGAATAATGCCACCAATTTGGTGAAAAAAGAAAAAATCTGTAAAATGATGGCATCAACCCGCTATAAAGTTCGATTTCTTGCCAAGCAACCCATCAAGTCCCTTAAAATTAAGTTGAAACTCTAATTTATGTAAACACATTTAATAATAAAAAAATTGAAATAAAAAGCATTTATGGTTTTAGAGAAATCTCAATTTAAAGTTGACCGGATTTTTCCGTGTACACTCGATATACTCTCTCAACTTTGCTCCACTCGATATACTCTCTCAACTTTGCTCCACTCGATATACTATCTCAACTTTGCTCCACTCAATATACTCTCTCAACTTTACTCCACTCGATATACTCTCTCAACTTTGCTCTGTCCAATTTTTGCCTATAATGACCATACTGAGGAGGAAAGTCAGAAAATCACATGACTTTAGAGAGGTTTATGTTTAATATTGGTCGTGATAAGTCTGCTTCATGTTTTAAATCAATTTCACTTTATGGTTCCATGAAAACAATTTTATCTGTCTGTCACTGTCAATATTGTATCTACAATCAGTGATGACAAACCCAGAAGCAGAAAGTGCCCTTTTAGATGATGCTGTTTCCACCATGTATTTCCATCATTTTCAGTTCTTCTTGTTTTTGGTATTTATCCATTTTCATTTTATAGGTGGATTTCTGGGTACCTGGTGTATGGTAGTATTTTTCTTATCCTTTTCCTTTGCTAAGAATTCATCTTCCTCCCAACTTTGTGTATTACCAGCATTACTACGATTGGAACTTGAGTAGTGATCAACCGAAACAGAAAAAAAGCTGAAACCTAGATAAAATTTTAAAATCTGAAAATCAGATAAAAATTTAAAATTTTGCAAATTTTTCGGTATGTTTTTCAACCGCAATTTCAGTTTTTACCGAATTTATAAAAAGTATGGAAACCAAAATTTCGGTATCGGTTTGAAATTGAAATTTCAGTCGAAACCAATACCGAAACAGAATTTCGGTCGATCACTAAGCTTGAGGCATATGATGGTGAATTCTCTAAATAGTTTTTGGTTGTGGGTTGGTTGTCAATAATTTTTTCATTCACATTTTCATCAAAACACCTAGATGTATACACAAAAATAGAGTTAGTGGCCTTATGCACGGAGTTGATGACTTTTGTCAGGGAATCTAGGAATAGTTTTGATAATAAGTCATTAAAGAATTTCTCTACTGATTTGCTTCCCTAAATATTTCTATAAATATTCAACTATTTTATAAATATTAAACTATTTTTATAAATATTTAACTGTTTTTATAAATATTTAACTATTTAAAATTTTTAACTATTCTTATAAACATGTAAGTGACTTATTCTTTCTAAATGAAGTTGATAAATGCCTAATAACATCCTTGGTCTAAATAACATTTTTGGCCTAGGGAGATATATATTTTTCAAAATACCATTAAGTATTTAATTGATCTGTTATTAGTGTTATTCTAAATTATTGAAAATTATTTGGCGAGTTATGCAAAAAAAAAAAAACATTAAGTCTCTTATGACTTTATAGTTGATTTTAAAGTGCGCCAACATTTTTTCTTATGTTGATAGTAGAGAGTTTAATATTATACTATATAGTTTTTATAAATTTTCAGAAAATTTCTATTTAATGTATAAAACAAGTTTATGTTTTTTAGTATACATCAATTGATGACCTCGAACAAGATCTTATGTTACTGTTTAACAATGCATGCCACTATAATGAACCGGATTCACAAATTTATAAAGATGCTATTGTACTTCTCCGTGCCATGATTGCAAAGAAAAATGAAATTTCACCGGACTTAAATACGTTTGTTCCTGATGTTGCTGGACTTGTTCACAAGTTGTTGGAATCTTTGTATACAAGTGTAATGCAGCACAAGGTTTTTTATTTTTTTGTTTTTAAGTTTGCCTTCATTTTTTAATTTTTCTAATTATTTTTGTTCATAATTTTTATTTTTTAACTGCTTGTTTATTTTTAACATGTTTTTCTTTTATTATTATTATTAAAAATTTTACCAAACATAATTTTTAGGATGAAGAAGGTCGTTGTTATAGTGACTCTCTTGTTGAACATATTGTTAAAGATGATTCAAAAAATGGATATCAGAGGTTTGACTCTTTGCCATTTAAATGTTTGTTGTTTTTTTTATTTATTTTAATGCCAAATTTTTAAATTTTGGTGATGGAAAAAATTGGTAAGTTTATATAAGTTTGATGATGTAATAAATATTGGTTTATATGAGTTACTGAAATGAAATAAACAATAATAACACTTTTATCATATATTAGGAAACCTATATCTTTGATTATCATTGGACAATTACTACAATTGGTAAATTTTTATAATTTTTAAATGTTGTTGTGTTTTTTCTTCATTTTAATTTTTTGTTTTTTATTTTTTAAATAGAGATTTTACAAGCGTCTTGATCGGTTGCAAGAAGATATTTTTTTGATTTTTAATAATGTTAGAAAAACATGTAGCACTGAAACTGAGGTTTGTTAAAACTAAATACAATTTGTATAAATTAAACATAACACTATTTATTCTTTTAAATTTAAAGTAATCTAAACAACCATGCACACACTAGCCATCAACAAATCTGCTAACAGTTGAAATAAAGTTTATTTTATTTAGATTGATCCTGATGCCCATAACAATCTGTTTTTATTTTTTGTTTGTTGATTTTTAGGTTCACAAAAATTTATGTCAATTTAAAACTGTTTAATTATTTTTAGATGTATGAGGATGCCTGCCAACTTCAAATACATTTTATTATAGAACGTGATAGGTTGACAAAAGATGGGTTACATTTTCTGTCTCAATCTGCAATTAATATCACTTTAAAGAAATTGCAACATGAAATTGATGTAGAGCGTAATGAGAAGCAAATAAGCGAAAACCAAGAACACCTTGATGAGTTAGATGGCTTGGGTAAAGTGACCACAACAGGATTAAAAGGAATGATGGCTTTAGAAGTAGTATGTTTATATTATGTTTAAATGTTAAATTATAAACCTGTTTAAGTATTAGTATTACATTATATATAGCGTTAGTATTATATATACATATACATATTTATATATATATATATATATCAGGCCTTGGCATGAAGAGAATTGTCCAGCGCGATGTTTTGCGCCCGTAAAACTCAAATATTTTTTAGCCAGCACGATTATGCACGCTCATCATTAAGTTATTGAGAGCGATCTTTTTTTTGGCTGTGGGTGTTCCACACTATTTTATTAATTTTTAATTTGTTATACAGCGTTCTTTAGAAAATAAATATTTTAAAAGTTTTATATAGCGCACTGCCTGACAAAACGTTTAAAATTCTTTCAACTTCCTAAATGCTTATTTAATATTTGATTGCATCTGATTGTGTTTTTTTTTTCCACCTAGTTCTTAATGATCTTGTTTTAAAGAATAAATTTATCTTTTATGTATTTTCTTTGTTATTGTCTTCATCTTTAACTTAATATTACAGTCAATTTTTTGTTATTATTACATCGATTTATTATAGAATTTTATAGAATTTTATAGAATTTCATAAGCTTTCATTTTTTTCATTGTTTCATTTGTTTAATTAAAATATAAATTTATGTTTTCGCATCATTAAAACATTAAAACAATGAAATAACGATTTCTTTTTGTTCAAACATATTTAATGTTTTTTCATTGCTAATGCTAATAGAATTTAATAACTTTTTTAGCAAATGTTTTCACAAATTTAAACTTTTCTTTTCCTCAAATAAGTTTATAATTTTAATTAAGTTATAAATAATATAAGTTATAATTTTAATAATAAAAGTTTTTAAATTTTCGGCCAAAATTTAACTAAATAATAAAAATTTAGTTAAATTTTGGCCGAAAACATTTCTAAAGCTCTTATTTACCGAATGATGTAGATTATTATTTAGAAAACAAGTTTTTTTAAATGTTTTACTTCTACTGCCAAAACGCAATTAAAAATTGTGAATAGTGATTATTTTGCTTTTAACAATAAGCAAACTATTCCGTTCAAAACACAACGTTTTTAGAAATATTTTTTGCGGAATAAAATAAAAAACTTTTATTATTATACATATGATTTTTAGCAAATGCTTTTACAAAATTAAATTAACAACGTTTTTTATAATTAATTTGTATTTATTACACAATTTAATATTATTAATATACTTATATAAATAAATAAAATTTTATTTAATTTTGTTAAATGTTTGCTGTAAACATTTTATATAAAGAAGTCTTATTCACAAAAAACCAATCATTGTTCGTAGAAATTTGCGATCTAATTTCAACAGAATGACGTAAGTTAACATGAAAAAATGAGTTTTTTAATTGAAGTATAACTTTAACTTTTTACCTCAGTTGAAAAAACGCAATTAAAGATATTTGAATAAAGATTATTTTGTTTTTAACAATAAGCGAACTTTTTTGTTTATTTAAACAAGAATTTTTGACAAAAACTTTTTATAAAAAAAATTAAATATAAAATCAAGTAAACCATTATTAGTTTTCTCCCTCCCAAATTTATAAGACGAGCCGATTCTTTACTCTCGTAACTAAATTAGCGAGCATGTTTCACATGATGGGAATGATCGCTCCCGCTTTATGCCAAGGCCTGATATATATATATATATATATATATATATATATATATATATATATATATATATATATATATATATATTAGGATGGCTCTCAAAACTACATTTTTTGAAAATGTCTGCTGGTACCCCCTAAATGTGTTCTATGTAATAAATTAATACTAAATTTATAATATTTTTGAATAAAAAAATTTTAGGGGTTGCTCAAGACCCTTAAACATAAGGCTTAATATTTTGAAAGAAAAAGCATATCGTGTTGGGTCTCAAAAGAAGTGGAATTTTATAAAACACTCAAAAACAATAATCATTTTATATAAAGACTAATTTAAATTTTATGACTTAAAAACTGTTTTTTAACAAAAAAATTTAATATCGTTTTTTAATCGTTAACAAAATTTTAATAAAATATTGTTTTTTAACAAAAGTACATATTTTCATAGTTTTTTTAAATAAACTTTTTTTATTTTTGTTTCCATAATTTTTTTTTAATTATTTTTGAAATTTTCATAAAATTTCATTTTATTTGAGACCAAGCCTTTCCAGGAAAGGCGTGCGTTTTTTTTACTCGTATGACCACACGCGATTACACTATTTTAGAAAACGGGAACACGGCCGTTTGCAAAATAATAATGCTGAAAAAGTTTCAAAAACAAATAAAACATAACTAACAAAATAAAAAGAGATTGAAATAGAAAAAAATAAAAACAAATTAATAATTTGTGTACTGTTTTTATTTTTGTTTCTTTAGAGTTACATTCAGCAACAAAAATTAGATAAGGCGAAGCAAAAAAAAAAAACAGTTTGAAGTCTACAATAAAAAAAATGATTTTCCTATTAATTTTTTTAAGAGGATAGCAAAAATACAAATTGCAATGTGTTTGTAAAATTATTTATGTAATTTTAATGTAACAACAAGGGTTGAATTAAGCGAATGCAAAACGCAAAATCTGGAAAAATATCTAGTATTCAAAATTTTAGTTTATACAAAATCGTGTTTCTTGTTTTTAAGGGGAGAATCAACTTAAATTTGTTAGCGAAAAAATAAAACAATAAACTCTGATTACAAAAGTAATAACACTCTAGTCACTAACTGCATTACAAAAGTAATAACAGTATAATAGTGTTATTATTTTTATAACGCACTTATAACTTTTAAAATTCATTCTTTGTTCAAGCAACATTAATATTCCCATATTTTAATTGAAGTAGAAAAATATCTAAAAGAATAAAGTAGATGTTCAAATAATATTAAAACTAAAGTAACTTATAAAAATGTGACAAACAACTTTATGAAAATGTATCGTATTAAAAGTTTAGCATTATGAAAAACGTTACTAATGGACCGTAAAAACAGGCGTTAATTTTAAAATTAACCAATAAAATTTTTTTATTGGTTGATTTTAAAATTAACGCCTGTTTTTACGTAACATTTTTCATAATGCTATACTTTTTATTAAGTACTTTTTTATAACGTTGTTTAAGTGATATGTGAAAGTTCCTGAAATTTTTAATAATATTTGAATATCCGCTTTATTTTTTCTAGATGTTTTTCTACTTTAATGAATGTTTGGAATTAATAATGTTGTTTGAACAAAGAATGAACTTTAAAAGTAATAAGTGCTTTATAAATGTAATAACACTGTTATAGTTTTATTACTTTTACAATGCAGTTAGTGACTAAAGTGTTATTACTTTTGTAGTCGTAAGTTTATTGTTTTTGTTTTGTTTTTTGTAACTTTCTCGCTAGCAAACTTTTAATAATTTGCTCCTTATAAACAAAGTACATAAACTAAAATTTTAAAGACCTAATATTTTACCAGAGATTGCAAATTGTGATCGTATAATTTAACTCTTGATATAAAATTGTTACATTATAATTAAATATATTTTATTAACAGATGACGATACATATTTTCTCTTTCCTCTTTAAAAGAAAAAACACATAAAATATGGGAAAGTCATCCTTTTTAACCTCTAAAACAGTTTTTTTTTTTTTTTGCTTTGACTTAATGAATTTTGTTGCCAATAATAATAACCACTAAGAAAAAACAAAAATAAAAAGAACACAAAAATTATTTAAACTATTATTATTGTTTTCTATTTAAGTTCACTTTAATTTCTTAAGTTGTTATTAAATTTAAAACAATTTTTCAGCAATGCATATAATAAAACTTGCGCAAACAGCTGTGATCACGTTCTCTAACTTGTAAAACGTTTTCGTGGTCGTACGAGACAAAAAACCGCATGCTTTTCCTGTGAAGGCTTATTTGAGACCCAACATGATATGCTTTTAAAGAACTTTTCTTTCAAAATATTAGGGATCTGTCTGATGTTTAAGGGTCTTGAGCAACCCCTAAAAATTTTTTTTAATCAAAAATATTTTAAATTTAGTATTAATTTATTGGGGGTACCATCAGACATTTTCAAAAAATATTGTTTTATGAGACACCCTAGTGTGTGTGTGTGTGTGTGTGTGTGTGTGTGTGTGTGTGTGTGTGTGTGTGTGTGTGTGTGTGTGTGTGTATATAATATATATATATATATATATATATATATATATATATATATATATATATTTATATATATATATATATATATATATATATATATATATATATATATATATATATCTGTGTGTGTATACACATATACATATATATTATACTGCATTTTAATAGAATGAATACTGAATATTACTTTATAGCAACCAGATGAGGAAACTCTGACTTATGCAAACTCCATTGTTTTTAATGGAATTAATTATTCAGTTGGAGATTTTGTTTATATGAGTACAGATGAAAACAATAGACCCCCACATATTGTTTCTATTGAAAAAATATGGAAACAAGAAAATGGATTAGAAGTATATATTTTTTTGAAGTTTTTGGTTAAAGTAGTTTTCATACATGTATACATTCATACATACATGCATACATACATTCATACATGCATACATGCATACATGCATTCATACATGCATACATGCATACATGCATACATGCATACATGCATACATGCATACATACATACATACATACATACATACATACATACATACATACATACATACATATATATATATATATATATATATATATATATATATATATATATATATATATATATATATATATATATATATATATATATATATATATATAAACATATATATAAACATATATATAAACATATATATAATTAAAGGGATTATATGGAAATTGGTATTTTCGACCAGAGGATACATTTCACTTAGCTTCAAGAAAATTTATGGAGCAGGAGGTGTTTAGAAATCTGCATTCAAGTTATATGACTTTTCAAAGAGTTATAGGAAAGTGTTATGTCATGAATGTTAAAGACTATCCAAAGTACAGACCTGAAGTAGGTATTTTTGATTTTATAATGTTAAAGGCAAAAGTTGAGGTAGCTAAGTTTCCTAAAAAGTTTTTAAAAAGTCGACTCATGGTTAAAGGGTTTTGAATCCAGGTAGAATATTTGCACCTATTGTGCATAAAGCAAGCAGTTATGTTTATGTACATAAACTCTTGAATATAATTTTAGTTTAATTATAGCTGTCTAGTTATGAGACATGCTTGGCTTACTGTGGATCTTTCAACCAATTATAACCAATAAAGCTTCTTGGATATGGCTTTTATGAATGTGACTATATCTTTTTTTTTAAGGGGTTTGAAGACAAAGATGTATTTGTATATGAAAGCAGATATAATATGAAGATGAAATCATTTAAAAAAGTGAAGGTACCTTTTTTTTTCTTTTTAAATTAAGTTTATTTTTACAAAATTATAGTTTTTCAGAGATTTAAAATTTTATATATATATAATTGGTTTTAATTAAAATTAGCAAAGAACTATGAAAAATAATGCACTTTATTGTCACTGGTGACAAAGGAATTGGCCAAAAAGAGGTTTTGTGTTGTGTCACAAATGGATTTTTATTCAAGAGTATTTGTCTTGTAACAATAGAAAATAGTTTTTTTTTTATAAATTTGAACAAAGGGCTAGTCATAATTGGGGCAAAACAGTAAAATTGAAAGAGTCTTAGCCCATTTAAGCATTTTAGATGCGCGTTACAAATAGAAAAGAGTGTTTTTAAAAAAATGATAAGGGTCACAAATGGGGCAAAGGGTAACATTGAGTAAGCCTAAACTCATTTAAGCATTTTAGATGCCTATTACAAAAAAAGTTTATAAATTAAGTTTCAAATATTTTAAACAAAGTTTAAAACAATAAAAAAAATTAAATGTTTTTATTGTTTTAATCTAACAAAATAATATTTTGTATTTTTTATATAGACATTTCTACCACATGCAGCTCATGTGGTTCTTGTTGAACGTGATCAGTTGTTAACTATAAAACGTTTTTCAACCATTACTCCAGAGAGTAGTCAATTTTCACAAAGTGACAAAAGTGACAAAAGCAATCAAGTTATTGAGTCAACTGATGGTTATGAGCACCCTAAAGAAGAAGTAAGTCATATTTAAGTCATAAAATTTATATCACAAATAATTTTTTTTTTAATGTTTTGGTTTAATAACATTTTAAATTTTCATTAAAACTTTTTTTAAATAAAAATACTTGTTTTGTGCAAACCTTTTTTTTAATTTTTAAATAATTTTAAAAAAATATAAGTATTATGTATTGATACCTTAAAGTGAGACTTTTGCCTTCTAAAGTGACAATATAGCTTGTTTTTTTAATCTCAAAATACTTATATCAGTGAACTTATTTAAATATTATAACTCTAACGTCAAATGATAGAAGTACCCAAGCTATTTTTTTTTTCCTTTAAATTAATAAAGTTTTTGAATACTTGGTGAGCAATCCAATCCCATTTCATGATAGTTTAACACATGGTATTTTATCAATAAATAACTTAATGAATAGTTAGCGCAAAAATAACAATTTAAATAAATAACAATTTTGAACCTGAGTTAAAAAAATCTTGAGAATCATCTATCGTTTTTTGTAAATGTCAATTTTTTATTAGAAGAATCATAAAAATGCCCACATAAAAATCATAAAAAATAAAAAGTCATAAATAATAAAAATAAAAAAAAAGTGTTTATAAAACTTTAGAAATTGTTTGATTGCTTAATTCTTGTCTTTTTAAAAGCATTGTAAAACTGAAGTATCTAGCCCCGACAGTGGTTGCACTTACTATGAAAAGTATGTCACTGATACAGATAGTTACAAAATTGGTATGTACACTTTATAAAATTATATAAAGATAAAATTTATTTTCAATAAAACAAACAGTAAAGTAATTTTTTTTTATGTGGGTTTTTGGTGTTTATTTGAGCTTAGCTGACATTTATTCTAAATAAGTGTGTTTATGTAAGCTTTTAGTGTTCATTTTTAGGTGATGGTGTTTATGTAAAATGTGATGAAGATTATTTGCTGATGTCAAAAATTGATAAAATATGGACTGATTCAAGGTTGTTGTGTTTTTCAATCATTTTTGTTTTTGTTTTCAAAAGTAAAAATGCTTTTTTATGAAATAAGAATGAAAAATTAAACAATACTGAAATAAAAAACAAAAAACAGATTTGCTTCGTTCAATCATTGATGTGTTAAAAAATTTGTTTTTAGCTTGAAAAGCTAACAACAATTTTGGTACTCCTTGTTTTCTGTATAAAAAATAGATGAATACTTGTTACCCCTCGTTTACTGTATAAAAAATAGATAAACTTTAGAGTATGTCAAAAAAGAATGTTTTAAACTTTAGAAGTTTAGAAGAATGAGAATTTAGAAGAAAAGAATTTAGAAGAAAGAAAGAATTTAGAAGAAAAAAAAAGAGTCAAAAGAGAATATTTTTAGAGATTTAAAATTCACGATCTTTTTTATTAAAAACATAGTGAAAAAATGTTATAGCTGCAAAATGCAGGGGCGAATCCAGTATTTTTTGATGTTTGAGTTTGTTAGCTTTCAGACATAGAGCAAATTCTAAACATTTATATGGTTATACTATGTTAAATAAATATACTATGCAAAAAATTGCAATTGGAGCCTGGGAACAAAAAAAGCCTTGAAGTTGTTATTGTCCTCTGCCCCAAATTAATAAAATATTTTTTTATTTGCTATTCTCAAACTAAAGTTCTTAAATATCTAAAATGCTGGATCTGCCCCTGCCCCCTGCCCCTGAAATCTCATAATAAATCACTGTATCAAAAGTGTTGTTTTTTGAATATAAAATTTAAGTGATTGATATCTATTTATTATTATCTATTAGATTGATATATATATATATATATATATATATATATATATATATATATATATATATATATATATATATATATATATATATATATATATATATATATATATATATATATATATATATATATATACTTTTTAACTAATATATTGGTTAGCAATATAGTTTTAGGTATGAAAATATTTAAATTTGAGCAAATCTTTTGTTATAAATGATCAAATTTTTGTTGTTTGTTATTGTTATGTTTTGATGCATCTGATATGAAAGTAGGTAATGTTCAAACACTAGTGCTGAATTAATAAAAATGGTTGATGGTGGTTGTAGTTTGTATAATTTGTAAAACTTTCACAATTTTATTGTTTTGATCAATTGAAAGTTTATATTTCATAACTAAACAAAAATAATAGTTTGTGAATTATTATAATTTTTGATGTATGTTTAAACTGGTAGTTCTTTTTTATTACAGTGGTACTCCATACTTTCAAGGCAACTGGTACCTCACACCTGAAGATACCAAACATGTTCCAACTCAATTGTTTTATGAAAAAGAATGCTTTGAAAGTACAGTGGAATGTGTTGAAATGCTTTCTCAAGTTGCAGGAAAATGTGCGATACTTAACTTGCGAGATTATCAGTTTTGTAAGTATAAATTAAAAAAATTTTTGTAAGTATAAATTAAAAAAAATTTTGTAAGTATAAATTAAAAAGTTCATTTTTACTCTTTATTTTTCTATTATTAAACTTTTTTATTAATTGTTTTTTGTCATTTGATGTTTTGCTTTTTAGAAGAATGATGAGTTTAAATTTTGTGAAGCAAAAATTTAAACTCATTTTGAATTCATCAAAAATTTAAACTCATAAGTTTTTGTGAAGCAAAATTTAAGCTCATTTTAAATTCATCAAAAATTTAAACTCATAAATTTTTGTGAAGCAAAAATTTAAACTCGTTTTTTTTTGAATATTAAGTTTTTTTTAAATTTAATAGTCATAAATAATTGTAATAGTTGATTCTAAAAAATAAATAGCAAATATTTTGTTATATAAGCATTTTCTCATAGTTATGATGTCTTTTCTAAAATTATGCAAAATTTTTTTATTTTTTTTTTATTTTAGTCAAATCATGATTTTCTGAAATTAAATTTTTTTCTTTATGTTTTTCTATGTGATTGCTTTGTTTTTTTAAGCATTAATATTTAATAACCAATTGAAAAAATAATTATAAAAAAAAATAATGATTCCTTTAAACCCTTTTCTGTCATAATAATTTATTTTTTGTTAGTGCGACCAACAGAAATTGATGAAAAGCATGTATACATATGTAGTGCTATATATATTGAAGAAGAAATGAAATTCAGAAGAAGAACAAAAGGATTTAAGGTTTCTAATAATTTCTATTTAAACTGACTACTTCCAAAAAAAAATAAGATAATAAAATCGAATATAAATATTTATGTATTAAGAAATTATGTGTAAAGTGTGTGTAAATATTTATGCATGTCAACTCTCAGAATTAGGAAAAATGAGGTTGGCAATAATTTGCCGACCTCAATCTTTTAAAAGTCGGCATCAGGTCGGCAAATAAAATGTGATACATATATATATATATATATATATATATATATATATATATATATATATATATATATATATATATATATATATATATATATATATATATATATATATATGTATATATATATATATATATATATATATATATATATATATATATATATATATATATATATATATATATATATATATATATATATATATATATGTATATATATATATATATATATATATATATATATATACACAAACCTTGAGGAGAAAGGCCACTGAATGAAGAAACCAGTTGAATGCTGTGATACCAGGGATGTAGTTTGGTTTGAAATCTACCTCGTCTTAACAATTTACTGAAATATAAATAAAAATGCTAATTTGTTATAGTATATTTTTAATGTGGATATTTTTATAGTATATTTTTAGAGGCAACTGAATAAGTGTGAATTTCATAAATGCAACTGGCATAGGTGTGAACTGGTGTAAGTGTAAACTTGCATAAGTGCAAACTGGCATAAGTGCGCTAAAAGAATTTGCAAACATTGGCATAAGTGCAAACTGAGATAAATGTGAATCAGTTGCAAAAACAGGTACAAATGCAAACTGACATAAGTGTCCAGAAAGAACTTGTAAACAGCATAAGTATGCGTAAGTGGCCAAATGAGTTTGGATTGGCATAAGTGCGAAGCATTTGCAAAAACTGGCATATGTGCAAACTGGCATAAGTGCAAAGCATAAATTGGCATATGTGTGAACTGGCAAAAAATATTTGCAAAAACTGGCATTAGTATGCCAATTTTTGCGCCATGAATTTGAAAACATTGGCATAGAGATATGCATTTATGCCAATCTTTACAAGTTCTTTCGGAGTGTTTATGCCAATTCACGCTTATGCCAGTTCGCTCTTATGCCACACACATAATTCACACTTATGTCAATGTTTACAAATTCTTTTGGTGCACTTATGCCATCTATTATTATTATTATTCGCATCTATGCCAGTTCACACTTCAGTTATCAGTTTTTGCAACTGCTTTGCACTTAGCCAGTTTGCACTTATGCCAATGTTTGTAAATTCTTTTGGTGCACTTTTGCTGGTTTTTGCAACTGCTTTGCACTTATGCTTGTTTCCACTTATGCCAATGTTTGCAAATTTATTTGACGCACTTATGCCAGTTCACACTTTGCCAGTTTTTGCAACTGTTTCTCATTTATGACAGTTAGCACTTATGAAATTTGTACTTATTCAGCCTCCCATATTTTTAATGTGGATATAATTTTCAAATATATACTATACTGTTGAAGTAATAAAACAATTGTTTATATATTTATTAACACCTTAGCTTTATATTAAGTTGTATTCATTTTTTGTAATAAATTGATGTTTAGAATTAATAGTATAGTCTATAGAATAACAACAACAACAACAACAACAACAAGAAATTTATTTTTCTCAAAATTTACAAGCATATAGTAACAATAATATAATAATAATAATAGCAATAATAACAATAATAATAATAATGATGATGATGATGATGATGATGATGATGATGATGATGATGATGATGATGATGATGATGATGATGATGATGATGATGATGATGATGATGATGATGATGATGATGATGATGATGATGATGATGATGATGATAATAAGAGTATCTATAATATTATAAAAAACAAAATCATAATATCATTATTAAGAATAAATATAAATAATTGATTGACAAGGAAAGAGTCACTCATGCAGAAACCTGATCTAAGGAGTGACACCAAGTAATTATATTAATAATATTAATTTAAAAAACAACAGTTATAACAATAATAATAAAAATAGTAAATAATAAAAACAAAGTAATTATATTAATAATATTAATTTAAAAAACAACAATTATAACAATAATAATAAAAATAGTAAATAATAAAAACAAAGTTTCTATAGAAATAGTAAGAAGAAAAAGAAAAATAAGAAAACTAAAAGAAGTTAATAATGATAAAAAATTAAAATAATTTGTTTAAATTTATTTTGTTTTAAATAAAGAAATGAAGATAAATTATTTTAATTTCTTAATCTCATTCACAATGCACACAAAACTTGATGCACTGGTGTGTAATTAAATACTTACCATACCTCAAAGTTTTACAGGTAGGTACATTTAGTTTTCCATTATTGATGTTTTTAGTTAAATGCGGATGTAATGCCAGTTTGCACTTATGCTAGTTTTTGCAACTGCTTCCCACATGCTTGTTTGCACTTATGCCAATTCGTACTTATGCCAGTTTGCGCCTATGCCAATGTTTGCATATTCTTTTGGCGCACCTATAAATAAATTTATAAAAACTAATAAAATGTTTTTTAGTATACTAAACATTTTCTAATTATCTATATTTTTGCTTTTGTTAAATTATGAGTCCTATAATAGTTTTATCTAAAAATTTTCCAGCATTTATTTAAGCGCAAGTTTATTTCTCCATATTTACTGCATATTTTGCATCATATGGATTTTTTTTACTAACTTGCTCTTAAATAATTTTAGGGATAAAACTTTTATCGGACTCATAATTTAACAAATATTTTTTTCTTTCAGTTTTGTAACAAATAGTGATATCAAACAAAATAAAAATAAAGATAAAAACATAACAGAAATAAAAAACTTTGTTTTAATATACTTTTTAATCTTATTTTTGAATTTTTATTACTATAAATAATATATAAAAAATTTAATAATGAATTATAGGTCAAAGAATAGTTTTTTTTAAATTCATGTAGTCAACTATGCAACAAATTTTTTAAAAACCATGTAGTCAACTATGCAACATACAAATTTGCATTATTCAACCATGTAGTCAACTATGCAACATACAAATTTGCATTATTCAAACTAAAACTAAAAGTAAATATAATATTAGCTCTATAATATGCACTTATAAATAATAAAATCTGTTTCCTTAGCTAATAAAGATGATTTTATAATAAAAGATGCCTGTTCACTATTAGATGCTGAATCACCTGCTGTAAAAATTTGGAATATAACGATTTATATTAGGATAATATTTATAAATTTATATATATTTTTAGTAAATCTTTTTTTGTGTGTGATTTTATTTAACAATTTATTAACATTTATTAAAAAATAAATAGAAATATTGATGATCAGTATTTTAGTAAATAAAAAAATATGGAAATATATTGATAATCATTATTTTAATAAATAAAAAACAAGTATGTTGATTATCAATATTTTAGTAAGTAGGTACATTAAGATTATAATTTTTTTAATTTTATTTTTTAAAATATCGATCAAAATAATATTGGTTTAAATAAATTTTTTTTTTAATATGCATACTATCGTTTTGTTGTTTGACATTTTTGTTTTGACGTTTTTAATTATAAAATCATTTGAAGTTGACACAACCAAGGTTGAAGTTGACACAACAAAGGTTGAAGTTGACACAACAAAGGTTGAAGTTGACACAACAAAGGTTGAAGTTGACACAACAAAGGTTGAAGTTGACACAACCAAGGTTGAAGTTGACACAACAAAGGTTGACACATTTGTTTATGATTTACAAGATTGCCTAAAAGTTGTTTAGAGGGAAAACTTTCTATCAGCTTTTACCACTGTGAATTTTTACCTCCTTGTTTGTTAGATATATAGTTGTTATATAAATAACTAATTTCTATTAATAATCATTTACAATATTTTACCATTTTTGCTAAATTAGGGAGCATCCTTAAAGTTTGTATCCCCCTCCCGTTCCCCCCCTCCTCTTTCTCCTTGTACGAACCTGTACACTTTTGAAGACACCCCCCCCCCCACCCCAAGAAAAAAAAAATTAACTCAATTTCTTTATTCCTCCTCATTATTTATAAAGAAATAAAAACAAAATTGTTACTGAAGTTAGAAAAAGAAACAATTCTGATTTGTTATACACATGATATTCAATGTTTTAAAAAATATAAAATCATGCTTAGGAAAGATAGCCAACCGTGTACATACTCACTGTCTTTAATACCCTTCCCCTCCTCCTTCCCTTGTATGTATTTGTACACTTTTGGGAAACCCCTCCTCCCCCATACCTGCCTACATACTTTATGGATGGCTCTTTACAGTGTTTAACATTTTTACAAAGTTAACAATCATTAAAAATATATTTATTCAGTTTTTATATTTTCATTTCTTTAGGTTTAAACAACAATTCTTTAGGTTTAAACAAAATAACTTTAAAAATCCTATAACTGTAATAATGTATACAATGTTGTATATATGTTGATGTATGTATACATGCATGTATGTATGTCTGTATGTATGTATGTATGTATGTATGTATGTATGTATGTATGTATGTATGTATGTATGTATGTATGTATGTATGCATTGCTAATTTAACTAGTTTTTTAGAGAGCAATTCTTCCTGCTAATGTTCGTGATGATGAACTGTGGTACTTTGATGAAAGCATTAATCCGAACAGAGTAATTAGTTATTTTCTGATGTTATTCATTTGCATTTGGAAATTTATTACTTTTAGGTTAGTAATTTTTTTTTTCCTGCATTTAAAGCGACCTTCTCTATGGTTGATGCCTTGGGGAGAGCAAGATATTGCAGTTCCTGAACAAAAAGCAGAGGTTTGTTTTTTGAAAAAAGTAGATTCTTTGCTTGAGTGATTTTTATTGCATAAAAAGATTTGTTGTGTTTGTTTTTCGAAATTTAAAATTAAATAAAAGTATTTTACTTTTAATTCATGCTATTTTTAGGAGTCTGGATATAGCCTCATGAAAAAAGAATATACATCATTACTAATGAAAGAAAACTTTTCTCTGGATGAAGCTGAGGCTAAAGCTTTGGAAAAGTGGAATGGCATGTCAAACGAAGAAAAAAATGATTACAAGTTGCGTCAGAAAAACCTGTTGGCCTCTACGTTATATATTTATGAGTGTGGTTGGGGCATTTGTGACTATCAATTTGAAGAAAAATCTGATCTCATTGTGCATGTTATGGAAGGAGCTCATCTTTCTAAAAAAGGTCTTTTGGACTATTGTAGTAGAAATTATTTTGCAGAATAAGTCTAAAGAAATTTTTAAATAATCTTGCTATAAAAAATTTTTTTTTTTTTTATAAGGTTTACGAATGCAATATGGTTGTCTATGGAGAGGCTGTTTGCGCAAAATAAATAATCTGCCGTAAGTGTAAAAAAGAAAAACACTTTTTAAAAAAGATTTTTTGCCAACATCAAAACTGCTAAAAATTTCTCAATTAATAATCAAAATTACTTAAATTAAAATAAGTCAAATATTATACAAAATTATTTGTATATCTAAATATAAATCGAATGTTATACAAAATTATTTATATATCTAATTACAAGTCATCATAGTTATTTTTATATAAAATGTTTCAAATTATTTCAAATTATAGAGCTTTTTCAACTCACTCAAGATTGCTGCATCACATACGCGAGGTTCACTTCAAAAATGCTGGTAAAAGAATATGTCGCAATGAAAAATCTAGGTAAAGATTGATTTTTATTTTGCACTCAATGTTTTTAAATATTTTAAAGTGTTTCTGGTGTTATTGTTATGCTTTTTAACTGGTTAATTTTAAGAAATTTAAAAAATTTAATTTATATAATCATATAAAAACTTTTACAATGGATGTAAATCTTTATTTTTAAATTGATTTTTACGACAATATTTCAAGGGAGTATAGATATCTATGTTATTAAGTATAGTATAAATATAAAAAACCAAAAAAAACAAAATGAAAACAAATCAATGCAATATTTTTTTTTTATTAAAATATCGAAACATATGTTTGTAAAAAGTTGTGACATTATCTCTGTTATCCAGATTCAGACCACTGTCTAAAGGTGCATATTTAGGACATTGATTTTAAGTGCATCCTTCATTTTTATGTTAAAATTATTGATCTCTACTTTTAGAGTATTTTTAATATTCCATGCAAAATTACCATGACAATTTTTTGAATGTTCTGCTATTGCTGAATTATCTAATTTTCCTTCGTATGTATTTTTTTGATGTTGGTAAATACAAGATAAAATTTTTAATTTTATTTTAATGGTATAACATTTTTTGCAGTTTTTTGTAATATTTTCCAGGCTTATTTTTTTATAACAATTTTCTAAAGAGCTTTTTGCATATTCAGTAGAGTTAAAATGATAATGGGAGTCATCGATATATCTTCTAAATGACTTTGAATGAATATTATTGGAAACCTCTTGTGAAATAGCATTGCTTTCATGAAACTATAAAAAATACTCTGCAACTACTACCATAAGTTCTAAACCAATAGGTTCAGAATCTTCTAGTTCATTAATGTTGTGTTCATATAAAAAATAACAATAATAAAAACATATATCTAAAAGTGTTTTTATTTCATCAAAGATATTTTTGATGTAAAACTAGGATCATTTATAGGATCTCTCAATAAGAACATTTATAGGATCTCTCAATAAGAGGATATGAATTAATTATATCAAAAGACACTTGAATTTCATCTTTCTCAATATTCCATGATTCGGCCAAGTTTATAAATTATTGAAAGTTTTTGTGTATTATTCTTATTGTGGATAGGCTGTATCATATCAGTTAAGAATTTTGAAATTTTGTTTGTAGCCATTCCTATGGAGCTTACGATACCTCGCATCAGATGTTTTTTTCAGGCTTATGGGCTTTGATGACTCCATACAAATGAGATGGTATAGCATCACTCAAGTAAAAAATCTTTATACTCTTTTACTGAAAACTGACCTGCTTTATTGAGTTTTCTGAGTGTGTTTTGAACTTTACAAATGACTTGAAGAGTTGGATCATAGTTGAGTATTATGCTCTGCCTCCTAAATGTATTTTTGCTAACATACTATCAGAGTTAATGTGCACTAGTCCGAATCCTTTGTTGAACGGATATACATTTATATTGTTGTCTTTCTTGATCTCATAAAGGGCTTTACATTGTTCTTTATCTAGATTACTTTTTATCATAATTCAATACCATCAGTTTTTTTCTTGTTATACTGTAATTTTAGAGCAGATGATTTAGTAATCATTATAAAATCTAAATAAAGTTTTTTAGATTGGGGACAAATTTTGGACCAAGATCTAGTACTTTTTTATGATGTATTGTTATATCAGAATTAGTTGAATTAACCTCTTTAACTTTTTAAATAGATTTGTAATGGCTGTCATTGCTGTTTTGTTTATTCAGCAACTTTTTGTGAGATAACTTTTCAAATTTTTCTTTTAATTTTTCCCTAGGTTTTATAAACATTCATTCATAAGACTATTTGGTAACATTTATTACAGTTTGAAAATCGTGTTTGTTGTTAACAAATGTTTGTATTTAATCTTCACAAAGTTTAGCTTCACTTTTTAACGGAAATATTGTTTCTTTGCCTCATTTTTTATATGGCACAGTAGATCATCTTTATATTTTTCTGTTAGCTGAAGTTCTGTTTAAATGCTTAAATCTGTTTTGATACAATGTGAGATCATTAACTAACTAGATACTCTGACTATAAAACTTACACTAATCTTAATCTCTAGTGTTTTGTTAGATTTATTGTTTTTCCTAATGCATTTTCAAAATATCATTCCTAATGTACTCTTTGCAGGAAATAATTCCTTTTAATTACTCCAGGTCAGGTCAGGTTCAAGATCATCATGATCACCCTGCTACTGGTATCATGTAACCCAGTACTACCTGCCCCATGCCCTACTGCTTTGATACAGTATGCTGTTTTATGCAAAGGCTAGGAGAAACAAAACTGCAACTTAAAAATGTCCTGCCTTGGGGATTTTGGTTGAATAAAGGCTAGAGATGGTGTCTCGATAAAAATACTCATCTTGGGCAGATGTTAACTGCATCCACCTACTGTCTTGTAGGAGGCTGATTAGACAAAGACTTTAGGGGTAAGCAGAATAATTTTGCTAACCAGCCTTAAGTCGCTTTTTCATCTATTAGGCTGGTGTATATGTAAACCTGTGTTTACACAGGTTTACATATACACCATTTTATATTGTTTCCTGCCTAGGATCATGTATGCTGGATTTTCTTGACTCTACTCATAGGTTTTTGCTTGTACCTCCTTGATAGTGGCTATGCAACTCTTCTTGTTATTTTCTAATGAGGATACATCTCTAAAACTCAATTTAATGGTTCTAAGTCTGGCTGGTAATAAGGTTTCCTGAACTATGTGGTAGTTGTCAGTGAGGCTGATTCCATCAACAGCTGCAAAATATCAGAGTATTAACAGTGCAATGTTGCCCATGGATAGTGTCTTTGTTAATACTTTTAGTGTGCATTGTTGAGCCCACATAAGGAGCCCTATGTTACGACTTAAGAATAATTAATAGGACTGAGACAACTGCAAGCTCATTGCTTTGGAGGTTGTGCTCCATCTATGAATGAGTCAAGTTCTCTTTAAACTTAAATCATACCAAAAGTAATCTGAAATATTAAACATAAAAAGCTGTTTGCACTACCTAACTGTTTTAATATATTTTTTACAAATACTCATGGTCTGCAAAGCAATCTTCCATCTCGCAAAATTCAGCAGACTTGCTTTCTATTAGTGAGACTAATTTAAATTCCGCTATTCCTTTTTCTGATCTCAGTGTTGATGGGTACTATCTTTTTATTCGCAAAGACTCCAATAGCCATATGCTTGGCTTGTGGGTATACATTAGCATCAATTCACCTATTTGTCGTGAAATCAGGTTCCAAGACTCCAATAGCCATATGCTTGGCTTGTGGGTATACATTAGCATCAATTCACCTATTTGTCGTGAAATCAGGTTCCAATCCTTTAACCATTTTTTTATGTGCTTCCGCTTAGCACCTTTTTGTTCTTTATCATTCTCTTTCTTTCCAAGACTTTTAGATTTTAAGTGCATCCTTCATTTTTATGTTCAAATTATTGATCTCTACTTTTAGAGTATTTTTAATATTCCATGCAAAATTACCATGACAATTTTTTGAATGTAGTTTCTGATCAAATTGACCATGTCTTTTTTCTTTACCCCTCTGCTAATATGTTGTTATTGGTAACTTTATACTCATCACACTGATTGGCTTAGCTCTAACGCCACTTACCCTGCTGGCACTAAAACCTATAACTTCTGCATTCCTCAATCTCTTACTCAGAATCTTAACTTTGTAACTCGTTTTCCTGACATCATCATCTCTTATCCTAGCTTGCATTTAATTTTTCCTTTTTTTTAGGTGGTTAATTTTCTCCCTGGTGGTTCTATGGTTATAGGTAGTTCTGACCATGCAATAATCTCTTTAAATCTTTCATGTTGTACTTCCTTTTCGGACTCACCCTATTATCACACTACTTACTACTACCCTAAAACTGACTGGTATTCTTTTCATGTTTTGTTTTGTGACAGTCCTTGGGCTGTCTTGAAAATACTGTTTGATGGTGCTGTCTAATGCTTCATTATTCTCAGTTCACTAAATCTCGTATCTTATCTTAGAAGTTCTTATTACCTCTCCCAAGGATATGGCAGAACTATTTGCAAAAAACTTTTTTCAAACTTGACTCTTGAATTTTAAAGCCATTCACTTTCTTCCATATCAATTAAACAGGTTGGTCGATTGTTAGACATTCAAATCACTCTAGCTTTCATTGCTAAAGTCATCTCAGTTAAACTTTTTTACAGCTTGTGGTCCAGACAACATTTCTGTCACAGTCTTACAAAATTGTTCTCCAGAACTCTCTTCAATTCTCTCTAAATTATTTAATAAGTGCTTGACTGAGTCTTGTTTTCCTACTTGCAAAATTAGCATCTGCTAAAGTTGCATCTCTTTATCAAGCTTGACACTTTCTTACTCCGAATTCTATTCTCTATCTCTATAAATTTCAAATCCGGCCTTGTATGGAATACTGTTGCCATATCTGGGGCAGATCTTCTAATGATGTCCTTTCTCTTTTAGACAAGGTGCAAAAACACATTGTAAACATAGTTGGACTTGCTCTTGCAGCCAACCTCCAAAACCTCTTATTCCTCTAGTTTTTTTCCTCAAACATCAGTTCTTTGGAGTTTGCTTCCTTCATCTTGTTTTCCTGATTCATACAATTTGCAATCTTTTAAGTTGTCTGTCAATCATTATCTTGCTCTACAATCTTCATCTTTTCTCTTCCAGTAATTTCCAACTCTAATTAGTGGTCGCTTGCAGCCTTGTTGGAAGCGAAGTTGTTAAAAAAAACTTACTGGAAAATAGCATTTGTTGTTCCAATTTTCAAAAACTCTGGAGAACATTCTAACCCCTCCAATTATTGTCCATTCCGTTTTCTTTCTGTTATTAGCAAGGTCTTAGTCTTTAATCAACAAATTTCTTCCATCCCATCTTGAGTCAAATAACTTACTGTCAGACTATCAATATGGACTTCAATCCTTTTTCTCTATGGCTGAGTTGCTAACTATTGCAATACTGTTGACATTTCTATATAGCAACACTCTAGGGCCGATGACTAGAGTCCATATGTTCATAAGGCCGGGGCACTGGGGGTCATGCCCCACTTTTCTCAAAAAAAAATTTTTTTGCTTTTTTATTAAAGTAAAGATAACTTTAAAAATATTGTCTTCAAAAATATTTTTTTTGCTTTATATTTGTTTTATTCGGTTTTTGATCATTTTGTATTCAATGATCTTTCTTTTAAATGTTTAAAAAAAGTATTTATGCTTATAAGATTTTTGGTTTGTGTATTTGGATTAAAAACAGTCATCAATCTAAAATAAGGATTTTAACAGAGTTTTACATTGAATAATTTAAAACTTTTTGAATTGAAAAGAAAACAGACAGAACAACATTGATCTGTCAGACAACAATTGAAGAATACAAATTGATGATATCAGAGGTAATAAACAAGTTAACAGCTCATTCCTACATTGCAAAATGTCAAGCAAGATTCAAAGGCAACAAAAGGAAAACTTGACAAAAGACCGTTGTATTGTCTTATTGTGATTTTGCAGAAAACTCCACGTTTGTGATTTAAGATAAAATTCAAAATTATTATTGTTGCCAAAGTCAATTCATGCTCTCTATTTAATAAACAAAAATGACTAGCTTAAAAAAAAATCATTTTGATTTATGTCAGAAGATAATGAGCATGACATTGGTTTTGTGCACGAAGTTCAAACACAAATAGTTATCTATTTAAAAGAATATCATCCTAATATTTCAAAGATTATTTTTCAGATAGTTCAGATAGCACAGAATAAAAAACCACAAAAGTCTTTACAATATCTGTCTCCATAAAGACATTGATGCAGAGTTGACATTTTTTGCTACAAGTCATGGTAAGTCACTGTGTGATGGTATTGTAAAACAATTAACTGCAAATACAAGTCTATAGAGCCCCACATATTGAATTGTTTAAATAATAAAATGTTTGACTGCTGTACAAAAAATCTTAAAGGAGTTATTTTTTTCAAGATTGAAAAAGAAAGACTAACAGAATAACACAACACTTTGAAAAAACGTTTTCAGTTAAGTAGTAGGATTCCTGAAACCAGAAACTATCATCAATTGAGCCCAGAATCTGTAGATACTATTAGCTTTAAATAAACAAGTGAACACTTTAATATAACAGGCAAAGTATTTAACCTAATCAGCAAATTAACATAGATACATTGAAATTTGGTGAATTTGTTCTGTGTAAATATGATATGTTTCATTGGTTTTGTATGATAAATGAAATTGATAATATTGAACAGGATGTTATGGTAACATTTATGCACCTGCACAATCCTTTTCTGGCCATCTAGAGCAGATGAGTGTTGGGTTTTAATTACCAATATAATTTGTATCATTGATACACCAGTAACAACAACTGGACCTATGTATACTTTGATCGTTGACACATCTAAGCAAATCTTTACACAATCTTTTTACTTTGTATTTTTGTATTTTATTTTGTAAATAATTAAATAAAATGGAACAAGTACAAACCAAAAAAATGTTTGAAGATATTTATATATTTTCAAAGTTATCTTTACTTTATTAAAAATGCAAAAAAAAATTTTTTTTTTTTTTTGAGAAAAGACGTAAGCCATGGGCACAGTGCATCAGGTCACGGACCCTTTGGTCATCTGCCCTACCCAGCAAACATTAGGTCCAATAAAGACGTTTTTAATACGTCTTTAAAACGTATTAGACGTTTTCTATACGCTAAAAAGACGTGTTTTTTTGACCAAATGTTTGCTGGGTAGAAACAATTTTAACATGCGTTCATCAGGACTACACAAATGCTGAAAGTTTTAAAGCTCTAGTTTGTCTGGAAGATAGTGAGAAATTGATCACAAAATTTCACTACAAAAAAATTGGGTGCTTGCCCCAGTTTCCCCCCTCTCTCCCTATCCCTTTCTAATGTCTTGGGACCCTGAAAACAATTTTACCATGCACAGAAATGCCAATTTTTAACATGCACAGAAATGCCAATTTATTCAGAGCTCTACCTAGTCTGAAAGGTAGTGAAAAATCAATCGCAATATTCTGTTACAACAAAGTAGGGACCATGCCCCATTATTCATATATGGAAATCCATAAACTTGCAGATCAAAATTTTTATATTTTTTGAAAGATCAATGAGTATAGAATGATGTGTAATAATTTTTTTTTGATATCTTCAAGGCCACATGGGTTTCTTGAGCATCAAAATATGAAATTGCCTTAAGAAGTATGTCCAACTTACATACAATTTTGGCCCTTTTTTTTTTTCTTTTCCTCAAAACACATATTTATGCTCAAGGATGTTAGAAAACAATATAAAACTACACTTTACAACTTAAAAATAATTTTGAACTCCAAAAAAAAAAAAAAAAATTAATATATTTATATATGCATATATATATATATATATATATATATATATATATATATATATATATATATATATATATATATATATATATATATATACATAATATAAATTTATATATATATATTTATATATAAATATAATATAAATTTTTATATATATATATATATATATATATATATATA
>NC_061168.1:21196080-21431080 GCF_022113875.1 Hydra vulgaris
GTCAATATAAAAACCTCCCCAAAGTTTCCGCAAGTTAATTTATCTATAAACAATCCTGTTATTAAATCTCCAGTTGCAACTGAATTGGCACCTTCTTCTTTTTCTAAGGTGAACATCTCGAAGCCTGCTGTTCAAGGTTTAGTATTATTTAATTAATAACACTGTTTATTTATTGTTTTTATTATTAAATAATATTTATGTTATTTAAGTTGATAACTGTAAGTTATGGACAAAGTTCAAAATTAACTTGTATCTAGATTTAATTAAATCAAAACAGGTGTTAAAACAATGATATTTCCTTAGCTATTTGGTTAATGGTTCAAATAAAATTCTTTTCATTTAAATGTCTGTTTTGTCTCTCTGAGTTTTAATAATTTGCGACCTTGGAATGAAGTGAAATTCATCATCTGTTTTACTTTATGCTGTTTGTCAAACATGTTCTTTAGCTTAGTAATGTTCTTTTCGTTTGTTTTTCGATCACTTTTCTTTTTTACAAATAATTTGGTCTCAAATTATTTGAAAAGAGTTGGAGAACATTATACATGGTTGATCTCTCACTAATAAAAATATTTACCGTTAAATTTATGTGGTTTTGAAGGAACATTTTCCAATTTTTTACAAAATTGGAAAATGTTATTTCAAAAATCTCTTGCTTATTTGTTTGTAGTGGTAAATTAAAAAACGATTATAAATTTTTATTTGAAAATATAATATTTTTCATACTTTTAATGAACTTTAAAGTTTATAAAATTTTAAATAAATAGCGAGCAATATCCTTCAAAGAACTTCGTCTAAAGTTTTATAGATGATATGATTTTAAATGTTTCAAACTTAAGATATTTGTGCTTTAGCTTACAATCAACTTCGTGCACAAGCAACAAATATATCTCAACAATCTATTATGAATCCAGTTATAAATCCAGTTTCCTCGCAAATTTTGCCTCAAGTCCCCTCGCACCAACAAATCCCATTACACCAACCGATTCCAATGCATCAGCAAGGTACATTTTATTCAACTAAGTCTGTAATTTTTTTTTAAACAATTATTTTTTTTTGAATTTCTCACTTGTAGGATTAGGCATGTCTGTCGAACAGCAGCAAATGTTATTTATGCAAGTTCAACGACAACAGCAGCAAATTCAGCAACTTGAAGAAAAAATTGCTCAACTTCAAAATGGTAAAGATGATGTTGTTTTTGTCTCACCACCGGAGAGCTCTTTAAAATTGCGTCATTCGGAGATATATGTAAGGTAGAGCAATTAATATTAAAATTATTTAATTTTTCTTAATTATAAATTAGCTGTAATATTTAATTAGTTGTAAAATTTAGTGAATTGTAATATAAAATATTTAATTAATTTAATATTGAAACAGTATGTCTTGTTTTAAATTACTTAAGATACATTGAAGGGCTTCGTGATAATAGAAACCAACTTAGTAACTGGAGTGAACTTGCTAATGAAAACCATCCTCTACCTTCTGCTCAATTACCCACACACTGGTTTACTAGTAGTTGTGAAAATATCCACCAGGCTTTATGGCAACTTCGTGATAGAATGTTAAGAGATGCAGCTGCATTGTCCAAAATTATTTAAAATAGACCTTAATTATTTATTAGTTATATAATTAATTTTATATAGTTATATATAATATATTATATTTATATGTTATATATAATTTATTATATACTATATAATATTATTAATTATTATATAAATATAAATTATGTATAATAAAATGGTATTTATTTTACGAAAGACAAAAAAGTAATTTGCTTTTATGCTTTTTTAATTCAATTTTAAATTCGTTTCTCGTCGCTTGACCCGTAAAAAAAAGATTTCATTACAACCTCAGTTCGGCTTGAGCACTGCTTCAGTTTATCCCTGGTATGCTGATTCGGGTCAAATTAACCGTACAATCCTTATTAATGCATTTTGTATAAATGTTATTGTTAAAGGCAATTCAGACTTACCATAATTGTAAGAATTTCAACATTGTTGCAAGTTACTTGCTAGAATATAAAATTTTTTCATATATACAAGCCTAGTCCAGTTAATTTACAAAAAAGCTTTAACATTATGGGCTTTAAAGTTTGTGGGAGTTTTTTTTTTTTTTAATATTTTAGTTTACATTTGTTGGTTCGTTTTTACAATATAATGAGAGTAAATAAAAAATTAATACAAATTATAAAGTAAGCAAATACTACTAACATTTGAAAAACTAGGTATCTGAAAGAAGATCAGTAAGATCTTATCGTCAAAACTTTATACTAGTGTAAACAAAATGTTATATTATAAAGTAACTATAAGTACAACAAAATAAAAATAAAATATACATACATATATCACTTTGTAGTATATATAATAAAGTTTAATAAATATTATTGTCAAATTTTGAGCTTAACTTTAAGTTTAAAATGAGGTGACAGGTGACAATTGTATTTTTGTTGAATAACGGAATAAAATCTTTTACAAAATATAATCTCTTAATCCAATTAAAGACTTAAAGGTATGGTGTTCCTATTCCTGTACAGATGCATAAGTGTTATTGTTCAGGGTTTATCTTTTTCCGGATATTTCTGGAATTTTAGATATTTTTCTCAATTTTTTGTTTTTTTGAATGTCCAAAACATTTTGCATACATACAAGTTTGGGTTTATACTTTTGTAATATATCTGCTTTTTTTAAAACCAAAATATAGTTTCCTCAGAGAAAACTTTAAACTAATAACAAACAAAAGAAACCAAAATATAAAATTCATGTTGTCACAGTCTAAACGACAAAAATTCTGGCTATAATATTTTTTTTTCGCAAGATATTGATCATCTCGCAGCATCAATAGTTTTCTTCGGCAAGTAGTTCCAGTGCTTGATTTTACGGTTGTTCAAAAACTTGTGCCTTTGTTCACAATTCTGTACAAGCTGATATTTTATTGCGTTTCAAAACCACGAGTACCACCAGTAGGTTCATTGGTTGCAAAGGAAAAAAGTGACTTTTTTTTTTTTATGTTTATTTTAGGTGCCCTAAGAAGTCCTTACGGCCTTTATCACAGAGCACCGCGGAAGAGCATTTAATAGGAAGTTCACGCCTCCTTCCCAACCGATATCGCAAAACTTTCCCAGAGGTGGGATTTATAGGTGATGCTAATGTATGATAACAACTACACTTACCTTTTTAAACTAATGTATTATATTACTTTTGTCCGACATGTATGTTCTTACATTTTTTATACTAAATTTCACCAACCTGATTCTCACCCATTTGACAGCTTAATATCAGCTTTTTAAGAATCAAAATCAGATGGAGAGCTGGTTCTCCCAATGATTTTGCAATTATAATATTATATTTTTATATTGTCTGTCAACTTATCAGGTACGATATGCAATATGAAAAACAAAAAGCAGGGGCCTATGGATTAACCTTTGTGATCTATTTTAACATGCTTAGTTTCATATATAATTAAAATTACCAACTACTAGTTTGAGTTGTTTCCAGTTTATATCAGCTAAGAGATAAAAATTTAGAATCACACCACTGGTCTTTGTTATATATATATATATATATATATATATATATATATATATATATATATATATATATATATAATATATATATATATATATATATATATATATATATATATATATATATATATATATATATATATATATATATATGTATATATATATATATATATATGAATATATATATATATATATATATATATATATATATTGTATTTACTATATATTACAATATTATATATATATATATATATATATATATATATATATATATATATATATATATATATATATATATATATATATATATATATATATATATATATGTATATATATATATGAATATATATATATATATATATATATATATATATATATATAATATATATATATATATATATATATATATATATATATATATATATATGTATATATATATATGAATATATATATATATATATATATATATATATTGTATTTACTATATATTACAATATTATATATATATATATATATATATATATATATATATATATATATATATATATATATATATATATACATGTATATATATATATGAATAATATATATATATATATATATATATATATATATATATATATATATATATTGTATTTACTATATATTACAATATTATATATATATATATATATATATATATATATATATATATATATATATATATATATATATATATATATATATATATATATATATATATATATATGTATATATATATATGAATATATCTATATATATATATATATATATATATATATATATATATATATATATATATATATATATATATACATATACATATATATATATATATATATATATATATATATATATATATATATATATATATATATATATATATATATATATATATATATATGTATATATATATATATATATATATATATATATTGTATTTACTATATATTACAATATTACACTTATTAAAAATTCTTTTTTATAAACGCATTTTAAACGTTTTTAAGAACGTTTTAAACACAATACAATATGAATAATTTGGAAATTGAAGAAAAGGAAAATTTGAAACGGAATTAAAAAAAAAAAAACTCTGTTTCCAGGTGGTTTACTTTATGAATATATAGTATAAAATTAATTGATAACAACTAAATTGCAGCTTTATTCTAAATTTAGACATGAATTCTAAAAACGTGTCTATCAATTATTTATTCTTATTATTAAAGAGTTGTTTAAAAAGTAAATCACGTAAATAATGTTATAAAAAATAAATTCCAGCTGTTCTCAGTTTTTAATAAAAGTTTTGAAAACAAAAACAAACTTGGACAAAAAATAATGATAATTGAGTATTGTAACCCCCTGTTTTACTTAAGATAAAGAATATGATATATAAAAAGATATATATATATATATATAAGAATGATATATAAAAAGTAATCAGAAGGAGTATGTTAAACTCGACTGAGTAGAGTCCAATTTATGACGTTAAAATACAACGCTTGCCGTTGTTGTAGGTTTAATTGTAAATTGCCAAGTTTGTTCTGTGCACAATCATAAGCTCGCGCATTTTTAATGGAAATAGTAGTGTCTAGATACATTTTTTAGTGGGCGAAAAATAAATTGGTCTTAGAAAAAGAGTATTTTAACCCATACGGATAATAAATATATATAGGATATTGAGTCGTTTTCTATATATCCAGTGGGTACAGGACTTAAAAAAGACGTCATTCGAACGTTTTGGACTATTTTTGAACCTTCAAAAGATATCTTTTTTAGGTCCTGTGCCCACTGGATATGTAATTGCATGTTAATTGTAATCTTATTATTTATAATCATTGAGTTACTTTTCTACCAACGGTCGTTAATTTTTAAGGTAAGATATAAATGTATGCGTAAAGAAATCAATCGTTTTTGTTGTCGACTCTTTTTTTTTTTTGCCGTTTTTATTGTCGACCCGTCCGAAGAAGTATATTTTACTAAAATCAGTGAAAATTAACTTGTACTCTAATATTAGTTTATTATTAACTCTAATATTAGTTTATTATTAACTTGTACTCTAATATTAGTTTATTATACCTGGAATTGTAAAATGTTGAAAGATACATAAAAGAAATTTAAAAAGACGATAATTTTGTGGTATGTGCAAACAAAAATAAGTCAAAAGCTTTGGTTTTTTGCGAAAAAAAAAATAAACTTTGCAAAAATGAATTTTGAAAAACAAAATAAACTTTGTCAAAAATGAATTTTGTATCGCATTTAGTTTTCTATCTTGTGCTGACACCAATGTGCTATGAACCAATCAAATGGTTTTCTGCATGAAAAAAAAGAGGATTAATGCATTAAAATAACAAAAGTTTATAAGATTAAAATGGCATTTTAATAAAATTTTTGTTATGAATATTTTGTTTAGAATGTAGAATTAATGTTTCATTGTTGTTCAACGCATATATCAATTATTGAATACTTTATAATGGTAAATTTAAAAACTGACACTTTGCCAAGCTGATCAATTCTAATCTCGTAACAACATCTTTGTGTATTTGTAAAGTGGCCAATAACAGACAAAATCGATCAATTAATTGTCGTCCTTATTTTCTAATTTTATCAGATTATTTTTAAAAATATCTTATACTTCAATTCAGTATATTTTGTTAGAACTTTTTTAACATACATGATTCTCGTTTTTAAGCCACATTTTTTTGGATTAATAAAATAAACGACATTAAAGATAATAGATTCTGTCTTTACAGCTGTTTATTTAGGTAGATCCCATGCCAGTTACGGTTTGTCCCACTCAACTTTCAATGTACAAATAATTTCCTTTTAAAGAACCGACGCAGATTGTGACGCATTTTGAATTCTAAACACTACACAAGACGTGACAAGATAATGTTTGTTTATCATCATAAGTATACATCTATATAGACAATAAAATATTTACAAAGCTGTTAAAATAGATCAATAAAAGCCTTATACATTTTAATGATTACAAAGAAATGTATTTTATAAAGTTAAAATTTGAAATCCACTTACTAGCATGAACACACACAAAAAATATAAAACAAAAAAAAAAAAAAAAAACAGAAAAAAAAATTATAATCCAATAGAAAAGCAGAGAATTATTTTAACATCAACTTGAGCCAGACATTTACCTCATTTATTTATTTGAACTTTAAAAAGAAAAAAATCTTAATTACTTGTTTTACCTTACTGTTCAGCGCTATTATTTACTAAAGGTCGCGAATAAAACAACTTAAAAAGTTCAAGTAAATAAAAAATAAAAAAGTTGGTAACAATCAAACGTCATTGATTTTAAAAATAAACAAACGCTCATGAATTATAAAATGTTTGCAGTTAAAAAATAAAAATAATACAACAATAATTTTAAAATAATCAAGTTCACCTTAGTATTACTAAGATAAACTTGATTTTAATTATTTCATATTTTCTTTATTATAACAGATGCAAGTAAAAAATAATTCAAAGCAAAATCAGAAAATGTTTAAGTATACAAATGTTTCTATATGATCAATGGTAACAAATCAAGATGCAATAAAAGATTTAACAAATTCTATACTTTGAAAAAAAAACCATGCTGTGGAATTTCATCAATTTAAAAATGGCATAAAGGCTTTCATGCAATTCTTTGCATTCAATGTCATTTAAATAGATGTTTAGCTTTTTTTAAAAATACTAGCTTAATATTGCATAATGAAGATAAAAAGAATATATATACATAGAAAATCAGAGAAATAAAATCTAAAAACAATAAATAAAAAAGTTCTTTTTACTTCAATTTGAATACTGTTAAGGAGAAATAATTTGAGGAAAAAATTAAAACTCTATATACTATCTTCCTATAATTTTTGGTAATATTGTATGTCTGTTTAATTCAGAACCTTGGTCTGATTGATTTTCTGAAGTTCTTCTTGTATGTTTAGATGAAGGAGGTTGAGCAGGAGGAAGTTTGCTTATGCTAACAGCAGACTGCTGTCTATTTTGCTTATTTTTTTCACTTATATGTTGATTGTTTGTTATGGTATTAGGATCAACAGGAGCTCGAGGTAATCTCCGCCGTAACCAGGGGTGTCGTAATGCTTGTGAGGGAATCAATCTTTGACTTGGCTCCCAATCTAAACATTTTTTTAAAAAGTCAATAAAAAAAGGGTCATCACATCCTCTTAATGCAGTGACAAAGTCTTTTGAATTAGGCGGACCTCTAACTTTACCATGTCTCGAACGTCCCCCTGTTAAAACTGTACTTCCATCAGGTAATGTTGTAACTGAACAATATCTAGGGTATCCTTTAGAACTGATAAAATTTTTAGCTCGTTTCGAGTTTCCTAAAAGTTTTTCTGGTGGAACACCTAATAGTTCAATAACACACGCTAGCTGATCACTTTCATCTTCTCCGGGAAATAAAGGATAGCCAGTTAAAAGTTCAGATAATATACAACCAAAACTCCACATATCTATTGGCATCCCATATCGCGCACCTAAAATAACTTCTGGTGCTCTGTAAAACCTTGATTGAATATAAGTATAAATTCTTTGATGTTCATAGCAACTGGAGCCAAAATCAATAACTTTGATTCCACTGCGACCTTGCTGCTTTAACAAAACATTTTCAGGTTTTAAATCACAATGGATTATTCTGTTACGATAAAGAGATTCTAAACACTGTAGCATAGAATGAGCAAACTTTCGTACAAGCTGTAAAGAGAATCCCTGAAATTTATTCTTTTTTATAAGTTCATAAAGATTTATACTAAGAAGTTCAAATGTAATGCATATATGATTGCGAAACTGAAAATGTTCAAGCATATGTATTATATTAAAATTGTTCTCTTTATCTTGTTTGCGTAAATGCTCTAATATTCTTATTTCTTCAGCAGCTTGTCTATGAAATCGTTTTTCATTACGTATTATTTTCAATGCAACATTAATTTGAGCTTTATGATCATAAGCTTTTATGACAGAACCAAAACTACCTTTACCAATGACTTTTAAAACTTCATACCGATAATTAATTTGATCATGTGGTGTCAAAACATAAGATCCTTGATCATCGTCATAACCATTGTTATTTGAACCTCCAACAATTCCTTGGCGTTTTTTTGAACTTGGACCCACAAAGTATATTTGAGGAAAATTAAAAATTTCATGATGCTCAAATGTTGTCAGTTTATGCATAAATAGTTTCATTGCTTGTTCAGGAGTCATAGGGGTAACCTTCGATTTCGTAGATTCTGATGATACACTCATGCTTGACTGGCGTTCGGTTGGACTACTAGCATTATTGTTGTTGTTGTTACCATTTACCGTAGGCAACGGACGTTTCTCATTTTTCATTTTATTGACATTGTTATCATCATCGTCATCGTAAAGCTGTTGAACATGGAGAGAAGCTAGCTGAGGCAAGCCATAATTGCCATTTTCTTGAGTAAACTTATTATTTATATTTGTATATTTGTTAGTTGTTTTTAGTGGAACAGATTCAGCTTTAAAATTTTTCACCTCAGGATGAGCAATCGCTTTTGATCCAGTCATCGATATTTCACTCTTTAAAGGATTGAATTGTTGACGTGATACAGTTAACATAATACGCATCTACCTTCCTTAGGACATAGTAAATTCCATCGTTTTAGAATATATTAAAAACAATGCTTATTGAGAATTGATTTATTTGCGATAACAAACTTTAACCGTTGATCGATCGATTGGCGTTTCAATGAGCTTCTTTTGAGAGTTGGTTCATTGCGGTTTCTAGGTGATATTTATCCAATCAGATCGATCGAATTAAACATTTTAAAAACACCTTAGAAACTGTTTTTTAATTATGTCAAAACGTCTTTTTTTATATGCATAATTAAGCGCCTCCGTATGGATCCTATTGGACAGCTTTTAAAGTTTTAAAAATATTTTTAATAATATTTATTAAAAATAAATTTTTAGATATATTCTAAAATTCCTCTCTGTAATTAAAATATTTATCTATTTTTATATACTTTTACCATATTCCATCGCCTATTATTTTAATATGGAATTAAGATGAATTAAAATACAATTAGGCTTCTAATAAGGCTATTAGAATTCATTCCATTTGAAAAATAAACTTTTTAAAAAAATAATAACTACCTATAATCGTTTTTAAAAACTATCATTTTGTGAAATTTGTATTTATTTATTTTTATTTAAGAACTCAAATAAAATAAATCAATTGCTAGGTTGTGTGGCTGCTAGTGGCTTCGCTAAATTTGAATATTGTTGTATTTGTTATTATTATTATTATTGCTATTATTGCTATTATAAATATTATTAGTGTTATTATTATTACTGTTTTTGTTATTAATGCAAACTACGTAACAACCTGATCTTTTTTACAATATGAAATTTCCTGGTATTAATTTGACAAAAACTTGAATGAAAAAAAGAAGTGGTTATTTTAACCTATTTTGCATATTTGAACATCCCGTAATTTAATGGTAAAAGTTTATTTTTTGGAACAATCATTTTTAAATCTTAAAAATTATATACAATGCATATGCACATTGAAATTTTTTTTTTTCAAAAGTGAAAATTTGTCGAATGTGCATATTTGAATTTTTTTCTTTAAGTAATATATATCATTGAACTAATGCGCAAAGAGTCACCTTTTTTCTAACGTTCTGACGCGCTTCAAATTTTTAAGTTGTTTTCATTAGTTTATTAGTGTTAGTGAATTTTTAGATTTAGTCACTTTTTTAATTTACACTGTTTTTGTATGAGTCGTTTGCACTAACGCTCTTTAATCTGAAGTTGGTTTTTTGCAAGTTTGCATTTGAACTTATGACAAAATTTTATAAAAACGTTTCAAGGAATGTATACAAAAATATTTTCAACAAAAAATTCTGTACTTACTGAATATTGTATTGGGCAATGGTAAGTTGATGTGCGATTTCGATCATATTTTGAGTCTTATTTTGCTGTGTTGACTTTTTTGTTTGTTTTTTTGAATTGTAGAGCTTTGAATCTTAGAGCTTTGAGTTTTTTAAACAGGTATTATACCAAAGAAAATAAGGACTTGTTGCGCCTCTTTTTTTTAATTGGAATTTATTTCTGTTTTTTTTTTTTATCTGTTAAGTTATTGAACCTGAATACAGAAATAGATTCCAACCAATTTGGACTATATTTAGTGGCACGAGATTACATTTTAATGTACACTGAAAAGGTTAGCAGTGTAATATTTTCAACAATATCCTGAAGAACTTAAATTTTTAAGTTTATTGCTTTATTTTTACAGAAAAAGTTCAATGTAAATAAAAGTTACAAAAATTATTAAAGTTTAGTGACAACTTTTAGATGCTAAGGTTGTTTGACCTGTCAGCAGCTTTCAAAGAACAAGAGTTGCTTTGAATGAGGAGGGTTATTAAATAAAAAAACATTTAATTCTAATAGTTTTAAAAAACCAAGTGCAATTCTGTGATCAGCAAAGTACCAAGAACATTTTTTCATCAAGAACCAAAGAAGGTTTCAATGCCTTTACATTGATACCTTCCTCGGTATCAATGACATTGATTATTTTTAAGTTAAGATTGTTGATTAAGGATATTGACAAGTATTTTACAAACTTTTATAACTTGTTGCTCAGAGTTTTCATTTTTTTTATGTGAACTGAAAACTTTCTAATAACTAACAACAATACTTGGTTTTAAAATCATTTATTGAGGTTTAATACCAAGGACAGGGACATCCCTTTTTTTTTGAAAGTGCAATGTGAACTGATGACTTTAAAGCAAAACTTGGTTTTAAACATGAATACAAAATTATTATGGTTTGGGTTAGTGCTGAGTTTTAACAACTTTTTTGCCAAACCTATATTGAAAATGAAAATGCAGAACAATACTGTAAAAACAAAAAAAGAATCCTCAATTTTTTTAAATTTTGTTGGAAAATCAAAAACGGACAAAATATTGACTCTATTGGTAATTCCATGCCTATGTATTTAACTTATTCGCGTTTACTTACAAGAGATTATTGTATGAAATTTAAAATTTATTGATGATACTAATTTAGTTAAGAGTAGTAAAAAATAATCACCTCTAGGGCAGTTGAGCCCAAAATTTTAGGGCTTTTTTGATTCCAGACTCTAATGATTTTGCAAAGCATTCATATTTGACATAAGTTTAAAAATATCTAGACGAAGACGAAACATTAAATTATTAATGTTTAGAGTATTCTTAATGTTTAGAAATTAAGTTGTCTCATTTATCAAAAAATACTGCATCCGCCCCTGACATATATATATATATATCCGCCCCTGATATATATATACATCCGCCCCTGATATATATATATATATATATATATATATATATATATATATATATATATATATATATATATATATATATATATATATATATATATATATATATATATATTAGGGCCCTGCGAAGCTTCGAAATTTCGAATCGAATCAAAAAAATGATTCGAGATTCGATTCGAAAATTTTCAAAAATCGAATCCTTACTTATTTTGTTTTTGTTGTGGGTATTTTAGATATTATGTGCTTTAGCACTATCGAAATAACGTTACTTATCTCTAAATACCTTTTTAATCAGTCATTAAAAAGGTTAACCAGGGCAAGAAGTATCAATAAAAAGATTATACAATTTTTTTTATTTGTTTTATTTTGAAATATGTATTATTAAATAAAAAGTGCTTAAATTTAGATTTCAAAATGTCGATTCAAAACATGATTCAAATCGTGAATCAAGACCTGCTTTGATTCGAGATTCAAGTCGAAACAAAAACTGCCGATTCGCAGGGCCCTAATATATATATATATATATATATATATATATATATATATATATATATATATATATATATATATATATATATATATATATATATATATATATATATATATATATATATATATATATATATATATATATATATATATATATATAAAATATGTAAGTTGATTTCAATAAAAATGCAGCGTATAACTATTTTTAAATATATTTTGAGATAATAATATATTAATAATATATGTTAATATATTATTATATTAAAATATATTTAAAAATAGTTATACGCTGCCTTTTTATCAAAATCAACTTACATATTATAAACATATCAAATAACAAGAATATGACTTTTAAAGATATATATATATATATATATATATATATATATATATATATATAATATCGTAAATAAACAAATATGTTATAAAAATTTTGTAAAATTTTTTTCTGACATTTCTTCTTTTTATAACTTTTTGTTCGTGAAGAGGTTTACTTGACTCTGCTAAAATTTTGCATGTTATGTTTATATTAGTCTAAAAACAGTTAAAAACAAGTTTATGAGTGAGTACACAAACGAATATATGAAAACACGTGTTTTAAATTTACAAGAGAATGTTTATACTAGCTAAATTTAACAAACGTTGTTTTGACTGTTCTTTTAAATGATTCGATTAAGGTTATAATTGTATTATGATGTTTTATTTAGAATTGAGTTTCACAATCGTAATCCTTGACATGTAATTGAATATGTCGGGAAATATAAATTTCCGATAAAAAGTCTTGTTAAGTATTTGTGATTATTTAGTGAGAAATGTGGCAGAAAATAGGTGAAAGCATGCCATTATTAGGTTTAAACATAAATAATAAATTTTGATAGATTTTTAGTTTATAAACGTTTAAAGATTAATTTCTTTGAGTAAAAGCTTAACGCATGCATATCTAAAACTAATTTAAAATTAACCGACTTCAAAAAAATTTTTTTTTAGTAAAGACTAAGTTGCGAAAACTAATGCATTGATGGGTAAATTAAAAGTATAATGCATTGATAATACTAATGCATTGATGAGTAAATTAAAATTCTTTAAATAACATTTTGTTTAAAAGATGTTTCTTTTTAAACACGATTCTCAGAGTTTTTAAGAAATTGATTTCTAATAATTTGATGTAATTTTTTCTATTGAAATAATTGTCATATATTATACAAAGAACTTCACCTGGGTTAAACTCCTCTTACTTTGACGTTGTTAGATATTTGAAGATGGGACTGAAATCATTTCAATTTGAACTTTTTCAACTTTTTAATTAGGGAAGAATTTCACAATCGACTGTGTCACAAGCCTTTGATAAATCAACAAAAACTCGTTGCGTATAGTTATTGACTAAAATCTTTAAAATATTCTTTAAAATATGTCTATTAACATACATAAAATATTTAATTATTGTTTTAATGTCAAATCTATTGTATAATCAATGCATTCACCTTTTTGAAAAGGAAACTGTTTATGATGCAAATTATTTTTTTATTCATTATTATATATTCTATTGTGTATAAGACGCTCAAGAATCATTAAAAAGCAGGAAAAAAAATTGAAATGGGTTGGTAGTTTGATTTTTCGCTGTTTTTCTAATCATAAAAATGGCGAATCTTCGCCATTTTTAAGAATAGAAACTATTTTAGTAATTTTTATCAGGAAAAATTTATCTTTCTAATTTATTTTTAGTAAAGTTTATCAGGAAAGATTTATCTATTTTCTATTTTTAAAGAAAAAACGAATTCTATTTTCTATTTTTAAAGAGATTTCAAAATAATGAAAAATTTTGATTTAATAAAACGCACAACATTTGCATTTTATTTAATTAATATAATTTTATCAAGAAAATTTATTTGTTTAAAGTTAAAGCTACACAAAGCTTATCAATGGAAAGTTCCAATATGTTCATTACAAAATCAGATTTTTTTAAAAAAAGACTGGATTCTTTTGTTACTTGGAAATATATACTCGCTAATTTTTCCTGATATTTACAAAAAAAAGTTTCTCAGCAACTTTTTTCTAACTGACATTTTCACATTTTACAGACGTATAGAGGTTGGTAGGTTGTTTGGCTCCCCAGTTATTTATTTTACAATAGTATAAGTCTTTCTAGTATGTATAAATATTTCCGAGATAACTAACTTCAAAACATAGAGTAAACTTCAAGCATTTATATGTTTATACTTATGTAAAATAAGGATGTTTTGTAAAAAATTGCAATCGTTGGAGCCTGGGAACATAAAAGCCCCAAAATATTTGTACACTAGGCAGTAACTTGGCAATTAACAATTGCTAGCAGTAAGTGTTTTGCGCATAGGATAACACCTCCTTCGTAATACAAAATATAAAAGGTGACCTTTAATATCTTTATTTATTTTTATGGTCTTTGGTTATTTCTTTCCAGTGGACAAGGACGTAAAAAAGACGTCTTTAAAACGTCTTATACACGTTTGGACGTCTTTGGAACGTCTATTGAACGTTTTGGACGTCTTTTAATTGTTCAAAAGACGTCTTTTTTTGGTCCAGTGCCCTCTGGGTTAGCTTGTATTTAAACCAGGGGTGTGGAGTTGTAAAAAATAAATAACGACTTCGATTCCGACTCCAGTTGTTGAAATTTTTTAAGTACAACTCCGACTCCGACTACGACTCTAACTCCAAAGCAAATTTTTTGAAAATGTCTTTGCATTCTTTAAAAAATATTACGCGAGAAGTTAAAACTTTTTTGCAAATCTTTAAAAAATATTTCGCGAGAAGTTAAAAATTTTAATTTTTGACAAATTTATGAAACGTTCTTTAAGGTTTAGTATGAACATAAGGTTAATTGAATTTTTCGTACATGCACATGCAATACAAAGAAGTTTTACTGTTGGAGTCGGAGTCGCGATTTTGTTTAGCGACTCCAACTCCGACTCCGACTCCGCTAAAAATGTCGCAACTCCGCAACTCCGACTCCGACTCCACAGCCCTGATTTAAACTCAAAATAGAAGTGACTTATATATAATCTTAACAAATATTTAGCAAATATATTTAACTAGGAAGCTCGCGTCTCTTTCCTTGCCGAAGTTGCTTATTGGGCTAGAGCCGGCGTCGAACCGCGGACCTCATGGTTCTGAGCCAGAACTCTAACCACTGCACGATGGCTGCATAAATGCAGAAACATTAAAATTGGCTGTTGCATATGATTTTTTTATAAAAACACGGATAAAAAAACCCGTATAAGTATTTTAATTATATAGGGGTTTTTGATTATGCATTTTTATTTTCAGTTGTTTTGACCGTTTAAAATTAAAAAGAATTCACCGTCTAGTAATTGAATTAAAAAAGAAACGTTATACAATTTTGTAAAACGATCGAAATGACATATAATGAGTTTATTTTTAAAATGTTCTCTAAAAAACCTCTGTTAAATTTTGCTTTCTAATTGACCAATTAGTTAGTTTAATAGAAGTTTTTACAGAATATTATAATGACTCTCTTTTATTCAATTACTAAACAATAAATTCTTTTCATTTTTAAAATATTCATTTAAAAAATATTTAAACACTCATCCTGTAGTGATATTTATAATTTAATAAAGATTCTTTCACTAAACTATCTTTTAAGTGATTGTTTTATTAAGTATCTTTTAAGTTATTATTTTATTATGTATTGCAGTTGTTGAACTTCCTTAAAAAAGTTGCTCTAACCACTAAAGCGTCATTGTAAGAGATAGAGAAGGGGAAACTTTTTCACTAAATGATATATCTATAATTTTGCTCTTTGATGCACTAACTTTTTAACAATACGATACATAGTATATAATAAGAGTTTTAAAATAAAATACCACGCGTTATAATATAAGAAAAGTATAAAATTCCTTGGAAATTTTATTATTGTTGATAATTGAAAATATGAAACTGTCATACTAATTCTATTTTTCCAGCTACATGTGTGGTTGTTGAGGCTTTTCTGGTTTATCACTGAGTTGCTTTTTGAATTGCTGATTAAAGATTTTCAAAAATAAAAGTCTAGATCTTAGTCTTTCACAAAATTGTGTTACAAGATATACGTATTTTCGTCACAATGCTTCTAATGTTACGTTGTTAACAGTAACAAAAGAAGGTATAGATTTAACTTAATGTCAGCAACATACTTCTTTGAAGGTTTCGAAAATCTTGCATAATTTCTTTGAAGGTTTCGAAAGTCTTGCATAATTTTTTAACTTTGTGAAAAGTTTACTTTAACTTTTATTCCAACCGTTTTTAAAAAATCTTTAATTAAAACAATTAATAGCACGTTGCCTTGATAAAATAGTGATTTAAAAAAATAACTTTTGAAACAGTGGTAGTGTTGTAAAAGTTGAACTAGAAGCGTTTTTTGTTCTTTTCACCCCTTCCCTTCTTCTGATAAAATAAAAATGGTTTTTATCCTTCTGATAAAATGGTATGAGGCTATATTTTTATATTTTTAATAGATTTACATTTATAAAATTTTCTTAAAAGTAAAAAACTGTGATACTCAGTCTAAATTTGTGACGTATAAGGCCGGCGCAAAGGAGTGTGTGTGTGTGTGTGTGGGGGGGGGGGGTTGGAGTGACACCCCCAAGCAATTATTTTTTTTTGTTCATTTAGGCGGCAAATTTAACCCTTTTAGACAAGTCAGTCGGCAAATACAGACAGTCAGTCGGCAAATGTCGACTAGGCAGTCAGCAAATTTCAAAAAATGAAGATTTTTTTTTTTAGTCACCAAAAATTGTATTGGCAATCACCCCCACCCCACCTCCACGTGACGGTTACCGGCCCTGGCGACGTATGTATATTGAACATACAACCGTATATTTTTGGGATTGTAAAATAGTAACAGTATTCATTGATTTTGATATAGTCAATATTTTTTTTATTATTTCATAGGGTTCAATAGAAAACATGAGTCATTTAAAACTTTGTCTAAACTTTTTTTTAAATTACGGAAATATTTAAGCTATTTCACACAGTTTAAATGTTTGACTGTAAGGATTAATTACGTTGCACCAATATAAATTCTTAGGTATTATTATAAGATTTCCTTCAAATTAACATTAACTAAAAACATTGACGCCAAACTTATGAGAGCGTTCGTATATTTGTGATTATACATGTTTGAGTTCTGTGAATTTAAGGAATTTGTCGGATTGAAAAAGAGTTGGGTGATTAAGGATGGCATTCTTATATTAAGAACATGGCTGCGAAAATCATTAAGTTTATTTTCCAAAACGCCAGTTTAAAACGTTCAAAAAAGCTTTTGTCAAAATTGCTAAAGAAACGGGGGCCGTTCAGGGATTTTTGGTATTTGACTTAAGTAACTTCCAGGTAGGTTCTTAACTTCAAACTTTTTTAAGTTCATGCTTATGTCATATAAGAATATTTTGCAAAAAAAAAAGTTTAGGAATAAAAATACTCTAAAAAATAGTTTATTAGCAGCAAGTTTGTAACCTTATTAGCATAAAGTTTATAACCTTTTCAAAACAAAGGATATGGGGTATAAATTTTAGATGGGTTGGCTTCACAGCAAAAAAATCAAAATTTTTTTATTCTTTTAGAAAATATATACTTTTACACTTTTTGTATAAATTCAATTTTTTTTGAAATTTACTTTTTTTACATTTGATTTGAATTAAATTTTAATTTTTGATTTAAATTGGATTTGAATTTTTGTTTTAAATTTATCAAAGTAGTAATACATGTTGCAAAGGACACGCAAGTCAAAAAAATAAATAGGACTCTAGCAGCGTCCCCCACAACATTAAAATAAATATACTAATCCATTAAAAAAAATCCTGTTACTACTAAATGCATTTCGTGTAACAGGAACAGGATTTTTTTAAATGGATGAAAATTTTTATTTTAAATTTCTTGATATTATTGGCATTTAAAACATTAGACGGCAAGTTATTCCAAATATTATTAACTCTGAGAAAAGAAAGAATATTTACGAACAGTTGTCACACCAAGTCACAACAAGGTCTTTTGGATTTTTAGACCAAGTTAAAATATGAACTCAATTTATAGTTGAAATTTATATATTTAAAAAATGAAAAAAGTGCTATTCTAACTGTAAAACAATTGCTGCTGGCAATTTATAATTGTCATTTTTCTGACGAGATAAAAACTTTGTCGATGGTAACAGCTATATCGTGACTATGATTCGTATCCCTAAGATCTATATTCGTAGGCACCAGATCTACGTTAACTTATAAAAAATTTTATAAGAATTTCTAAGAATTTCTTAGTCCATACTTCCAACACAAGTAGGAATGATAGTCAACAATGTACTATAGGTCACACCCTTAAACTTCATAAAGTTGAACAGACTTGTGTTAGCTGTGCTAACGTTAGAGTACAAGAGCGGAATTTTATACATGTTATTAGGTAACTATTAGAAGACGTTTCCTTATTAGCTACATACTTTTTACAGATTTAATTACTAGCCAGATAAACATATATGTTAGAAATACTGTTAGTTATGTGCGTAAAAGCATTATAGCAAAAACTTTAGCTACGTAATTTAACTGAAAATAGTTGCCGTTTGGTTGCGTAAAAAAAGAAATTGTTTTCTACTACTTCAATATAATAATAAATATAATATATTAACAATAACTGTTAGATATTCACCTATCAGCTAGATGATTATTTAACTGTTAGATGATAAAATAATGTCCTTGTATTTGGGTAACTTTTTTTGCCAAAGATTTAAAATTGATTGACATTTTTTCAATATTTTGTCAGAAGCAATATTATTTTGTTACTACTTTTTTTAAAATTTCACAAAATAATACGTCTCCCAGGATGTTACTGTACTATCAAAACTACATATCAAAACTGAATTAAGTAATATTTTATTAACCGCACAGAAAAATGTTAAAACTTATTTTGTCATGTAATACATATGCTAAAAGGAAACGGGTTGTTAATGCGAAAAGATGTTAAAGCAATTTTTTCCCAAGTTCTTTTTTTTTTAAATTTCAAACCTGGTTTTCATCTTTGCTGTTACACGGTTAGCCTTAACTTAGGTTTTTTGAATTGTGTCCAAAAATAATTTTAACATTTTTTGAAAAAGTATACTTTACTTATCACTATATACATCTATGTACATAGCCTACCAAATCAAAAAAAATCTTACAGCGTATTTATGATAAATTTCTCCCTCCCCACCCTCCTCAACTTTATGGAAATTTCTGTTTTTTTCATTCCATTTCTGAATATAAGGCTACCTTATCTCCCTTAATTTCCGTTTCAGCCCCACAACCAACTTTCTTTACCTTTCTACGCAACAGTGGCTGGTGAACTTTAATTCAGATAAAACGCAATTTTATTCGGCCAATCGTTATCGTAATAATTTAGATCTTCCTATACTTATGAATGGTAATGTACTAGATGAGTCATCTACCATTCATCTTCTAGGATTAACTCTTACTTCTGATCTTTCTTTTAAACCGTATATCAAATCCATTGCAAAATTAGCATCTGCTAAGGTTGCATCTCTTTATCGAGCTCGACACTTTCTTACTCCAGATTCTATTCTCTATCTCTATAAATCTCAAATCCGTCCCTGTATGGAATACTGTTGCCACATCTGGGGCGGATCTTCTAATGATGCTCTTTCTCTCTTAGACAAGGTGCAAAAACGAATTGTAAACATAGTTGGACCTGCTCTGGCAGCCAATCTCCAACCTTTGTCACATCGTCGTAATGTTGCTTCTCTTTCTCTTTTCTACAAATACTATAATAGGCACTGCTCTAAAGAGCTAGCGTCCCTTGTGCCATCTACTAAAATTCATTCTCGTGTTACTCGCCATTCAATTAAGTCTCATCCTTTTTCTGTGACTGTTCCTAAGTGCTTCAAAAACTCTTATTCTTCTAGTTTTTTTCCTCGAACATCAGTTCTTTGGAATTCGCTTCCTTCATCTTGCTTTCCTGATTCATATAATTTGCAATCTTTTAAGTCATCAGTCAATCGTTATCTTGCTCTACAGATTTAGTCTTTTCTCTTCCAGAAACTTCCAACTCTTATAGTGGTTGCTTGCAGCCTTGTTGGAAGTGAAGATGTTAAAAAAAAAAAAAAAAAAAAAAAAAACTCTTTATGACACATTTTGAACTATTTGGCGCCTTCTTTTTGTGTCTTATTTGTAGTTGCGCTTTTTCTTGCAATTTGCAATTTTTCGTTTAGTTGCACAACTTTTTTTGTTCACCATGTTTTTTTTCAAAAATTTACTTTCAATTTCAGTTAAAAGTAACAGAAAATTTATAGAAATTAAAAAATACAAAAAGCATTTTGTTTTATTAGATTGGTCATGAAAATTAAAATTGAAAATGAAAATTAATAAAATTACATTCTTATTAATTATAAAAACGAAATTTAAAAAATAAAATTGCAAATCATTTATTTATGACTTGAATTGCTGAATGTAGGATCGGATTAAAGGTTGTAAAGAACATAGACAATACGTCGAAACGGACCGCTTCTCAAAATCAGTGAAAATAAGCGACCCTAAACCACGGTCTCGTTATCCTAGCCAAAAAAACAGCCCCCACTGAATGTATTAAAAAATTTGTAAAATTACTAAGAGAAAAAATGAGCTAAACTCATATATAAATTGTTTCTATGTTTGGATTTATTAGAATAGATCATGTTCATTTCCAGCCATGTTGTTCCATATAACGGATCAGTGATGCAACGTTGAAGAGATTTTCTACCGATTGCTAAAAATAAATTCCAAAACTTTTATTTTGTATTTCAGAATTCAAATTTAAATTCATCAGGATAAGAAACTTTGTTGTTAAAGTTATATCATGTCTCAATATAAATTTTAAATACCAAAGGTTTAAAATCTTCAAAACCATTTAAAAATTGTTCGGTAAATTATTTCTTTCAAAATTTCACAATGCTGATAAGTCTTGACAATTTAATCTCCATCATGTTCATTTCCAGCCAAAGTTGTTGTATATAATAATTACATGGTTAACTTATTTTTATTTTCTAATAGATGCCCAAGTAACATATATAAAACTTCACTTTTATACTATAACGTTAGTACAGTTACAATTTTTTGAAGTTTAAGGGTGTCTGGCATTGGGTTACTATGTTTAGTGTCTAGCATTGGATGGCGTGATTTCTAATACTATTTTTAAGAAAATCATAAAAAAAACTACGTCTTTGTAATTTGATAAACTCTCTTCGATGTTTTAAAAACCTTTAGCACCTGTTACCTGCCAAAGCCACCGTCTTTACCACCCTGAATTACACAGTTGACTGTTGTTCCTGTTTGCGTTAGAAGTATGTGCTGAGAAATCTTTATAAAAATAGTTCTGAAGGCCACGGGCTCTTAGAATATAGTTTTATAAATATCCTGCATGTATACTGCAAAATATTTATAAAGCTATTTATATTTATATTGAAAAAATTTCAATATAAATTAAAATTTTTTTTTTTGATATTTATAAATAAAAGATATTTGTAAAAGAAAAAACTAATTTTAAAAAATGTAAAAAAAACAACCCCCTTCCCCCCACCCTAATTTTTTTTTCATTTTCTTAAAACAAAGAAACAGAGACAAAGAAACAGTACAACTTTTTTAATATGAATTGTGGTATATCTACCAAAGTACATATAAAAAAATGCATATCTTTTCTAAATTAGCATTAAAAAAAGTAAAAAAAAATATTGGGGATTTATTTTTTCCGATATAAACATTGCAACAAATTGCATTTTTTATTTTTTTACTAGACGACCTCCTTAATTTCTAAACAATCTCTTTAAATGAAATTTTGAGACTTACATAAATTTAAATCTGGTCTTAGAAATTATAACTAATATTTTTGAAAATCGATTTCCACCACTTATAACGAGTATAACCAAAAATCAACGTTGTATCAACGTTGAAAAATTTGTTTAAAACTATCAAATAAAATCGACGTTGATTCCACGTTAATTCAACGTCTATATTACGAGTTCGATCGTTCGTAATAAAAGATTTCGTAATTAAGCGGCTATTATGAATCACGTGATGCAATGTTTTTCTCGAGAGGGCAAAAATGTAAACAAACCAATAATAAACATATAAGAAAAAGATAAGAAATAATACATCAGGTAAATAACAAATAAGAAAAAATACATCTGGTGTGTAATTTTAAAAATGATATACGTTTACAAAAATAAACACAAATAAAATAAAAGTCGAAAAAAATTTAGTAAAGAATATTTTATTTATACTTTTACCTCAATAAAATAGAAAAAGATACAAACCAAAAAATTATTCTTATTAAAGCAGTGAGTTTTTGCAAAGAATTTATTTGCTTTCTTATTGTTTAAAAATAATTCTGTATAATATAACTTTGGTTATTCTCTTAACTTTTAATTAAGTTTTAATCTTTTTGTTTGAATATTTATTATCATGTTGTGTTCATTACTAAGTTTTTACTGTTTACTATCTCAGTTAAAAAAACATTATGGTTAATGATCGCTGTGTAGTTGGTATTTGCAATAACGATAAACGTTATCCAGAGCGTTACGAAATACATAGTAACGTTAAATCTGGAAAATTATGTTTCCACAAGTTGCCTGTTGATGGAAAAACAAGAAAATCATGGATTCATGCAGTTTCTAAAGGGCGAAAACACTTTGTTGTATCTAAACATTTTAAAATCTGCTCTAATCATTTTGTCGATGGCATGCCTACTTATGAAAATCCTAACCCAACACTCTTTTTGACATACACCATGAATGTTCAATGTACTCCGGAAAAAAAACAATCAAGACCTCCTCCAAAAATCAGAACAACATCTATTGTAAAACCTGTTTCTTCAAAAATGATTGAATCTATTAACTCTAACTCGGATACACTTACAGCTGAAGAGTTGTCAGATCTTATGATTGTTTCTTCAGACGAAGAAAGCTTAATATCGTTCAAAATAACTCCATATGTTAGTGGCGATGCAGTTGCAGCAGAATTATTACACATCTCCGACTCTCCCAAAGAATTATTACACCCACCCGCCTCTCCCAAAGAAAAAGACACTGTAAATCCAATTTTGTCTAAGAATAAAACAGGCTACAGTGTTAAAAATAATATAGAGCCTACTCTATTATCAACATATATTGCTTTACAGTTTTAAATGAAATTTTAAAAAATTAAAAATGAAAATGCTTTTTGGTCCTTATATTTGCCAATATATTCCGAATCAAAATATTTTTTATTAAGAATATATGAAAAAATATTTCCCATTGTTATACTAGGCCACTCAGATACTAAGTCTTTTCTATTTTCCATTGGAACAGAGTTTGGGTCAATTAGATCTAGAGCTTTTAGCTTGTCCGTATAAGATTGCTTAAGTTTTTTTTCCTGTTCTTCTGCTGTCTCTATAACATCTAAATTTAATTCCATTGCAGTAAATGCTCTAGCAACAAGCTCGACTTTGCGTCCAGTAGTACTTAGCCCACGAACAGTTAAAAAACTAACAAGCTTTTTGACAGATAAATTCAAAAAATCTTCGTATTTTTCAAGTGGCATGGTAAAATACAATTTTCAATGATATATTTCTAGATAAACTATTTTTAGATATTTAAACAAACAATAAAAAGATAAAGCGTTTTGCTAAGTTTGTTTATAATTTTGCCCTCCCGAGAAAAACATTAGGTCACGTGATTCATAATTGCTGCTCAATTACGAAAAGGTCTATTGCAATATGATAACTAAAATACGCATGCGTGACTTAAAATTTTTTTATCAACATAACAAATAACAAGTAAAGACTTAACAAGTTACTTATTAGCCCAATAAAAACAAGTAAAGTCACACATGCTAATAAATTAGGTCATCTGTTGCCTTTTTATAAGGTTTTGAATTTGACAATTTAACAATAATACATGGCTTAACTTGTGATGCAGTTAGTTAGGTAAATATTATATGGATATTTCTTTATGACCGTATTATTTCATGAGTGTGGATTACAAGTAGAGACTACTTGATATATTATATAAATATAAAATATATATTATATATGTTTTTCTTATTTATATAATATATATATATATATATATATATATATATATATATATATATATATATATATATATATATATATATATATAAATATATATAGTATATATACTTATATTATATATACTTATATTACATATGTGTATATACATATATAGTATATGTATATATTATATATGCATACTATATATATGTATATATGTATATATATATATATATATATATATATATATATATATATTATATATGTTTATTATATTATATATGCATACTATATATATGTATATATATATATATATATATATATATATATATATATATATATATATATATATATATATATATATTATATATGCATATTATATATGCATATTATATATATGTATATATATATATATATATATATATATATATATACATGTATATAATATGCATATATAATATATACATACACTATATATGTATATATACATACATAATATAAATATATATAATGGATGATGTTTTACAAAATAATGATTTATCAAGCTTTTTTACCAATCCATGTGATTTAAAGAGTTTAAATATTTTTTATATTAAAAAATTTTTATTAAATTTTTAAAGATTTTTCTTGTAAAGTTGTATAAAAAAGAATTTGTGAATGCTTCTTTAGTCCATAATATTGGTAGAAAAATCAACATAAAAATTTAGCAAATTTTAGCAACTGTATAATGTATCATAACGCACAGTTTGAAGTTGTATTTTTCTGTTAGCTATTTTACATGAACAAATTTTTAATATATAAGTATTTTTTCTATTATAATTTCTACTATACTTTTCCAGTTGAAAAAGTATAGTAGGGCATGCAAAATGTTCATTCGAGCTGTTTGGATAGAAAATACAGAGAAATAAAGAGAGAAAATTCGATTGATAATTTTTTGTGCTGCTCGTCATCTTTAAATGTAATTAATTGTTTCAATGAAATGCATAAACCGCATCTAACTAATACAGATTTAAGCTGCTCAAAATTTAATGTCATGGAGATAATGTAATTTTTTTTTAATATAAACCTCAAGTCATTACTTTTTTTCCTTGTTTTTTTAACATGCTTTCATTCTGTATATGTTGTTTTCAGTGTTTAGATATATTCTTTATTATATATTCTTTATTACATAATGTATTTTTAATGTATATTTAACTCTCCTAGCAAAGGCTAGGAGAAATAAACTCCGACTAAAAATTCCCCTGCCTTGGGGCTCTTGGTTGAGTAAAGGCTAGAGATGGTGTCTCGATAAAAACACTCATCTTGGGCAGATGTTAACTGCATCCAGCTAAACATCCCCTGCCTTGGGGCTCTTGGTTGAGTAAAGGCTAGAGATGGTGTCTCGATAAAAATACTCATCTTGGGCAGATGTTAACTGCATCCTGCTACTGTCTTGTAGAAGGCCTCCTAGGCAAAGACTTTAGGGGTAAGCAGAAAAATTCTGCTAACCAGCCTCGAACCCCTTCTTCATCTATTAGGCTGGCGTAGATGTAACCTGTGTTACATTGTTTCCTGCCTAGGATGATGAATGCTGGATCTCCTTGACTCTACTCATAGAATTTTGCTTATGCCTCCTTGATAATGGCTATGCAACTCTTCCTGTTATCTCCATATGAGGGTACAGCTCTAAAACTCAGTTTAATGGTTCTGAGGCCGGCTGGTAGTAAGGTTTCCCGAACTCTGTGGTAGCTCTCAGAGAGGCTGATTCCATCAACAGCTGCAAAATATCAGAGTATTAACAGTGCCATGTTGCGCATGGATGGTGTCCCTGTTAATGCTTTTGGTGTGCATTGCCAAGGCCACATAAGGAGCCCTATGTCACGGCTTAGGGTTAATTAACAGGACTGAGACAACTGCATAGCTCATTGATTAGGAGGCTGTGCTCTATCTATGAATGAGTCAAGTTCTCATTAAACCCAAATCATGACCAAAGTAACCAAAAATTTAAAACCTAAAAAACCATCCCCACCACCTAAATATTTTAATATATCTTTTACAAATATTCGCGGTCTACGAAGCAACTTTCCATCAGTTGAGTCTTACCTCCTGCAAAATTCACCAGACTTGCTTGCACTCAGTGAAACAAATTTAAGTTCTGCAATTCCTTCTTCGGATGTCGGTGTTGATGGGTACTATCCTTTGATTCGTAAAGACTCCAATAGTCACATGCTAGGTTTAGGGGTATACATACGCATTAATTCCCCTATTTGTCGTGAAATCAGGTTCGAATCCTTTGACCATTCTTTTATGTGCTTTCGCCTAGCACCTCTTCACTCTATCACCTTTCTCTTTGTTCTTTTTCGTTCTCCTTCTTCCCATGATTGCACTCTTTTAGATGTTATCTCTGATCAAATTGACCATGCCCTCTCTCTTTACCCCTCTGCCAATATTGTTGTTGTTGGTGATTTTAATGCCCATCACACTGAATGGCTTGGCTCTAACACCACTGATCCTGCTGGCACTAAAGCCTTTAACTTCTGCGTTTCTCAATCTTTTACTCAGATAGTTAACTTTGTGACTCGTTTTCCTGACAACCCTAATCATTTACCTTCACTCTTTGACTTATGTCTTGTCTCTGACCCTAGCTTATGTTCAGTTTCTCCCTTTTCTCCCTTAGGTGGTTCTGACCATGCAATGATCTCTATAAATCTTTCTTCTCGTACTTCTTTTTTGGGCTCACCTTATCATCGCACCACCTACTACTACCCTAAAGCTGATTGGGATTCTTTTTGTGATTTTCTTCGTGATGGTCCTTGGGCTGATGTTTTTTCTCTCTCAGCTGACAAATGCGCCTCCTACGTAACCTTCTGGATTCAGGCTGGAATGGAAGCTTTTATTCCTTCTCGTAGGTTTCAAGTCAAGCCTCACTCTACTCCATGGTTTTCTCCTTCTTGTGCGGCTGCTATATCCAATCGTAACCATTTTTTTCATCTTTTTCAAAAGAACAACTCTCTTGAGAACAAACGGCTATTTATTATTGCAAGAAATCGATGTAAAAAGGTGCTTTCTGATGCTAAACTCCATTATTCTCAGTTCACTAAATCTAGCATCTTATCGCAGAAGTTAGGCTCTAAAGACTTTTGGAAAATCTTCAACAGCATTGTTAACAAGGGTAGATCTAACATTCCATCTCTCATTCATGGGACTGATCTTGTTACCTCTCCCAGGGATAAGGCAGAACTGTTTGCAAAGAACTTTTCTTCTAATTCCACTCTTGAATCTTATGGACATTCTCTTCCTTCCATTCCAGTCAAACAGATTGACCCATTGTTAGACATTCAAATCACTCCGGCTTCTGTTGCTAAAGTCATATCTCAATTAAACTCGTCTACAGCTTGTGGTCCAGACAACATTCCTGTCACAGTCTTGCAGAATTGTTCTCCAGAACTTTCTTCAATTCTCTCTAAACTATTTAACAAGTGTTTGACTGAGTCTTGTTTTCCTGCTTGTTGGAAAATGGCATCTGTGGTTCCAATATTCAAAAACTCTGGAGAAAATTCTGACCCCTCCAATTATCGTCCGATCAGTCTTCTTTCTGTTATTAGCAAGGTCTTTGAGTCTTTGATCAACAAATTCCTCACATCTCATCTTGAGTCAAATAAACTGCTGTCAGACAATCAATACGGTTTTCGATCCTCTCGCTCTACGGCCGACTTGCTAACTGCTGTAACTGAAAGATTTTATCGTGCATTAGATGGAGGCGGTGAGGCTAGGGCTATTGCTCTCGACATATCTAAAGCTTTCGACAAAGTTTTCTTCTCCATAAGCTTGCTTCATATGGTGTTTCTGGGAAAGTTTTTGAGATTATCAAATCATTTCTTTCTGACCGGTTTATTAAAGTCATCCTTGAAGGCCAACACTCTTCTTTATTTCCAGTAACATCTGGGGTTCCCCAAGGTTCCATCCTGGGCCCTGTTTTGTTTCTTATCTACATAAACGATCTTCCTGACAACCTTTCATCTAAAGTAGCTCTTTTTGCTGATGACTCAACTTTATACTCCTGTCTTGACAAAAAGTCTTCTCTTTTCGATCGCCTAGAACAAGCAGCTGATCTTGAATCTGATCTCACTTCGGTGGTAGATTGGGGTTCACAGTGGCTTGTGAGTTTCAACTCTAAAAAAACCCAATTGCTTACTGCAAACAACTACCGTAATATGGTCAACATTCCTATATTAATGAATAGCAATCCTCTTACTGAGTCCTCCTCTTTACGTCTTCTTGGATTATTGCTTACTACTGACCTTTCATGGAAACCATATATACAATCGATTGCTAAATTAGCTTCTGCTAAGGTTGCTTCTCTTTATCGTGCTCGCCATTTCCTTACTTCTGATTCCATTCTCTACCTCTACAAATCTCTTATTCGTCCCTGTATGGAATACTGTTGTCATATTTGGGCTGGTTCTTCTAACATTTCACTTTCTCTTCTTGACAAGGTCCAAAAACGCATTGTAAATGTTGTTGGACCTGGACTATCTGCTAAGCTTGAACCTCTTTCCCATCGTCGTAAAGTTGCATCTCTTTCTCTTTTCTACAGATACTATCATGGTCACTGCTCAAAGGAGTTATCATCTCTAGTTCCATCAACTAAAATTCATTCTCGTTTTACTCGTCATTCAGCTAAGTCTCATTTGTTTACTGTATCTGTCCCTGCATGCTCTAAAAACTTTTATTCATCTAGTTTTTTTCCCCGCACTTCAATCCTTTGGAACTCTCTCCCATCTTCATGTTTTCCTGACTCATACAACCTTCAACTTTTCAAGTCTTCTGTCAACCGCTTCCTTGCTCTATAACTCTGTTCTTTTTTTTTTCCTAGTAACTCCCAACTTAATAGTGGTTGCTTGCAGCCTTGTTGGGAGTGAATGCAAATTAAAAAAAAAAAAAAAAATTTTTAATTGAATGAATATTCTTAGATCATGAGTTATGTAATAAATTTGAATTTGCCTCTATAAGTGATACTCAGATAGAATCAGGTTCAGAAAACAGTAACTATTTCAAAAGATACATAATTCAAGTATTATTAGTTATATTTTGATATTAATTTTTATAGGAGCCACTACCATGCTTATGCAAGAGAAAACATAATAACCAACAGAATAGTAAGCAAATATCTACTCCTGTAACGCAAAAAAAGAAACAGAAAACATTTTTTATGCATACTCCACATACTGTAGCTCAAGGTATTAATTGTCTGTCTGCAAGTTGATTTAGGAAGAAAAGATTCTGAACATTTTTTTCTATGCTTCAGTGATTTACATATTTCTTTGGTTGCTAAATTAATACATTTTATTTAATTTATGAATAATGTTTTATTTTATAAATTTTTTGTTCTTGTGTTTCAACACTTTTAGAAATTAATTAATGTTTGGTTCTTTTGTCTTTCTGATATATCTTTATTGTTAGAAAAAGATGTTAGTAAAAACTCTTTCCAGTAATTAAAGTAATATCATGACAAATAGTTCTGAAATTCTTATGGATAACAGTTTAAATGATTCTTGGGTGAGGTCAGAACTGATAGGTTGTTTCAAACCATGACTTTTTGCAGTTTTTTTTATTGTTTTTTGATTAAGTATTTATCAATAACTTAGCCTAAGTTAATCTACTTGTAACTTTTTATAAATGTACTATAAAAATAATGTGGTGTAATTATTTTCTTATACCTTTAGGTTAACAAACTTTCTAAAATTGGAGGTAAAACCATTAAGACAAATACAAATACATTTGATGCAAAGGTTTGTTAAAAGTAGTTTTAAATAAAAAATCTTTTGAATCTTTTTTATAGTTTGTTTTAAACTTGTGTTAAAAATCTGTGTAGCATATATTTTTAAAAGTTTGACGAATTCTAATCAGACATAAAATGAATCTTTTTTTTTTATGTCTGATTATAATTTTTTTTGTAACTGTTTTATCTTACTTTTGTATTTCCTTGAGCTAAAGAACAACCTTAAAGTACAAAGGTTGATTTGTAACGCATACTTAACCTTTTTTTTTACTCTATATATACATACATATATATGTACATACATATATATGTATGTATATATACATACATGTGTGTATATAAACATACATGTATATATATAAACATACATATATATGTATGTATATATACATACATGTGCTTATATGAATATATTATATATATATATATATATATATATATATATATATATATATATATATATATATATATATATATATATATATATATATATAATATTAATAGTGCAATTTAAAGTTTTTTCTTTTATTTATAAAGTTGTACTTCATAAAAACAAATAAATAAAGATGAACATTTTGAATATTTATTGATTATTATGATAAATTATATAAAATACAGTCATGTGACAATTTATTATGGCCACCCACAATTTTTCAAAATTATCAAGTTTCAAAGTCTATTATTTATTATTTTTTTGTGATTTATGTACTCAAAGTAACTTTTATTTAAGAAATGGGTATTTTTTTGACAAATAAAAACATTTAACATATTGTTTATTATTTTATTATTAAAATATTATTAAATAAATTTTATTATTCAAATTAAACAAATTTTATTATTCAAATATTACTGCAAATATATTCAAGATCAATATTTGGTGATTCCTCCTTTGCCTCTATAATTGCAGGAACCCTTTTTGGCATACTTTTAATGCATTTTTGAGCCAATTCCTTCAATTCTTTATTATAGTTCCAATGTTGAATAATTCTTTCTATTAAATACACTTTATTTGTAATAATTTTTTCAGATATTTGCTTCTTTAGGAGCGCCCAAACATTTTCTATAGGATTTAGGTCAGAAGAGTTTCCTGGCCAATAAAGTAATGGAATATTTTGTTCTGATAGATATTTTTTAACTGATTTAGCTGTGTGACATGGTCATGCCCTGTCCTGCATGAAGGCTTTTTTTTCACCTGGACTAAACTATTCTGCCAATTGTGACAACAATCTTTGTTCCAGCATTTTTATATTGTAACTGTAACATTTTTCATTCTGCAATATAGAACCTTCCTATTTCTTTTACACATTTCATTGATCAGATCATCACAGAGGTAGGGTGTTTAACAGTTTGCATGATGCAGTCCAATAAGTATTTTTTCCCTTTTTTTCTTTTTAAAACTTAAAAGTACTCTCGCCGCTAAAGCATACCTTCAAATATTATACAAGGATTGTTAAGTGAATATTGAATGAATATTTAAAGTTTAGTGTAAGAAAGTGGATATTTTAAATTCATCTAAATTAATTTTATTAATTACCAATCATATGTTAAATTCCTATACTTTTTTGTCCACTCAAGCATTTTTTGTACAATTTTTGGTGTCAGTTTAGGCTTCTTAGCTGGACGTCGTGAAATGTAACCAAGGTTGTGTAGGCAATGTTGGACCGTTCTCTTCAACATTTTGACTCCAGATTGGCCCAGCTTATTAGTTATTTTGTTGTTGGTGGCCCGTCTATTTTCTAGAACAATCTTGGTAAGTATTCATTTCCTGCATGGTGTTAGGATTCTCTTCTTTCCACATTTACCAACTCTTTGGCATCAAGTTCTCCATATTAGCATTTTTTTGTGTATATTTTGTACAGATACCCGCGAAATACCATATTTTCTGGCTATTTTTCATTGAGAATGATCAGTATTTATTAAAAGTGCCCTGATTTCAGCAATTTTTTGTGACAAGTTTTTTTTTTCCCTCATAACTAAAATAAGATATCACATATCAGTATCACATAACAGTTAAGAATTTGCTTTGGTACTCATAACTTTAAAAATATCAAACTAAATACAACTATTTTTAATTTAAAATAAAAAGAAATATTCAAGAAATTTTTACTGATTTAAATAAGTAATATGACGATAACCTAATAAAAGAATTCAAAACTCTGGTAATAAAACTTAACAAGTGTACAGCAAAAAGATTATAATTAAGATGACATCATACAAAATGGCTGTCAAAAGTGACAGTGTTGCCAGTAGCAAAAAAAAAGCATTGATTTTATAAGTTAAAACTTTATTTTAAACAGAAGATTAACTTTCAATAATGAATTTTTACTCTTCATATGAAAAAAATGAGATTAAATTTCAAAATGATCAAAACTCATAGGTGGCCATAATAAATTGTCACACAACTGTATATATAAAGTATAAATATTTTGCAAAAACACTTTTATTTGCAATAACTGCTTCATTGCATTGTGGCATGCTTGCAATTTATTTTTTATAGTTTCTGTCAACTCTGGGTTATTATGCTAGATCTTGATAATCTCTTCCATAAGATCTTGCTTATTAGTAAGATTTTTTTTTTCCAATCTCTTGCTTTACTATTTCCCAAATATTTTCTATGGGGTTAAGATCATGTGAGTTGTCTGGCTATAGCAATACATCAACTAAGCCATAACAGTTTTTATTTTGTGGCAAGTTGCACCATCTTGCATAAATATAAGATTTTTGACATTATTTTTAAATTTTTTTGTCAATTTTTGACATTTTCGGCTGGACATCAATCCCTCTTCTTTTAGCCTTCTACAAATGGTCTGGTCTGACACAACAATTACAGCTTCATGGATAAGCTTAGTGGCTTTTTTTCTCTTTTCCAGGCAGATATTTCTGATTATACTGTCCGCTCTTGGTGTTTTCTTGCGTTTAGCAGGTGGTCTCCTTGAACCAAACTCTTCCCCTGTATGAATTCTTTTTCTTACTTGCATTACGGTTTGGTAAGAAACCTTTTGCGTTGGGTGAGAAACCTTTGGTAAGAAACCTTTGTGCTATTTTTCATTAAGAATAATTTGTATTTTGTAAAAGACATATATATCAATTTTTGTTACTATGATATTAATAACAATGTATAATGTAGGTTGTTGACCAATGGTTTATAATCAAAATTTAATATGGCTGACGGTAAAGGTAAAGAGAAATTTAAAGGAACAAACATTAGGTATTTACTTGTAAGTTAAGTGTAAAATTATATATTTTTAAAAATCACAGTTCGTTTTTTTAATGCTATTTTATTTTTAACTTTTTGATGTATTTGATGAAAATTACTCAGGCAATTCCTTTTTTATAGAGAGAGTTTTGTCAATTAAAGTGACTGCTACAGTTGCCGAAATAAGAAAAGGAATAATGAATTTATTAAAATACGCACTCGACAGATCAATGGTGGTGGTCGGCGCGTAAAAGGCGATTAACCCGATGTATAACATTCATACTTTTTCCTAGTTGTTCTGGAACTATTGATAATAGTTATTATTGATAAATTGATAAATATAATATTGATAAATAAAACTTTTTTTTTTCAAACATTTTATTTTATTTGCATTGTATATAAAGTCCGTTGAAGCAATTTAGTTGTATCTGATTAATTTACGTGAAATATAATATCCTCTGCGCAAATTATTGCTTTTTTATTGTGTTAATTTATTGCAATTAAAGTTGATAAAATTTTTTAGTTAATTGGTTTTAACCAAAATAAAAAACAAAAATCAACGTTGAATTTACGTTGTTTCAACGTTGTTTTAACGTCTTATCAACTACGTATCAATCGAATATATCACCTATTCAAAGTTGAAATATGGTTGATATGTAGTCGATAAGACGTTAGATCAACGTTGAAACGACGTAATCATCGACGTTGTTTCAACGTCGTAGTTTTCGACGTCGGATTTTATTTCCAATTCAACCAAATTTCAACGTTGTTTCAACGTGGCATATGGTCGGTTTGCGACGTTGTTTCAACGTTATTTCAACGTCATTGTGCCGGCTGGGTACTATTTATTTTATTTTTGTTTGCAAGCTCAAGTCAAACAGCACTTATTTGACTTAATTGACTCCAGCATATTCTCCTATTTTTAAAGATTAAATTAATAATAGCTAACGAAAAATAATTTACTCCATTCGGATTACTAAAAATAATGACTATATTGTAATAAAAATACTTTAGTTCTATACTCATTTATCAGATCGTTACGTATATGGTTTTGTTTTTAATTTTTTTGTTTTTATTATTTTTACTTATGAATTTTGATGATGTAAAAAAGTTTTTTTAAATCTCAAGTAAAAACATATTGTAAAGTTGCGAATGAAAGGGATCTTGTTTAGATATTAAAAATTAAACATTTTAAATATCTGAACAAGATAGACTTTTGAAACAATTTTAGCGATAGCAATAAGCTGTATTCGTTGCACACCAAACTCATAAAACCCTCTGATTTCCTGCCTTTACTCTCTTTAACCTTGTTGACTTTAAGTTAAACAGGATAGAAGATGTTAATAAAAATTTACGATGAACTTCATCTAACATCTATTTATACATGTACTATTGTTGTATACAGATCTAATAATCTCCTATATATAGTTTGTTACAAAATCAGGAGAATCTTTAACACAAACCAGGTTTCTACATCACTTTGTCCTCTAAACCATACCCTAAATATATATTTATTCTTGATAATAAATTAAAAATCATATACTTTTTATCCATGTCATATTTTATTCTAAAATCTAAAATAAAATTTAAATTCAAAAATATATTTTTATCAATACCACTGTTAAAAAAATAGCGCGTTTTTTACGAAAAGTTCCGGCAGCTGCGATGACGTTATTTTACGGAAAAACGGGATAAGCTGCCGGTATATTTTCCGTAAATAAACGAATACTTCCGTTAAAAATAAACAGTTATTTCGCGTTAAACAACGGAAAAGTTGCAGCAACGGCTAGTTTCCGTAAATAAAAGTAATGTTGCAGTAATTAACCATACTAATAATGATAATAATTAATAAAATAATAAAAATAAAATAGTAGCAATAAAAATGTTAATAAGAAAAAAAGTAACTAACACTACACAAAAATAATTTGAGTATAGAAAAAAGTAAGGGATAAAATTTAAAGAAAATAGGTTATAAAACTTATCAGAATTCAAATTTGAAAAACAAAAAATCTACTTATTCTTATACTATTATTATTGTTATTTTTGTTATTATTGTTATTATTATTATTGCTATTAGTATTATTGCTATTACAATTAGTTATTTGATACAATTTTGAAATATAATGTTTTAGTATTTTTAAATCAGTAATGTTAATTGTTAAGACATGTTAACAATACTTATTTTTTGTTTTCATATAAAAAATATGAGAAAATAACTAAAAGAAATGTACATATAATCTGAACGATCTGTACGATATATTTTTTAATTTTTTATTTAGGTGCCACAAGAAGTCCTAACGGTCTTATCAGAGAGCACCGCGGAAGTGCATTTAACCATAAAGTTCACGCCTCCTTCCTTACCGTGACGCAAAATATATCTAAAACTCGTTTCGAACCTTGATCTCCTGCTTATAAAGCAAGCGCTCTAACTACTGCGCCACGGCCGCATATATATAACATGCTTAATTGGTATTTAACTACGCAAAATTTGGTATTTAACTACGCAAAGAAACTACTATTTATGGTATTCATTTCTAAAGGATAAAATAAAAGAGAACTATACAATTTAAAATTTTTTGTTTCTTTGCTTTTTTCAGCTAAAAAAGTTACTAATACACTAGAATTTGTTATATTTAAAAATCACACTAGCTAAAAAATCTAAAATTGCTTTTTAATGTGACAAGTTTGTATGCTAAAATTTTACTTTGGTTTACATAAAAAATCTTTTTCCAACGGAAATTTCTTTTGATGTTTCAAAATTTATTTTAATAGAAGGAATATTTCCGTTTAATTTTGTTAAATGGGTAATTTAACAAAATTAAACGGCAGCTTATCCCGTTTTTCCGTAAAATAACGTCATCGCAGCTGCCGGAACTTTTCGTAAAAATAACGGAAAATAACTTTTTAAACTCGAATTTCTTTCGTTTATATTACCAATTATTGACAAACATTTGCAACAGATATTTGGTTTTTTTATAGAAGAAAAAAAAAAGAAGAGCTTTTACTGATCTCAATTATAAATAAATCAGATTTACGCTTCTTGGAACTCCAGTTAATCTAAATATTATTAACTTAAAGTTTACTTAAAATAGGCTTAGTCTCCTAAAATATGTTTTTAAATTAAACTTATTCTCGTAAAACAGGTTGTTAAATTAACCTAACCTCTTTTCTTTCTTTGTCTCCATTGGATCGGGGAGTTTTTTTTACTAGCATGTATAAATTAGTTTTGCAATTATCGCATAATAAAGGAGTCTAGATTGCAGTTTTATGCATTCAGTGTACACATACATCTGCACTAAACTTTGAATGGTATATTGGGCTGCACAATGAGATTCTTTTTTGTTTTTTTTTCAAGCAACCATAACAGTTATCTTGTTTGTTTATATTTACTTATGTTATATTATGCCATAAAAATTATAATAAATAATTTAAAATGTTTTTTTTATTATTACAATTCAAACTTTAAAAAGTATTCAAAAAAAATCTATTTTTATTAAAATAAATGTATCTCGTTTAGTAAAACGTATAACAATTTCATATTTATATTGGATAGGTGGAAAAAAAACTATTAAAAGGGAAGGTCATTTTTGTTTTATTATATCTTTTCACTGATGCATTTAAGCATTTAAAGGAAATGTGTTTTTGAAGCAAATCTGCGTGCTATTATAGCATATCGTGAAACAGGAAAAAATTTTAGGAGTAGTTTTGAAAAAACGCATGAATATTTTTAAATAAACATGTAGCCATTGTGCCCATGAAAAATGCAGTTTTTAAATAAATAGATATTAAAAATAAACCAATAAAAATTCTATGATGGTAAATTGATGAATGTTTTAATTCATTAGCGTGGTAAAAGTGTCTATAATCAGTTTTTGTTGACACAAATTTTTGAAATGGCAATATACTTTGCAGTCATACAGTAGCTTTCATAAATTTAGACGCATTCATTTTTTTTTTCATAAATGTAAGAAAATATTCAAAATAAAAATAAAATAAAAGTGCTACCGCTATGTTTGATATATAATTTAAAAGAGGAAATGAAACTCTATTATAGAGTACCTTAATTTTTTTTACAGGATGTTTATTACTCATTTTATACCGATTAACACAAAAAAGTTAATTGATAAACTTGATTTTATTTTGTTCATAAATTTAGACGCACAATTAAAAAAGTCTTATATCTTGTTAATTGATAGTTAATTAGTAGTTTTTTACTTATATTTCTCATTAATAGGCCTAAATTAATTGATTTTGTCAAAAAACCTTATACAAATATGACTTACCTGGAATTATTTAATCATTATTTAATAAATAAACAAAAGTTAAGTTAGTTTTGCACTAAAAAAACGTAAAAAATGGGCAAAAGACGTATCACTCAAGGTGAAAGATGGCAAATTATTGCGCACATCAAAGAAGGAACCAAAAGTAATAGAGAAATCGCCAAGTTAATTGGAGTTTCTGAGAAATGCGTTCGGACAGCGAAACAAAACTTTCTTCACACTGGTGGTGCCAGCGAGAAAACGAGGCCAGGTAGACCCTTGTCAACCACGAGAAAGGACGATAGTGTTTTTTTTAGAGCTGTCAGAGCTAATCCAAGAATTAGTTACAAAGAATTGACCACAGAATTCAATACAACGCGAAATACATCTATTTCTCAAAGCACAGTCCGCCGAATACTTATCAAATACAAGATTGGAGTCTACACTGCTTTGAAGAAACCGCTTCTGCGTCCATATGATAAACAAAGGAGACTAAAATGGTGTCGTGAAAGAAGGTATTGGACAATCGATCAATGGGAAAACATTATGTGGAGTGATGAGAGTAACTTTGAGCTTATCAATCGCAAATCTAACATAACAGTCAAAAGAATGGCTCACGAAAAGTATTACGCCAGGTACATTAGACCAACTGTACAAAGTGGAGGAGGCTCGATAGGAATCTGGTCATGCTTCAATTACAAAGGTGTTGGTATATGCCAAACATACACCGGAAGAATCAACTCTAGAATATACGTAGAAGTACTGGAAAACAACCTAATTCTATCAATTGACCTGCTTATGCTCAATGATAAACCATGGAAACTTCAACAAGATAGCGCTACTGCACATACTGCATACTATACAAAGGAGTGGTTCAACGATAATAATATTATGACAATACCGTGGCCTCCATATTCACCTGATTTGAACCCGATTGAAAACATTTGGGCTTGGATTGATTGTGAATTAGCAAAGGTTCAAATTTCCACACTTGGTAACTGAAGGATTTCCTTAAGGAGACCTGGTATGGGGTCCCAGAAGCGATGTGCAAAAATCTTGTTGAGTCTATGCCTAGAAGAGTTCTTAGTTGTATTAAAGCAAAAGGCGGATACACAAAATATTGATTGGTTCATAAATTACGCCTTCTAATGTATCGTGCGTCTAAATTTATGAATAATTTTTTTTGTCTGATTTTTTTAATACCATGTAGTTGTACCTAATTATTACTTAGTATTTCATTTTTTTTGTAAACTTTTTTTAAATTTTGTATTCTGTATGTATTTATCTGATAAATAGAAAAAAAACTAAACCGAAATCTTTTTTTGTCATTGTTTTATCGTTAGAATACCTAACATTTTCTATTCTCAAATATGAGTGCGTCTAAATTTATGAAAACCACTGTATTTTGATGATTGAGAAAGTAATGCCAGAAACTTGTAAATTTTAACTGACTCAGATCAAACTGAGTCAATTGAAATTTACAAATTTCAACTGACTCAGATTGATCATATAAGCTTAAGAAGAAAATGAAAAAAAATTAAAACAATTAAAATGCATTTAATCAGATTCATTCCCTTAAATAACAACAAACATTTCTTTTCTCGTGACATTTATTGCGTAATAATAAAATACTATAGACCAACTTCAAATGTTTATAAAATAATCAATCCCGTGGACATGCGTACAAAACTAGACACTGTGTAATAAATTCATGAAGTCACGTTTTATCCAAAAAAAAATGCCATTGTTTAGATATTAAAAAATAAACATTTTTAAATACCTGTAATGCATTTGTAGACAGGGCGGGGAGGGGAAAAGATTTAGACAGTTCTTTAGAGCTTTCTAATATAATTTCTATAGAAAATATATTATAAAATATATTTTTTCAAAAGAAAATATATTACTTATTGCAATTTATGTTATATATTTTTTTACAAAAAATATTGACTTGATTAAATTCATTATACTTTTCAGTCATTTTGTTGATAGAGAAAGCGGTGTCTAAGAAGATTTATCATTATTCGAGCGATTTTACTACAACCACTATAAAATCAATAAATACACTAATACGCATGATGATGATACGGTTGATGGTTTTTTTGAACTGAATAATTTTAACAGTAGTATATTATTGTAACAGAATTTAAACATTTCTAGAGAATATTTTTGGTTTGCACAATATAGTTTGAAAACTTTGGGTTGATTCATATCTTTGACGCTTAACAAACTTTTATGATGAAATAAAAAAGATATAGGGGAAAGACGCCTATGATGGCATAGCGCCTATGATGGCACACCGGTCATATTTGCATAAAAATTGGTTTTGGTGAAAAAGTAATTAGACTACTTGACTATACTGACTTTACATTAGTTTTAGTGAAAATACGTCCCTTTGTACACAAATATTGTTTTTATAATCAACAATAATCGATTTTGGGATGTGCTGTTGTAGTTTTATTCCCTTCATATATTAAAGATTGTGAACTTATTATTAACTGTGCAGAAAGGGAATTTTTATACATTTTATATCCAATTTTTGTGGATTTAGTGGAATACTTACTTTAATTTTATCTTTTAAACAAGGAAGACACAGCTTGTTTTAATAAAAATGATGACTTCTTTCCATGATGGCTTACGGAAGAGTTGGGTTTGTTGCAATATTGACGAGTTGGGAAAACCTTTTCTATAAGAAAAAATTATTTTTAAGTAAAGCAAAAAGAGAGCGATGCTCTACAAGTTTTTTTTTTTGGTCCAAAAAATACATAAAACGCAATATATCCTATGCGCATGCGCGAAACTTTACAATGCTGTTGTGTAGCATGAAATGGGAAATGATGGTTTTGGGTAATTTTTGGCTTTTATGAGAAAAGACTCTAAGGTTAAATGAAATCATCAAGTTACCCTTGATTTTAACCAACCCCATCCTCCCCTATGCCATCATAGGAACAGTGGTTGCCTATGATAGCATATTTGTGCTTAATTTTAAAATAGGAATAGCTTTTAAAAAAACCAAAATTGATAAAAACTCCGGGGGGTTGTTATTGTTATACATGTGACAAAAAATGTATCCATATCAAAAGTTTTATTATCGGTCTTTAGGATACTGAACAGTGAAGTTTCAAATATATGCCATCATAGGCGCCTTTCCCCTAAAAAGCTTGGAGGTACCAAACCTTTGCATAATTTTACGTTTAAATCTTATCCCAATATTCTGAACATTCTGAGTGTGAATTGACTTGTGAAGTTGTAATAATTATCTAATGACATTATCTATAACTTTTTGCTGATGAGCAGTGGCTTTATGAGAGTATATATACCACTGCGCCACGGCTGCTTGCCGTGGCGCAGTGGTAGCGCACTTGCCTCAGAAACGTAAAATCCTTGATTCAAACCCCACATCTGGGCAAGTTTTGCGACATCGGTTGGGAAGGAGGCGTGAACTTTCCATTAAATGCTCTTCCGCGGTGCTCTGTGATAAGACCGCAAGGACTTTTTGGGGCACCTTAATCAACTTAAAAAAAAAAAAATATATATATATATATATATATATATATATATATATATATATATATATATATATATATATATATATATCCTACCAGAGGCGTCCCGAGGGGGGAGGGCGTAAGTAATGTCTAGCCCCTCTTCTAAGTTTACTAGTCGGCATATTGGACACTGGATTTGGCAAAATTGAATCTATATTTGGCATAATAATGTATGTGAAGAAGAATATGTAGCAAAACGATACCTTTGAAAATTCTTGCAGAACAATAAGCTGCCTCAACATAAAGGAAAAAATATTTTTAAACCTCCCATAAGTGACTGGTTCACCATTGTCTACTGTGGTAGTTTTGGTGAAAAAATTTGGACTCATTGTTAGATTTGGGAGGTCGAGTCTTAAACAAAGAGCTAAAAAAATTTACAAAGTTGAACGATGGTTTCCTTCTAATAATAGTTTTGTTTGGTAATTTCAATAGGATGATATCAGTTTTATTTGATTTGTGAAATAAGGTAAATTTAGTTTTTTCAGCGTTTAGAGAAAGTTTATTACTTACAAACCACTCGTTAACTTTGTCCAGCAGTATACTGCTAATTAAAATTGAAAACAATGGCATCAGAAAAAAGAATTAACTTAGGTTTAAAGATAAACAGAAAACAGTTTTGCTATAATATACGAGGTTGTTGAGCTAGTCAACGAGATATTTGACGCTCTAAACAACAATTATTTTACATTTAGGAGTTACAGTAAACCATATCATGGTTTACTGTATCAAAGATTTTTGACAGATCAATGAAAACTTCTAATGTAAAATAATCGTTGTTTAGTGCGTTGGATATCTCTTTGACTAGCTCAACAACCGCGTGTTCAGTTGAGTTTTATAATATATTTACTACTTTTGCGGAGTTATCAAATATCAAACATTTTTCTTTGTTTTAATAAAAACCACATCTTTTACAAAAATGGCATGATATAATAAAATCAAGAAGACCAATGATATAGCAAAGTCAAGATTATTACTGATATAGTAAAATTATTATCTTATTATTGTACACCTCCATATAAGTGAAAAGGTATTTTTTTAAAAAAACAAAATTAAACGCTTTATAAAATCAACAATTAATATTAATCCGTAATATAAAATACAACAAAAGTTCAAACAAAAAAAGATTAAAAGTCTCCTTTTTTAACATCAGTGATTGGATTCAATACCAATCAAAACCTAAGAACCCATAATGCTCTTTCCTGTAATGCCGTAATGCTTCTTTCTCTTAACGTAATGTCCCTAAAAGTTTTAGAAATTTCTCCTTTTTTTTTTCTTGTTTTTTTAATTTAAAAAACCAAAATTTGTAGACAGTTTTTTAATTTAATTCCAAAAAATTTGTGACCATTTAAAATTAGTTGTTGTGAATTAATTGATTAATTATAAACTTAAAATACTATTAACTTAGTACACAAAAAACAAAGTTTATAAAACTATGTATAGAAATACATTTTCTAAATAGAATGGAAAATTCTATTAAATGTAAATGCTAAGGTTTTAATCTTTGAAAAGCTTGTTTAATACCGTAGAACGGGGTGACTTTGATACGCGGGGTGACTTTGATAATTTCGTCTGTTAGTTACAAAAATAATGATTTGAATGTGAAATTGCACAATTAGAGACTATTTTTTTTTTTTATTCTTGTACATAATTATATTCTGCTAATAGTTTTGAAATTTTAATGATTGTGAAGTGATTCTAAATTGTGCAAATGTGTTAGGAATAACATGACTATAACAAAAAAATAACGATTTTTACGCGTACCAAAAAATGCCAAAAAATCTTGTGATTTTAATTTTTTTGAAATTTTTTTTTTCTAAAAATCTATACTTAGATGTTCAAGTGGTATTTTCCAGTTATAATACCACTGGAATATACCACTCGTTTTTGGTTACTCTCAATCACATTTGCAGAAAAATCAGTGTAAATCAGGGTAAATCAGTACTTAATATTTATATGCAATTAGTATTATTTTTTTGTTAGTGTTATTTTATAACTGCTAATTACTATAACAATGTTATTGATATATTATTTTTCTGTGTTTAGCATATTAACATCAAATTTATTTTCGTTTTTTCTTTGTCCATTCTGTAGATATATTCGATAACCAAACTTGTTGTCTAAATTTATAATTTTACCAGTAAATCTTATAAGTTTATTAATATGTTGTGTTCTAATTTAGTAAAAGTCAAAAAGAAAGTATTAGCGACACTGTAAAGAGGGTTAAATCAATAAGCCATTAAGAAATAATAGACTATCAAAGTCACCCCAAACGACGGGGTGAGATTGATAACATTTTGGATTAAAAATATATATATTAAGACAAAAGAAAATTAAAAATATTTAATGGAATTATATAAAGGAAAGGTATAATGTTATAACGGGAAAAAAAAAATCAGAAAAAATTGTATAAATATATATATATCTATATATACATATATATATATATACATATATATATATATATATATATATATATATATATATATATATATATATATATATATATATATATATATATATATATATATATATATATATATATATATATATATATATATATAGGGCCGCCAAGAGGGAGGGGCAATTAAAGTAATTTGCCCCTTGCATCACAGTCTATGGGACATCACATACATCTAAAAAAAAACTAAAGGTATATTGTAATGATAAAAAATTTAGCTGATAACATATTCAAAGCTTAAGCAAAGTTTGTGTGATAATTTCATTCTCTTTTTGAACCTTATTTACATCTAAAATAGAGTAATTATTACTTTAGAAGGTTTTCATTTTCCATTTGAACGCACGTGTTTTCATTGGCCTTTTGTTTGCTTAATAAAGTAAAGATTATTTTCTTATTTAACGGCAAGTAAAAGTTCTTTTGAAGATGAAACAAAATTGAAGATAAAACAAAGTGGTGTTTCGAGAAATCAAAAAATCCATATGTTTGACCATCATCACGGATAGCACTCCCAATTCGTCCCACAGCGGTCAAGTTACTTTTATTTCTCGTCTTTTACATTTCAGTGATAAACATCTGTGGGAGGTCAAAGAAAGGTTCCTTAAACTAGAATTACTTGAAAAAAAATCTGATATAACAAAGTTGATACTAAATGAGTTGGAAGAGATTGAGTTTGGCACAAAAAATTGTTGTGGTCAAGGCTACTACAATGACGCAAATATGGCAAGTATTTACAATGGAGTTCAAGCTTGGATTAGGCAGAATAATCAACAAGCAATTTTCATTCCTTGCCCCGCCCACAGTTTAAACTTATGTACAGTACATGCTATTGAATCATCGGCTTCTGCAAAATCCTATTTAGGAAATATTAAAAAGCTTTACAATCATATATGTTTTGTTTTGTTTTAATTTTTGCCGTAGAAAGTTACAATTTATAAAACAACATAAATAATAAAACAAATGGCTGGAGCAAGAAGAAGACATCAGTTTGTCTTATCATCCCATTGTGATTTTATTACAGGTCGTTTTTTACAATAAAATATATAAAATCGTGATAAATGCTTGTGATAAAATATATAAAAATGTGTAAAACTACAATTGATATAGCTGTTTATATATAAATTCGTTTTGTAAAATAAATTTAGAACAATAAAAATTTCCATAAATAAGGTCCGCAGTGTTGGATTGAGTATGAATTTAACTTTAATGTAAATTTTGGAATGACAAAATTGTTATATGAAAATCTAGTAGGGTGTTTATGACTTATTTCTCTAAAATAGGGTTGAAATATTGTCGGAGAGTCCATATTTTATTTTGTACATAAACTGTAAAACAATCTGTTCAGTTGCAGCCCAGTTTGTTGAAAAATTCTTTATGAGAAGACAGACTAATCATTAAACAAATTTTCTGTTACACAATGGAGCTTAAGGATTGAAGCAATCAAGCTACTAGCAAAAAAGATTTTCAAATCATTACGACGTCCAAAAGAGTTAGACCTTCCAGGTGAAAGTAGTAATGAAGTGCAATATCTAACTAAATAGACGAATTTTTTTGAATTATTTGTTTTCACTACTTCTTGGTTTACATGTTTGATGGTAGTTAATAATGTGAGTCTTCAGCTTCAATCCACTCAACTCACTCTCGATGATTTAGTAAAGATTCTGAAGCCTTTTAACAGATCTGGATCAAAACCGTTTGTCTTGGGACCTAATTATACCAGTCAGATAGAGGCAACAGAAGTTGCAAAGATCTTGAAGTTTAATGAAATTATGTTTGCTGTGATGAGAACGCAAAAAAAAAGCATGTCTTCCCTGATGAAACTGCTAGTCACAAACACAAAGAAGTATCAAAAAACTTTGAGTGTAATGTCTTCAATGTTGCACTCGACAATTTGATTATTCAAATGAGATCAAGATTTAAGTAATATAAGAGGAATGTAACAAGTTTTCCTTCCTTTGGTCTTTACAGAAATCTCAAACAGACAAAGAACTAGGTTTAAAAGCAGAGAATCTGGCAAAACGTTACCTTATGTAAAAACGAACTTTCTGATAAAATTTTGCATTTTTTTTCCATAAGAAGAAATATTCTAGGCAACAAAAAGCCTGTCAAACATCTAAATAATGTTTATGCAAAGGGATTGCATTCAATATTTCCATCAGCGTGTGTTTCACAAAAATCTTTCAAATATTACCCGTTTTAACATCTGAAGATAAAAGATCTTTCAGCAAGTTAGCTATCATTAAAGATTATCTTCATTCCACAATGGACCATTGTGCTACTTGATGATCCTTTTAATTGAATCAGATTTGCCTATAAGATTTCTATGCCTATAAGATTTCTTATGAAGGAATTAATTTTGTCGCTAAGAAGGCCAAAAAAACGCGTTCGATATTAAGACTTAATTTTACAATAGTTTGTTTTTAAAAACCAAAATTAATTAAATGTGATTTTTGGTTTTCTATGAAAGTAAACAAAAAGTAACTATACTAATTTATTTTGTATTTGTCATTTTGAGCCCTAAAGCAAGATAGGGCATCCATTAAACTTTTGGACCCGGGCATCACAAAAGCTCTGGGCGGGCCTATATGTATATATATATATATATATATATATATATATATATATATATATATATATATATATATATATATATATATATATGGCATAATTTGTTCCAATTGAAATAGTTATTTTTCTATTTTAAAACTTATCATATTTTATATTTTTAAAATAAAACTTTGTTTAGAATTTAATAGCTGTCAAACCTTGTTAAAAAATATTACTAAGCGATAAAATAACAAGAAGTAGTTCTGGAACTGCTATGTTTTACAGCTATCCAAGGCCGACGAAACGGGTTTCGTAGTGAGGAGGAGGGGGGAGGGGGATGCAATTGTCAATTCTTAAAAAAAGTCTTCTATATCTAGAATTTTTTTAAAAAAGAAAAAAATCTTTTAGAAAAAATAGTGAAGGGGAGGGGGCGGCGGTGTTGTCTACCCTGGTATAGCAGATATCGCTATCATACTTTTAAATAACAGTTTTCAATTTTTGCAAAAAAATATTTATTATCATATTCAATAAAAATACTGTTTTCTACATTCTTAGTTGAAAAAAGTAAAAATTAATGAATGAATATTTATATTTAACTTTATTATTTTAGTAAAATAATTTTGGTTTTTCATTATCCGACTGAATACCAGATATGTCAAAAGCTTATTCTCAAAATGGCTAATTGAAACCTCCATTGGGCATTCTTGGTAAATTGTACTGGTTGTAATGTTGTGGATTACTTTATTAAAGCAACGCTATGCCACAGTTAGCCAGTTATTATTTCAGTAGTCTATAATAGCATTGTATAATATGCTTTTGTTTACCACGGCGATCTATGGTTGGAAGTGAAACATTAGTTTCCAAAGTTTGAAATGTTTTATCAATTTACTCCGCAAATTACCGTAAAATGTGGTAACTCTAGTAATGGAGGTGACTGATAATTTTGCTTGTTTGTTACAAAAGTATTTGCTTGAAAATATAATTGTGAAATAACAACCAATTTCAATTTTTGAAATGGGTTGTTGTTTAAATAGTAAATAATTGGAGCATTTGATTTAAGAACATTAACACCTAGTCTTTTAAACATTTGTTTTTATTACTTTTTATTAATTTACAAAAGTTGAGATATTCTAGATAGTACTACTAATTACTACATAGTTACTAGTCAAATTTTGACATCAAATTTTGACGTCAAGTTTTGACAACAGTTATTTGATTTTTGTTTGTTTTGTATATGTCAAAGATATGTATTTTTTTTTTTTTAATTGATAATTTTACCAATAAAATGTTATAAATTTGATTTTATATCTTGACTTATTCTTAAGAAACGTTAAGAATAAGTCAAATGTTTTAGCATTTGATTTAAAATAAGATTTGAAACAAAAAAATAAAATTACGTTAATTTTTGGAAATTTTTTCACCAAAGTTTTTCTATTCCAATCCATTCCATGTCCCATGTTTAAATAGTGAATTGAATTAATTGCGAGAATGAGTCGCAACACTTTTTTTTATAAGAAAGTGTATACAAACGTCTAACTTATGCAAACTTCAAATTATGTATTATTAAAAATCATGTAATGTTAAAAATTATATGAAGTTTTATATTTAAAGTATATTATAATTTTACTTTTAAAGTTGTATTGGTGTTATATACATAACATATATAAAGATATTTAAAAAAAAAATTGAATATGTGTGCTTAGATAAAATACTCATAAATATATAATCAAATATAATCAGAAATCATACCAAAAGATTTTGATTTGAATATCTAAAGCTAAGGAGTTAAATTATATAATTTAAGCTAGAATTCTTTTTCCAGCTAAATTGTGTATACCGTCGGGATATTCTTGTATTCAGTCGGGATATTCTTATATTTTAGTTTTATCCTTTATGTTTGAAGCTACATCAGAACGTATTTGTCAGTTTCTAGAAATTAACATGTTCTGACGAGGCATCAAACATAAAGTATAAAAATAAAATATCCCGTTGAAATTTTTTTTTGTTTTGTTCTTTTCTTAAAATTTTAGTAAACCGTTGTACAATTAAATCGTTAACATTTAAATAACAAAATCATACAGTAAGAACTAAGTAAAGATAATATAATTATACAGGTATTTAATTTTATAAAAAGAACGCGGAGGCTCGCAGAAGACCGTCAGGCCTTGTCATCAAGAACCGCTCGTATTTTACTATCTCAATAAATCTAATCAAATATAGTTATATATCTTTATAAAAACTTGACAGCATAAATACATAAAATATTACATGAAATTGTTAAACGATAAGCAATACAAAAATATATTATCCAGAGACAAAATTATTTCTTTAAGTTTATTTTTAAATGAGAGGTAACTCCATTCTAGAGAAAAATCAAATGTTTTAAAACTATTTTATTCCAAAGCAAATCTCCGCGAAATGTAATGTTTGTTTTTCCAAAGTTAGTTTGATAAAAAGGTTGCTAAACTAAATAGCCATTTCTTATAATGTATTTATTTTTATCTTTCAAGGTATATAAATTATGGAAAGAAACTGGGGAGGAATTTATTTTGCATTTGTACATAAAACGAAGAGTATTAAAAACATTGAGCTGAAATATATTAAAAATTTTCATTGCAGATAAAAGAGGCCTGGCATGAGTAAATCTGTATTTAAAATTGATAAGACGAGCAACATGCTTCTGCTGACAATAAAGAGGTTTTAGTTTACTTTTATTGACATTACACAAAGCAATATTTGCATAGTTTAAATGACAATGGATAAAAGAAAAATATAATTGTGTTAAACTTTGTTTATTTAAGGCATTTCTAAAAAGTTAGTGTTTATTTCTCTTTTTATTTGAACTTTGTCTAAAAAAAGTAAGGGCAAGTTAGGAGGCAGTAGTTTCTTTTTAGAAGTCGAATGAAAGAGTGACCATTTTATTTTACCCACATTTAGTGACAATTTATTCATTTTGAACCATTCACAAATTTTCTCTAACTCAATGTTCATAGTTTGAATTAATGTTAGAATACATTTATGAGATAAAAAAAGATTAGAGTCATCAGCAAACATGGTAGTCATTAAATTTGACGCTTTAGGGAGATCATTGAAGTAGATTAAGAAAAGAAGTGGTCCTAGTATAGAGTCCTGGGGAAATCCACAGGTTATACTTTACAAATTAAATGAGCTACATTTATTACTATAAAGAAACTGTTTACGGTTGTTTAAACAACTTTTAAGTACCATTAAAACATTCCCTCTAATTCCATAATATTCTATTTTTTTAAGGAGATTTCGATGATCAATGTGTCAAACGCTTTTGATAAATCTATTAAAATTCCCAAAGTATATTGGCACTTCTCAAGAGAGTCAGCTACACTGCGAGTAATTTGGAGTATTGCGTGTTCTGTCAAGTTTTTTTTTTGAACCCGAATTGATTTATATATAGTTATTATTTAAGGATAGGTGATTATAAATAACGTTATATAAAATTCTTTCTAAAACTTTAGAAAAAACAGAAAGAACAGAAATTGGGCGATAATTTATAACATTGGTTGGATCGCTTATCTTAAAAACCGGAGTGAGTTTAGCTATTTTTAAATGATCTGGAAATATTCCCTGTTTTATTGAACAATGAAAAACTTTAAGTAGTGCATCCTTTAGTCAATGTACTTTTTAAAAATGATTACGAGTCGATGAAAACATTACTATTAATTCCATCGTGACCAACGGATTTATTTATTTTAAGCATTTTGAAAGATTTTTTAAATTCTTCAAAGGAAAGTTCGTAAGATGTTAAGGTTGACGATATCGGAGAATCATAAGCATCTATTTTGTTTATCACAAAGTGAATATTTTTGGCTAAATTTGGACCAACTGATACAAAATATTTGTTTAATTGGTCACATAAGTTGGATTAAAGGAAAAATCATTGTTACTTTTTGAAGTTTTGGGTAGGGAGCAAATTTTTGTAATCCGCGTGCCAGTAATTTCTCTAAGGATCTCCCATGTGCGTCTCAAGTAAATTAGAGTAGTACAGTTTTTTTAAATTTTAGAAATACAAGAATATCATAACAAATTGATGCTCTATAAATTAAAGTCAAAATATGATATCGAGAATTTTATTTTAAAAGTTTAAGAACATTGAGTGAAAAAGTAAGCAAATGCCATTGAACATTTACTAAAGTAAAGTGTTTATAAACATTTGCCGTCAGTGTTTATTTATTTAGATCTACTAAGGCCTTTTTTGGCGTGTTGATACATTATCATTAGAAAAATGGTTCTTCAAAATATAAAAGGGATGTGATTTTTAAGTATAGTTTGAGGGCTTTTATCTACAACTATAAAAAAAGTAGTGAAATTCATTTAACATACAATATATATCTTAAACGAATATGCTCATACGGAAAAGGTTGTCAACAACCATGCTAAAATTAGCAAAAGAGAACACTCAATAAATTTTCTAGGTGTTCTTCTTGACGAAAATGTCACATGGTTAGATCACATAAAATTAATCGAAAATAAAATTTTTGAAAATATTGGCATACTTTATAAGATAAAACCTTACCTAAATCAAGTTTGTTTATTATATATCTACTTCTCTTTTATTCATAGTTAATCTCAGTTAGCTAACCAAATATTTTTAAAACCTCCATAATGAATTACACTATCAACAAAAATATTTTGAAATTTTGGTTGCCAATATGTTAGGCTCTATTTCTTTACACAAGAATACATCATAAACTTCTAGACCAACTTTTGTATAAACTTTTTGTATAGAAATATACATTTTTTGTATATTTCTAAAAACCCCTAAAAAATTTATTTTTCCATCATGAATTTTAACACCATTATGAAAAAAAAAATTGTTCAATAGTCAAATTTAAAAAATAAATTGAACAAATAAAACTTTATAAGCTTTTTAATAATGTATAACATAATATACTTAGGTCTTTTACTTTTAAAGATACTTATATTTTTTTACTCAATAAAAAGTTTTCGGCCGAAAAAGTTGAGCACTTCAATCTTTAAGTGAAATCTTTAAACTTTTCATTATGTTGAAAAATCAATTTGAGAAATTGATAGTTTGAGTTTTAACTTTAAAACATTTAAAAAACTCATTCATTTAAAAACAAAAATCTCTAAATAAATACAAAAATGATTTAGATTTTGAAAGTAAAAACCGTTTCTTAAATAACAAACTTTATATGCTTTTTATGGTTCTCTCTTTTTTTTATCTGCCGAAAAAAAAATTTTATTAAATAAATTTTCTTTTTCTTTTTTCTATGCACAACTATTAAAGGAGAGAGGGGGGAGGGGGAGTGCTAAAGGCTCTAGCATGGGGCCTCGTTTCAGGATGTAGGGGCCATGTCCATATACATACATATATATATATATATATATATATATATATATATATATATATATATATATATATATATATATATATATATATATATATATATATATATATATACATACATAGATATAATTAATATTTTTTGTTCCCATATTCAAATACCGCAACTCCTCTAGGCCATTAGTGTGTTTGAGCTAATGTAAAATTTTTAAGAACTTCTAAAAGTTAGATTGATTTAAACTTAGATAGATTTGTTTATTAAAAACATTTTTTTGCATATACACAGGCAGGGCCGCAGAGAGCTGTCTCGCCGCCTGAAACAGCAATCTTGATTGGCGCCCTTATTTATCAAATTTTCCCTATATTATATATGAAGTTTTCTTTTTTTTTTTTATTTTTTTTATTTTTTAGGTATCTACATTAAATTTGATATCTGTCGTCCTGGACAAACTGTACCGGTGGCCCACCTCTCTCGGCGGCCCTGTACACAAGTCGTCGTCAAAAAAATTAATTTTTATAAACAAACGTTTATTAAGTCGCATGTATAAAGGCAAGAAAAAATGCTATATTTAAAAAAGCAATCAAAAAAAAGCAGTTGGAAAGAAATTGGAAAACAGACAAATCTAGGAAATACTACGTGTATACATAAACAAGGTATATGTATATACAATGTATATGTATCCACGTGTATACATATACATTGCATATACAATGTATATGTATACATTTTTAAATACGGCATTTTTTTTGGCCTTTATACATGCCACTTAATAAAAGTTTTTTGACGACGTGTATACAATGTATATTATACATTGTATACATATATGTTTATACATACACATATATGTTTGTTTACATGTGTGCACACGCGCGCATCGAATTTCTTAAGATTTTATTTATGCCACCTATAAATTTTTAATTATACTTATTCATGTTAATTTTCTCAATTAAAAACCAATGTAATATAATTTAAATGAATTATTTAGATTAAGATAATTAAAAACTTAATTTATTCAATATGTTTTTACTAATGGCAACTAGTTGCTTTTAGTAAAAAATATTGAATAAATTAACTTAAGTTTTGAATTATTTTTATATAAATAAATTATTGATGAAAGTGTTTTGTGACAACACTATGGTTATAGTGTTATCTTTAAGTGCTTGTTTCTGCTCTTACGTTTAGTCGATGTGCCGAAATAATAGAAAATTTTTTTGTGAATTTAAAAAAAAAATTTTTTCTAATTTTTCTTTTAACTTGGTGTATATATATATATATATATATATATATATATATACATATATATATATATATATATATATATATATATATATATATATATATATATATATATATATATATATATATATATATATATATATATATATATATATATATATATATATGTATATATATATATATATATATATATATATATATATATATATATATATATATATATATATATATATATATATATATATATATATATAACAATATATTAGAACCACCTATTTTTTTTATTTTTTTAACTCTAACAATATATTAGAACCTCCTATTTTTTTCATTATTAATGATTTCTTAAAACCATCATATAAAATTTATATACATAAAAGACTATGATTATAAAATGTATCATAGATTTTAAAATGGATTGAAAAATTTTTTATTCATTAGCTAATGAATATTCATATAAACAATAAAGAGTGCCGTGGCTAAAAGGTTGGAGCCCATCCCAAAAAATTTTAGTTTTGCCATTAGTTAAAAAATATGGGAGAAAATAACCTGATATTAATTATCTTTATCTTTTGGAAATATATATATATAGACACTTACTAAAGCGTATTTTTATAAGCATTTGCTCACTTTTTGTTTACCTTGACCAATACGGCTTTTTTAGAAAAAGAAGAAAAAAAACGAAGAATGATGAATGAAACGATTGCTGCCCCATCCCAAACCTTAAGTCGATGTAGCAGCACTTTACTGCGAGTCAGGCTGTTTGTCAATCGATGTATGTACTGAAGCCCCCAGCAGCAGGCTATTTCAGTATGACATCAGATTGCTTACATTAGTACGCAGTACTATTTGTGTGTATATATATATATATATATATATATATATATATATATATATATATATATATATATATATATATATATATATATATATATATATATACATATAGTGAATAGCAAATTTAGAAACAAAAAACAACATATATATATGCATGTGTATATATATATATATATATATATATATATATATATATATATATATATATATATATATATATATATATATATATATATACATACACATGCATATATATATATATATATATTGTTTTTGTCTCTAAATTAGCCATTATTGTGTCTAACAACAATTATTTAACTACAAATAAAGTTGTTAAAGCAGTAAGACAGTAAAAAATTTAGTTAACATTTATCTTTCAACTTTTAGAGCAAAAAGAACAAAAATGCTTTGTTGTTCGATTTGAAAAATCCCAGTAGCATTTAAGTTTACATTTGAAAATCTAAGATCTGTAAAAAATCTTTTCAAGTAAAAACAAAGTAAGTTTTAAAGTTTGTGCTGACTCAAATTCAAAAATGCTTTTAATTGGATGCTATAATAACAAAAATAAAAGGATGATTGCAATTTTTTTGTCTTTAAAATTTTAAGGCATTTCTAGAATAACTTTTAAAGTTCACGGAAGCCGAAGTTGAATTTTTAATTTAAAAAAAGTTTTTGAAGTTCTATTTTTGTTTCGGTTTGTTCAAAATAATTTGTAATTAATTAAATTTACGAAATAAATTTTTCTTTTCGAAAATTCACAATAATCCCGCCATCTTTATTTAAAAAAGGGGTGGAGCGGAAGATTTAAAATCTTAAAACCTTCCACTCCTCACCCCTATTTTTAAATGGTTGATAAAGTAGGAGATTTTTACTTTTGTTAGAACTTTTGGTATCACCCTTATCTAAATTGCAGAAATACTAGGAAAATCTAAATCACAGAAATGCTAGAGAAGGTTTATTTACTACTAAAATATATTTTAGTACAAAGCACCTGCATAAAGGTCCTGCATTATTAACAATGCAGGACAATTGGCGCTTTGATTTATGATAAATTTAATGTAAATTTCTGCATCTCTTTTTCACGATTGAAGGTAAATTTCTACATTTAATTTCTGCACAAAATTGATTTTGCTGCAAAAGTTTATTTCTATTGATAGGAGTAAAACACTATTTTGTACTATTGTTTTCTCGTTTTTCTCAAACGTTTATATTAGTGGTTTAGCAGAAAACTTGTTGTTTGTTAGTTTTTATTACTCTATATAACTTTAGGTATAAAAACTTAATTTGGGTTGATTTTTATCTTGTGTTTATATAAAGAGTTTTTACCCCGCCAGACCGAGATTCCGATTGTCCATAAAAAATTTCTTGCCTAGGCATTATAAATGATTTTACATATGAACGCAATGTTTAAATTAAATGAGTTACATATGATAGGCGGGATCTTGTTTGTTTTTTTCTATCCCGGTTTGGTGGGATGTTTTTCATCCATATGAACAGCTCTTTAGAATACCACAAAAATGTGTTGAACACGCCTCTTAAAAATTAAAGTTTGCTAAACGAATATAATATTTTTATAATCTTTCAATAATTCTCGTTATTTTTTAATAATTATAAAAACTGTAAAGAAATTTTACAAATTTAAAAGACTGACATTGCCTATAATAGTTTTCTTGAGTTGAATCAAAGCACTACGATAAAGCTTTTCCGCTGACAACAAAAATTAACTAAATTATTTAAAATCATCTGATTACACCAAAAAAAAAAAAAAAAAAAAACATTCGCAAAAAATAACTTTAGTATGATTTAAAAAAAAAGTGCTTAGGATTGTATTCAAGTAAATAAAAAAAAATTGTTTACATAAGTAACCCAGAGACGTATTTGAATTTTTGGCGCCCTGGGGCACTGTTCCTTTAAGCGCCCTTTTTTAAGAATAATGTCAACTTTGATATGGGGTGATCATTAAAAAAAAAAAAACATTTTCTATACCAACATATATTAAGTTATATTAATCACTATAGAAAATTATAATTTTCTATGTGAGTTTTGTTTTGCAAATGTATTTATAATGTCATTAAAGTTCATATCTATGGTAAGTACAGATTCTATAGATAGAATTGCTAACCTATTAAGACGATCACTTGTCATTCGCGACCTCAAATAAGATTTAACCCTCTTTAATGCTGAAAATGATCTCTCGGCTGAACAATTGGACGTTGGGCAGCATAGATATATTCTTAATGCTATATCTACATAAGGAAACAGCTCTTGAAGTTTTTCAGTTCTGATCATTTTATAAACATCTATTATAGTTTTAGGTCTTAAGTTTTCAGTTAAACTCATTAAATAATTTCTGAATTGTATACACTCGTTAGCAAATGAAGACGAAAGATCATTTTTATATACATTTTGAAGTACCTCTGCTTTTTTGTAAACTTCTGATGGCGAAAGTTTTATTATTTGAAATAAAAAGTTAAATTTTTTATTGGCTTCATCATAGCACAATTTTCTTCTTTCTAGTTCAGAATGAAGTTTATCAATTATAGCATAATATGTATTAATTCTTAAAGAGTCTCGAATTTTAAAATTTGTTTCTTCTTCTCTTTTTTCATCTGCAGTTAGTTTTCTTTTTCTTTTGCGTATTTTTCGATATGTTTTGTGTCCTGACTTATTTATTGCTCTCTCTTCATAGATATCAAACATACTCCTTAAATCTAATACATATCGAATTAAAGATTCGTATAAACTTACAACTGTTTCTAAATCAATCTCAACTGACTGCAATTGTTTGCTAGTTTTGTTGAATCTCTCTAGTATATCGCCCCATAATGTGGCCATTATAGCTGTTTCAAGACTATCCAGTTTTAAATATAGCCCGTTAGCTTCTGATCTTGTAATAGATTTTTCTGTTTTATCATCTTTGATAAATAACAGTGCATTAATTATTTCAACCCAATTTTTGTTTAAACTAATACTTGCATCAGATCTTGCTGACCATCTGGTATCTGATAGTTTTTTAAGAGATACATTTTCTGTTTTAATCAAATTCTTCTGAAGTATTTCCCATCTATAAGTAGAGGCACTGAAAAATTTATAAATATTTTGAAGCAGAATAAAAAATTCAGAAGCATAAATACAACAGTGCACAGCGCACTCACCAACAAGATTTAAAGAGTGTGCCGAGCATGGTACAAATGTTGCTAAAGGATTAACTTTTTTAATGCGAGCTTGAAGTCCTGTGTATCTACCAGACATATTAGACGCATTGTCGTAACTTTGACCACGACAATTATTAATATCTAATCCATGCAATTCTAAAACTAAAAATACAGCATCTGCTAATTCTTCAGATTTATGACCAGAATTAGGTAAAAACCCTAAAAATCTTTCTACCGGACAGCCATTCTTTTGAACATACCGAAAAATGAATGACAGTTGATCTACATGGCTAATGTCAGGAGTAGAATCAATACTGATGGAAAAGTATTTAGCTTCCTTTATTTCTTTCACCATTTGTTGAATAACATTATCTGCCATTATACTTATGAACTGCTCATATATATTAAATGATAGGTATGATGTTGAACCTTTTCCTTTATTTCCAAACTTCTCAATGTGTTGTGCTAAAAAAGGATCAAACTGAGCAATAAGCTCTAAGCTCATCATAAAGTTCATATTATGAACAGATCCAAAACGGTCATCATCACCTCTAAAAGACATTCCACGAGAAGAAAGGGATTTCACAACAGCTACAACTCTTGTCAATACATTTTTCCAATAATTTATTTCTGTTTCTACTTGATACTTTAGCTTTTGATCAACTCGATTTAATACTTCTTTTCTTTCTTTCATATTCATTACACACAATTTGTGGTGTTGTGAATTTTCATGACGCTTGATTTTTTCTTCTCCTTTTTTCCAATCTGAAAAACCAACTGTGGCAAACGATGTAGTGCCATCAAATAAATAGCAGGGAGCACAAAATATTGATCCTTTACTTTCTGAGTAAGTCAAAAATGTTCGGTTAATTTTTTCACCATTAACAAGAGTAGATATAAATATACTTTTTGACATATATCGAAAACGAGTACGTCTTACCCCACCAATTATTTGAGTGTAAATTCTTTTTGACTTTTGGAAATTATTGTTCTCTAAATTTTGGTTAAATCCATTGATTGATAAATAATCTATCGTTTCTTGATTTTTTATCCAATTGGCAGGATCATTTCTAAAGGGAAAATATATTTGTTTAATATACAAAAACCAAAAAATATTATTCAAAGTTTATAACAAATTGTATAAAAAAAACATTCAAGCATTAGGTAATAGAGATAAATGCATAATATAATATAACTAGAGGATATAGGTATCGTTTAAAATGTACAGAGTGTACTATATTTGTTAATAATTTAATTTCCAGCATAATTTTACATGACAAGCGACTTAAAAAAATAGTCTACCTTTGTACATGTTTATAATTGTAACCTACCATGAAAAAAATTAAAAAAAGCTTACTCAGGAACAATACTTTGTTTAGGAAGACTGTTATGTTCAACCATTGGCAAACGTGGTGTATCATTTATTTCTTCCGATTCTGTAGACAATAGAGTTTTATTCGTTTCTGTGCTGCTGTTATTTAGTAATATAAGATTGTCTGGATTTGTTAGATTATCTTTATTAACAGTGAATCTGTGATCATTTTGGTTTCTATAGAGAAAAATATAATAAATTTTGTATAACATGCATGTACCAAAAGATATTATTTATAAATTATATCAAATTTTAAATAAAGATTTTACAATAAACATTCGGGCTTGTTATGTTCATGCATGGACAAACAGGGTGTTTCATTTAGTTCTTTGGATTCTGGAGTCAATAGAGTTTTACTAGTTTCAGTACAGCTCTTACTTGATAATATTAATATTAAATCGTCTGGATTTGAAAGGTTATTCTCATTAACAATAAAGCTGTGATCATTTTCATCGCTTGTATTATTTACATTTTCAACTGAAAGCATAAATAACGATTACTACACATATCTACATTTTAGATATAAATTATTTACATTTAATAATAAATAACATAACAATATGATGTATAAACAATAAATAACAGAACAATATGTACCTATATGTATATATATTTGCTAGAAAGCAAAATTAATAAAACGTATGGTTTTCTAGCTAAATAAACTTACCCGGCGATGTGTGAAGCTGTTTATCTGTAAAGCTAAAATATGTTTCTAACTTAGCAGTCTTTAAAAGTATTTTTGCTTGAGCTTCATTTTTTGCATGGGTTCGTTTTCGGTTTTCTGCGCCACTAAGCTTTTTACTATGAATCATCATTGCTTTTTAAAATAAGAATCCTAAAAAGTGTGTATTATATATATATTGTTATCATATATATATGATAACAATAATGTTAATACTAAAACTAAAAACAATAATCGAAATACGAATATTTACCTTTTTCAAGACTGTATACTGTAATACAAGGGATTAAGCAGACAACATAACGAAGAACAAAATACTTAGGCCAACAATAAAAAAAACTGACAGCAATCTTAAAAATTCAAAATTATATTGTGCACACGTGGTATATACAAGATGGTTAGCAAAAAAGGCGATCAAAGTCAAATTGCTAATTTAATATAATAATGCGTAATTTATTCTGCTCATCACTTTAAATTATATAAAAATAAATTAAAAAACAAACTGATTATTTAAAGTTTAAAGTATTTTTAAAGAGTTTTTTTTTTTTAGAAAATGTAAAGAGAATCTTTGAAGAATTATTTCATTTTTTAAAAGTAAATAGCTGTGTCTATACCTAAGTATTTCTGTTAATAAAGTCAATTAAGAGTAAAATGAAAATGTTAGGTAAAACGCACCATTTATTTTTTTCTAGTATATTATTTACTAATTAATAAATAAGGATCAAGTATTTGATTAATAAAAATTATAAATCATTTATTCAAAAAAAAATATAAATTTTATTTATATCAAGATTAGATAGTATATTAAATAAGAACACTCGTAGGAGTAGACCTCGGAGCGCCAGCGTCAGAGTGATGAGCTTAACCGTTAAGCTATCGCTACATACCGTATCATTAAAATATTTATAATAAATAAATAATTTGTTTAGACACGTGACTTTCAGTATCAAATCAACGTTTTTAGATGAATAATTGGCGCATAATTATGTATAATTTGCAAGTTTAATTTGATCTCCTTTTGATTGATATTTTCTTCTGCTAACTAAATTTTTCTAAAATCAACTAGAGATATTTAGTAAGTCGATAAGTAGATCTATGATTTGAGCATAATAATAAATTAAAAATTTTCGTGAAATGATATAAATAGACTATTTTACAATTTTCTAAAATTCTAACATTCTGAAAGCTGGCGCCCTGTCAAAATATGGCGCCCGGGGGCCAATGCCCCCCCTGGCCCCCCCGTAAATACGTCTCTGAAGTAACCTCTAAATTATCTTTTTTTATGACTTTCTTTTAAAAGTAATTTACAAAAATAACTTTTCTATGTTAATTACTATTAATTGATTAATTGTAAAAATAAATTACTTTTACTCGTAAAAATTTCTACAATTACCTTTATGTTATTAGATTTTAGATTATATAGTTATGAGTAATTATAATTTAGATTATATAATTGCTTAGATTATATAATATGTGTAATTTGTGTCAAGACCCACTAAGTTTTTCAACCGATTAAGGCCTTAATCACCTTGATGAAAGAAAGTCAACCGGCTGCAACGGTTTACATCCACGGGTTCTTAGTAAATGTAAATGCTGCTGCTACCTTTGCCAAAAATCGTTCGCTTACCCACAAGTGCTTGTTTGCGACTGGTGTAGTTACCAACTTGTGGAAAAAATTGACTGTAACGACTATTTTGAAGAAGGGGAGTAAACTAAGTGCATCAAATTACCGGGCTACCTTGCTCACATCCATTCCATCCAAAATGATGGTAAGTACTTTTTTTTCTTTTTGTATGTATTTAAGTGCTCCCAGAAGTCCTTCCGGTCTTATCATAGAGCAGGAAGTTCACGCCTCCTTCCGTACCAATGTCGCTTGTTGAACTAGAGCTGGCGTCGAACATTGGACCTCTGGGTTCTGAGCCAGAACTCTAACCACTGCGCCACGGCTGCTCACTTAATCGATAGAAAAACTAGGAAAGTACTTTTCAAACAAGCATAATGAAACACTGTGTTGCTAATGGCTTAATTACTCCAAAGCAACAGGGTTTTTTGTCGCAAGGGTTGCATGTCAAACCTGTTAGAAACTTGGGAAGCGGTTCATCGCAGCCACTCAGTAGGTGTCATATACATAGACTTTGCAAAGGCGTTTGACAAAGCGTAAGCTAAGAGTTTACGGTATTCAAGGCCTGTAGACTGGATCAACGGCATCACATAAAGCGGAAAGGTAAGCGGTCACTAGAGGCATGTCTCAAGGCTCGGTCTTGGGCCCATTGCTCTTCGTAATCTTCATTAATGACCTGCCGGACAGCATCACTCATCATGTGAAACTGTATGCTGACAATGGTAAAATTATTGGTATAATAAAAAAATGAGTTGGACTTGAACGTTAACGGCACGCGTTGTCCACTCGAAAAGACTGCAGTCGAACGAAAGCTTGGTGTGATGGTATTCAATAGGGATGATCAATCAATCAATGCTTTCATAACAAAGTAACTTTTAGGGACATAATTGCTGCTTAGTTTGTAGCGTCTGTATTTTTTTTCGTCAGCATTGAGATGCATGGTGAAGCACCTCTTCATCAAACTATAAATATATTTATTGTATTTTTTTTTTTTTTTAATCACTGAATAAAAAAAAAAAAAATAGAAAAGGTACTTTTTTAAAAAATAAATGTAATTTTTTTTTAAATTTCTTACTTTTAAGTGTAAACATGTTTAATATATTTAAAAATTTTATTAAGTCAAAACTTTTAGCCCAAGTGCTGTTGTAACCCTGCAAGAGCCCAAATTAGCTGTTGTATGATTAGAATTATTTTTAATATTAAAATAAAGACTAAAAAAGATGGAGGTCAAAAGATTAGTTAGTTTTCACTTGGTAGACGTTCACTGAACGCATATTACAATTGTTAGGGAAATTAACATATATTTTCAAAACTTTTTTTTTCGAAATTAATTTAACTTTTAAAATTCAATTTAATTTTTTTAAAATTAATTTAGCTTATCAAAACTGCTTTCTTTCAAAATTCTATTTAAAAATTTTCGAAAATTGTAATTTTGAAAAAAAACAAAATGTGCTTTATTTCATTAGATTACAAAAAATATTTAAAAATTCTTTAAGTTAATCAAAATTTTGCTGCATGCTTCTAATGTTTATGAGTAATACAGAAAATGAACCATCATCTGTTTTTGCTTTAAAATCAAGTACAGAAAAAAGTAAGTTGCAACGCCCTTATCGCTCTATTGCAAATCGCTTCTCTGATTCGAAGCATTATTTTATTAAAATGAGAGTTCTAAAATATATACGAGTTAAATGTATTTAATATTTTATGTTTTGTATATATGTGGATAAAATAACTTATATCTAGTTGTCTTCAAAGATCTTTTCTCTTTTTAACCAATCAGTAAATATATTTTGAGAAATAATAACTTTTTAAATGAACCTTTTTGTCAAACAAACTTTAATCAATTTTGTATTACCTATCGAATTTATATTACCCATCGACCTTTGGAATAAAATTGTTTCGCCGAATTTTAATTTTAAAGTACCTATTACTTTTTGCCTTTTAAAAAAAAAACCGGAAAAACCTCATTCTTTCATTACATAATATACTGAGTTATTATTACCAGTAAAAGTTAAAAAAATTCTTGGGTCTACTTTTTTTATTGTTTATATATATGTTTACGTTTAGAGAAGTTCTAATTCTAAATTTCTACTTATTTTATTTATTCTTTTTTTTACTTTTTAATTTATTTTTTTTTAATTTATTTACTCTTTAATTTATTTACTTTTTAATTAGTTATATAATGACCAGACAGCACCTGGAGCAGGAGTGGTTCGATCTTGATAATCACCAACTTTATTTTCAAGACCTTCGTCTATGTCCAGTGCATTTAACTTACCAATCAATAAAGTAACAGCTTTCTCAGTCATCGCCCTGCTCCTAAAAATCTTGTTTTTAAATCTGGGATCTAGTATTTTTGCAAAAGCATATATATATATATATATATATATATATATATATATATATATATATATATATATATATATATATATATATATATATATATATATATATATATATATATATATATATATATATATATATATATTTTTTCTTTCTTTCTTTCTCTGTTTACATAACATAAGAATTTTACAAATTCCATTACATAATATAAAATTTAACAAAATAAGTAAAACAGATAGGGGCTCAAAGAAGATGAGGATGACAGAATGTCTTTGCAATCTTTTCATAGAACCCCTTTAACAAGATTTAATAAAAATATCATAATATGACATACAAAATAAAAATTTCAATAAAATATCATAACAAAATGCGTAATCCGCTTATAAAATTTGTCAAGCAACAAACAAAAGTAGAAACAAAACAAAAACGTGTTTAAGAGAATTTATCCAAAGCATTATTAACAAAAAATGTTTCACAGGTTTTAAAAATTTCTTTTTTTGTTAAAAACTTGAATAAACTTAACGAACTCACCGTACCTTTGAACCCTTTTTGAAAAATATTATATACTTTTGAACCTCGATATAAAATGCTGTATTCTGAATATTTATTTATTATCTTAGGCTGTTCAACATATTCGCTCTAAGATTATAGTTATCACTTTTATTTAACTCAAACTTATTATTTAAGCTTATATTGTGATTGTAACGATACATGAAAATTAAATGCTGGTAGATATTTATTTCAAATACATTCATCATTTTCATATCTTTCATCAAGGGATTAGCGTGTTCCCGCCTATTTTTAAAGTATATGATTCTACAAGCATGTTTCTGAAAACTATAAAGTTTCTTAAGTTTTGCTGTTTGAGTACTTTCCCATGAAATGCTTGCATAGCTGATGAGGCTGTGAATTAGCCCAAAGTAGATTAATTTAAGACTATTTGTATTGATGTACGATACATTAAACCTATGATTTTGGTAAATTTTGACTGGATATATATTATATGAGGAAGCCAGGATAATTTTTCATCAACAACGATTCCCAAGAATCTTATATTGGATTGCTTTTTAATTAATTTGTCATTTATAAATAGGTTCGGCAACTTGAGAGGAAGATTTTCTTCTTGTGTTTTTTTTATGAAAAAGTATATAGTTTGTTTTCTTGGCATTAAGTGAGAGTTTGTTAGCCTTAAACCAGTTATTTACTTTATTTAATTCAATATTCATGTCTGCATATAATTTCTTGATATCGTTGTTGGTTAGAAATAAATTCGTGTCATCTGCAAACACGACTGAATTAAGTTTCAAGGATGCATTACAGAAGTCATTTATATATATTAAAAAAAGAAGTGGACCAAGAATCAATCCTTGCGGAACTCCACATATGACATTTAACACTCCAGATTGGGCATTATTTACATATTGTTTTCTGTTTGTAAGATAGCTTTTAATCCAATAATAAGTTTTATTAATTATTCCGTAATGTCTTAATTTATCTAAGAGAATACAGTGGTCCACTGTATCAAATGCTTTTCATAAATCAAGAAATACTCCTAAAGTAAATTTATTATTTTCAAAACCATTAGTAATTTGATTTACTATTTCAATGATTGCATGCTCAGTAGAGAGATTTTTTTGAAAACCAAACTGATTTGGGTAAAAAAAATTGTTTTTAATGAAGTAATCATAGATTCTATTATAAAATACACGTTCGAATAGTTTTGAAAATACAGAAAGTACTGATATAGGCTTGTAGTTTGTAATGTCAGAATGATCATTACATTTGTACAATGGAGTTACTTTTGCTAATTTAAGTACATCCGGAAATATCCCAGAATTACGTATATTACTAGATATCTCATCAAATCCTGGAGCCTTTTTTTTTTTAACGAGGAAAAAGCTGCCTCAAATTCCTCATAGGTTAATTCATAATCAAGCATGATACATTGTTTGTTTAAAGAAGGTTTTAAATGATACATATGTTGGTACTTTTTTTTTTTACAAGATTTGGACCAATACCTGTAAAATATTTATTGAATTCTTCCAAAATTTATTTTTGACTAAATATATTGTTGTTTTCAATAACAATTTGTTTAGGTAGAGAAGGTGAATTTAGTTTTCTCTTCCCATTATGACATTGATGATGGACCATGCTTTTTTGTAATCAAATTTGCATTTGTTAATTTGATTACTGTAATATTTTTTTTTTGGATTTTTAATGAGATCTTGGTAAAAATATTTATAATTTTTGTAATTTTTTTCATTATCATTGTTTTTATTTTTCAGAAATTTATTGTAAAGTTTTAGCTTTTTTTTTGAGCACTTTAATAACGGTTTATCCATCCACGGATTAGCAACTGCTTTTGACTTAATTCTTATAATCTCTTGAGGACAGGTTTCATTAAAGTACTCCAAAAATGTACTTAAAAAAGCATTGTAAGCTCCATTTGTATCGTCTATTATAATACTATTATAATACGCTATAATTATAGTGTATTATAACACTATTATTATGCATTATTCTATATAACACTATATAGTGTATTATAACACTATTAATACTAATAATTTACACAACATTCATATAATATGTATACAATACACTATAATTATAGTGTTATATAACACTATTATTATGAAAGAAGTAGTCTAGTTAATCTATACCTAAAAGGTTCTGTGCAATTACAGTTTTCTTTTTCTCTTCTTGTCCCGTGAACTTCGCAAATTTTCTGTCTCCATTTAATAAGTCTATATTGACCATTTTTACAATCTTTAACAGCACAATGAGTAGACATTTATATTTCTTTTATGACCTTCTTGTAGTAACTCAAGTCAAATTATAAAAATATATGTTTGTTTACCTCCGCTAGGTTTGCGCATGTCATTTAACATGCATGCGCAGCGCTTAAACACAAATCCAGGGCTTTGGAGCCGAGGTCTAAAAATTGGCTCCGGCTCCAGGCTCCGACTCCTTTAAAATTTTTGGCTCCAACTCCGGCTCCGGCTCCGGAGCAGCTCCGGAGCGGCTCCGAAACAAAAAATCAAAAAATAATTTTTTTTATGGTTTTATGACAGTAACTTAAGTACTATTAACATTTTATTAATCAAAATCTTGATTCATCCTTAAAAATAAAATATTATCTAAAATATCAGTTTTTAGTGAAGAACGCAGATCACTTGATATAAACTTAAGCCCAGAAAATAGCCTTTCTACACTTGCTTGTGAGACAGGCATACAAGTGACTACTCTGCACGCTTCTTGTATTCTTTTTGGGTACTCTTCAATTCCCTCAAAAGCTGACTTCACTTTTAAACGTCCCATTTCTTCCATTACCCTACAGTCGTCCATAAAATTTGTATTAAAAGTATTTTTATCATTAAAATTAATTTTGGTCACACTTCTCCTTTTTTCTTTTTTATCAAGCTCTTTTTCAAAATCATCCGCTTCTCCATCGGAACTAGATTCACTTAAAACTGAAACAAATGCTGCAGATGGCTCAACAATATTTCTTATTCCTTGACTTTCAATAATATTTTTGGCATCTCTTTTATAAATTTTTTCTGCTACTGTTTTTAAGCCTTGTTTTGCTCGTATTATCTGGTTTTCTTCCAACAGTATTCTATATCTCGCATCAACATAAACTGCAGCTAGAAATATATCATTATCGACAAGCTTTTCTTCTCGTTTCTGCATTGATTTTGAAATGTCTTCTGCAATTCTTCTCTAGGTCAGTTTTTAATTTCAACCATTCCTTTAGAAATTCTCCTGGAGTGATGTCGATTCCTTAAAGTTTAACTGTCACATCATACGGTTTTTTTAAAAGATTGCAAAAATGACTCAACTCAGCCCATATTTCGTAGAAAGAATATTTGATCAACTGCAGCAAATTGCTCACACAGTGGACGCAAAAGTAATAGTCGTTCAATCATCCGGGATGTAGAACCCCAGCGTGTCTCATTATCCAAAATTGGAACAACCTTGTATTGCTTCCTTGCTAAACATAATGTATGAGAGTTTCTTAGTTTCTTAACAACATTACGAACTTTTACCAAAAGTTGAGCAATGTATGTTTCTTTTAAAGCATCACGAATAGCTAGCTGCAAAGTGTGAATAACACAGCGCATCAGCTTAATGTCCGTAGACAATTGTTGACACCATTCTGGGAGGACAAAGACTAGATTTTTTTCCCAAGCGGCTCCACTTTCTTCATCATCTGTATCCTGTTGTAAAAACTCCTCTTGTTCTTCATCTAGAAATTTTTCAATATTCGTTTAAAAGAATGACTGCTTTAACCATATTGGCAGCGTTGTCTACACTTGCACATACTATTTGATCTTTGCTGATACCAAATCTATATAGAGTATCTTCTACCATTTTTTTGATAGCAGCTGAGTTGTGCTGTCCTTCTGTATCTATCAGTGCCAAAGTTTTAACTTGAATTTTTCCCGCATAATAATATTGAATATTTATTCCTAAATAGTTCTTTTGGTGTCGAGTGGCTGCATCCATCTTCTCATAAATAAATTTATGTAACAATATTTCTTTTATTTCAGCTTTCTTTCTTTCAGCAAATTCATTAATCAAATTGCGTATAGAATCATGTCCAGTACTGAATCCAAGATTTTTACCTAACTGGCCTGTAACCAACTGAAATCCTTCATCTGCAAATGTTTTCAACGAAACTCTGTTATTCACTACCATTTTAATAATTCCCATTTTAAAAGTTTTAGCACTAACTTGATTTATTGTTCTACTAATAGCAAAAGAATCTAAAGTAGACTGTTTAGTTTTTTTAGTATTGAAATCTTGTGAATGTGATAAAAATAATTCTGAAGATTTTCTTTTGGCCATAAGGCTCATTTCCGATTCAACAATTTTATATTCTGATAGATGTGATCTTTCCAAATGCCGTTTCATATTAGAAACTTTTGATTTTCTTATTTGCATGCCGCATGAAATCACTTTATCATTTATCTTTTCTGTAATCTTACAAGTAGCCAGTTTTGTATTTTTATCAATTGAAAAATACTTATCTAGTAACCTCTCAGGATTGTTTGAGTTTGAAGCCATTTTTATTCCAAACTATGGAAAACAAAATAAATGCCAATTAAACCATTATATAGCACTATAATTAACTTGGATTAAAAATAATAAAAATTATTGGATTAATAATAATAATAAAAACGCAAAAACAATTGCTTTTTAAATCATCTTCACTACCGAAAAAAAACTTTTATTTGGGGCATTATTTTTGTGTATATTTTTTAAAATTCAATTTAAAAACTTTATTATTCATTAATTATTCGTAGTCTAAATTCGATTAAAATCAACGCATAACTTAATGGACAACGCACACAAACATAAATACGCTAAAAAGCACACAATTAAAAAAAGCCTTTATATTTTTAAATAAAAATAAAAACAAAAAAATATAAAAAAACTTTCAAAGATAATAGTATAAAAAAAATAATATCAATATTCTCAAAAAAAAGTTATAAAATTTTTTTCCTAATTTTATTTGGAATTTACTCACGCGTTTAAACCTATTTTAAAAATGTTTCAACTAATTAAAAACGTTAAAACAAATAACGTGACTTAACACATGGATAAAGTATATTTTCGTAAACCAATCATTGACAATTTTTAGAAGTTTTGTTTTAAAGTAACTTATCATACTCAATAATATGACATATTACACAAAATAATTGGATGATATTTAATATCAAAAGCTCTTGCATAATTTTAAAAATATGGAAATTTTTCGTGCCTCAATATACACTATGACACTATGTATATTATATATATATATATATATATATATATATATATATATATATATATATATATATATATATATATATATATATATATATATATATATATATATATATATATATATATATATATATATAGTATATATATATATATATAGTATATATATATATATATAGTACCCCAAAAAACAGGCTAAAAAAAATTTTTTTTCAAAATTTCAGTTTTTACAATTTTCATTAATTTATTATATCTTCTCTTAAAATAATAAAAAAAATTAAAAAAAAAATAATTCAGACGCCTAAATTATCCTTAATAGATTTGGTACTGAAAAATAAAGTGCCCTAGCAACGGCCCTTAGAGATATATTTCTTGCAATATCTTGAGAAATATATGTCCAATTTATGTAGTTTTTGTGTGTGCTTATGACTAAATTGTTCCTTAAGAACTCTTGTTGGTTTTCGATCTAATATCCATAAATTAAATTCTCATATTCGTTTCTGTAAGATATAGATAATTACTCTTTAACAAATGTTTTTTCATTGATGGGTTGTTTTTGATAAGTTTCCTTATAAATGCGTTCAAAAAAATAGATATGCTAAAGCAAGAGTAAATAAAAGAAAACTTCATAAATTAAAAAAATATTCTCTAAATAATTCACATGCTTTACAACAAACTGTTTTGTCTGCACATTCACCAAACAATGTAAGTTAATCGGTATCTGGAAAAAAAAACTTATCTAGATGTAGAAAACTTTATAATATAGAAAAAGAGTGTAACACAATTATAAACATATATTTATTTTCAAGTTTGTTGAAGGCAATTGATGCTCTAGAATGTTATTCGTCAATCAACATTGTACACGATATTAATCAAAAAGAGATTCTTTCTCACACTTCTTGTCAAGATTTTACATGGACGATAAATTTTTTAACTTCAAAATGAATAGAAAATAAAAATGAAGTAATCAAAGGTAAAAAATGAGGGAAATTAACCTATGTACTGTGTTAACTTTTCGAGATATTGGGCAAGGATACATAGCAATTATTACTTTTTGTTATTTAATGAATATGTTTTTTGGTATGACAAAACGTGGTTACCATAACATTAATAATAAACTTCCTGTTGCTTATTTTGAAGCCTCTAGAGTGAGTACAAACAGAACATATGTAATGAAAAACTTTTGAAATTAAAAATTATGATGAATCATCAACTGTCAATGTTGATGTTAGTTTAGATGGTTCATCATGGTTCCATAGATAGTTCAGCACAGAAGAAACTTCTCAATAAATAGTATAGTCACAGCAATATCTCATGGAAATTGTATTGATGCTGTTGCTAAAACAAAAAGTTGTTACCCCTGTAAGATATGTTTAAGAAGATAGGTATTCCAGCTTACGAGAACTGGAAGATCACACATTAATCATAAGGTAGCTCAGGAAGTATGGAATTTTTAGGCGCTCTACAAATATTCAACCGATCTGTCAAAGAGCTTAAAATCGAGTACATGAAATACATTGCTGATGGAGATACCAATTCTTATGTGCAAGTTTGTGATGCAAATCCATACAAAAAAGAAATTATTTAGAAATAGTTCTTGGCAGTGATGCGTTGCTCAAGAAAGGTTTACATGGTTAAACTCAAAATGTTAATGAATTGCTAGATGAGATGGTTTGGACTCGCGCACTCAAAAGAGTTCATGTGGAAAGAACAGTTAATGAGATTGCTTTGGCCTATACAATAATTAGCTTTATAATTAATGGAGTTCAGGGTTAATAATTAATGGAGTTCAGGGTTTACTACCAGCATTTAAATAATGTAATGTTTTGCCTGGATATTTTACAACTAAAAGTTCTCTAAATGTAGATTATGTACGCATTAAACAGAATGAGATAAAAAGTACAGGTGCCACAAAAAACAGGAGGAAAAAGTTAGGGGCCATTAAAAAAGGCTTTACTGACTAACATAATGAAGTAGAAGATGTTGCATACAACAGTGGTGGTTTTTAGTAGGTTTGATTGTGTAAAAAAACTTAATGTGTTTTTAGTATTTTTTTTAATTGCATTTTTCTTGCGTTTAACTTTTTGTGTATCTTTTAATTTTTTAACAAAGATAGCTTTTTAACTGCTCATTGAGTTTTTTTCAAATTTTCAGCAATTATTCTTGAATGTATTTGTAATGTGCTGAACTAAAGAAAATTAACTTTTTTTATATATTAAAGTATTAAAATTTGAACTTTAGCAAGCTGTACTTATACTTTTTTCTTTTTATTGATAAAATATAATGATTTTAAAGTTATTAAATATTGTTTATTATATAATTTTTAATTCAGCACATTTTTTGAACATATATAAAACTACTTACAAAATTTGGTTTGTAGAATATGTATGGTTCTCAAGATATTCTTGTTAAAAAAAGGTCAATTTTTTTGCCTAAATTTTGCTAATTTATGCGCATAATTATTGAGCAGGGGGGTAAAAAAAAATAATTTTGTTATTTTTTGAAATAACTTAATCTAACATTTCAGAAAAACATAAATGTTCCCATATAATATCAAGTTTTAAATTTTTTTCCTCTTAAAGGGTACTACCACCTTAAACCTATTTTAAAAATGTTTCAACTAATTAAAAACGTTAAAACAAATAACGTGACTTAACACATGGATAAAGTATATTTTCGTAAACCAATCATTGACAATTTTTAGAAGTTTTGTTTTAAAGTAACTTATCATACTCAATAATATGACATATTACACAAAATAATTGGATGATATTTAATATCAAAAGCTCTTGCATAATTTTAAAAATATGGAAATTTTTCGTGCCTCAATATACACTATGACACTATGTATATTATATATATATATATATATATATATATATATATATATATATATATATATATATATATATATATATATATATATATATATGTGTGTGTATATATATATATATATATATATATATATGTGTGTGTATATATATATATATATATATAAATATATATATATATATATATATATATATATATATGTGTGTGTATATATATATAAATATATATATATATATATATATATATATATATATATATGTGTGTGTGTGTATATATATATATATATATATATATATATATATATATATATATGTGTGTGTGTGTATATATATATATATATATATATATATATATATGTGTGTGTGTGTGTGTATATATATATATATATATATATATATATATATATATATATATATATATATATATATATATATATATATATATATAATTATATGTATATAATTGTTTAACTTCTTTAAAAAAATTTCATTATATAAAATATGACTTTATGGAACTTTGATATTTCAAAATATTAAAGGCTGGAGCTGGCTCCGGAGCCTGCTCCAGCAGGAAAAATTTAAGCTCCAGCTCCGCCTCAGCTCCATGTAAAATCACCAGCTCCGGATAGCTCCGGCTTCAGCTCCGGAGCCGCTCCAAATCCCTGATTTGAGTCAAATCAGAGAACCGTGTATTAGAATTTAATTCAAGAGTACTTTCTGTATCCATGCCAAGTCTCTGAAAGAGATATGACGTCAAACGTGTAATTTAAAATATTTAAAAATTCTTTAAGTTTATCAAAATTTTGCTGCATGCATCTAATGTTTATGTGTAATACAGAAAATGAACCATCATCTGTTTTTACTTTAAAATCAAAAGGATCAATATACGGTGTGTTAATTAAGTTGATTTGAGTTTCTTGAAAAATATTTATGTTTTCTTCAGATAGATTATTTATAAAGTTGTCCTCAAAAAGATCTAAGTTTAAATTATGAAAATCTAATTTCTCTGAAAAAAGCGACGCCATTATTTAGTTTTTTTTTCAAAATAACTAATTTAAAAATATTCAATATAATAAAAAAAATACTCAAAACGCTTACTCGTTGACGCATATATATAAGTTCGTTCTCGTATGTCCTTGATGCGATCAATAGACATGATAACTGCATTTATTAGTAAATCACAGTAATGGTGACGTCTTCAAAAATTTTAAAGCAGCAACGAGAGTAACCAAACTGAGGAACCCATTCTTCGGTTGACAATTCTTTGTTTTGTCGAGCAGCTTTTGGGAAATGTGGCGTTACCAATAGAATTGCATCTTTTTGTTTAATTAAACGGTTCAGCATGTGGAAGATACTATATCATCTAGTTGGCTCATCTTGAATTCTCCTGAGATTGTCTCAAAGGTTTATACAACTTAACCGAATGTTTAAAGTGTCCTACTATTCTTTGCCAAGAAACGAATTTTACTTGATACCTTCTGATGAATGTTAGGAATTTCAATAGTCGAGAAGTATTTTCTGCTTGGTATCGTATATCTTGGCTCCGAAAATTGTAGAAACCTTTTGAAACCAGGATCATCTACTATACTAACAGGTTGGTTTTTTGTCTATATTAATATATATCAAAGTAATAAGTTTTGTAATTTTTATTGCATTCGGAGTTGTAGATGTGAGAGGCTGGGTCTTTGCAAACAAAATGTATGTATTGTAAAGTAACAAAATGGTGTATTGTCAGTTGTTTAAGAGATGAAGGTCTAGGCTTCATTTTTACAGAACTAAGTGTAAAAGAAGAGCTAATAGTATTGATCTCCGCATCATCAGACTTAGGCCTGAGACTTGCAAATACGGATGTGAGTGTAGTAGATTGAGGTTCCCTTGGTATGTTCATAGGAGTTTCAAAAGCAGGGTTAGGACTGGATTTAGAAGATGATCCTGCGGCAGAGTTATCTTCGCATATATCAAAATCAAATACTAGTAAAATAATACTAGTTTTATCCTGTTTTTAATTTTTATTAACAGATTTATGAAAAGTTTTTAAATGCTTTAGCATGTTCGATATTGTGTATGACTGAGAAATTCTGCCAACACCCCTGGATATAACTGTTTTGCAAAAGTTGCATATGGCAAAGTTAGTGTCATTTAAATTGATTGCAAAACAGCTCGATGCCTCGTTTTTCTTAAGTTTCAGCATGATAATAAAACTATATTCTGAAATAAAAACAGCATTTATAATAATAAAAAATAATAACACTAACAATAATGATTATAATAAAACAAGCAAATAAAATTATCATAGAAGTACTTATCGCCGGTTCAAATATCAATTGAAATTTTGTGGTAGTATTTTGCGTATTTGCAATGTTTACTTTTGTTAAGGGTTTCCTTCACAGTTTGGTTAACTTCGACGATGATATTAAACGCAAATGTGAAAATTTAACGTAAATTAAACAAAATAAAATCACGATAACGAGTGTATATTATATAAACGGCAAAGAGTGTTTTTAAATATTTTTTTAATTATCAAGGGAGAATTAATAAAAGAAAAGAAGTCGTTTTAAAAAGAATTGTAATCGTTAAAAACGGTAGAGAATTAGGGTTCTTACGATTCCTTGAGAATCGCTGGAATCGGGAGATTAGGAATCGAAATTCATAATGCCTTCCAATTGCCGTTTTAATGACGTGACTTTCTAATTTTAAGCTGACAAAAATTTGTGTTTATGTTTAATATTTTCTTGCAATTTAAATAGTAATTTTTAATATATATCATAAATGGAATCGAAGTTTCAAGCACAACTAGAAAAATTGTAGGAAAATAGTTTATTTATTAATTTGTATACTTTTCTTTCACTAATTTCTATAATTGTGATAATCTAATAGAAAATAAAGTTAATAAAAAAAGCAATAGATGTTTTTAATAGTTTGTATATTGTATGCAAATTCTTTTCAAATAATGTTTTTTAGAATGAAACAAGACAGTGTTACAGGTGTTGTATGTGGAGATAGTTCTGGATTGCCTTTAGCTGGTAAGGTACATGATGTATAAAATATATAGAAATTACTTGTAGAAGAATCAAATAACCTTTATAGTTAGGGTCAAAGTTAGAGCATGGTTTTGAAATATTTATTTTGCATAAAATTTGAGTATAATTAAAATTTATACCCAAGTATACAATAGTTTTATATATTTTATATATATATATAAAACTATAGTTTTTAAGTCAAACTTACTAAAAGGAAGTGCCTGAAATACACTCATGAGTCTCTCACTTTATAACTTCTAAAAACCTCTGATTTTTACTCTGATTTCGTTATAAATATATCTAAGAGTATATTTTCCATTTGTCTAAAAAGTCCAATTTGTAACCATATTAAGAGAAAATTTGTATTTGTATTTTAGCATACCTAATTTGTCTTTTTACTCAACTTCCCAAAATTTTATCAGCCTATTATTTCAATATAGTTTTCCAATTTTAAATAGTTCTAAATTTAAACATTGAGGTCACTTTTTAATAATGTTACTACTAGTTCATGAAAAATGATATCTGTTTTAAAAGAATTTTAAATTATATTTTATTTTTGATTTTCATGACCAATATGCATAATTTTACATTTATCTTTGTTAAAACTGATATTTACTTTGATTTTGTCTATTACCGCAATTACTTTAAAATCATCAGCTTAAAATTTTGCTTTGTTATTCAATTTTTGTGTTACATTTGTATAAGTTATAAATAGCAAAAACAAAATCCCATTACTTATTTCTGCGGTACCCCATTTCAAACTATTTCTGATTCAAAAAATCCATAAATAACTCTCTGTTTTTTGATTTGTTAAAAACTTTGCACCATTGCAATAATTAACCCATAATAATAGATGATTTCAATTACAAGAGTGGTCTTGAATGTGAAATTGAATCAAGTGTATCAGCACCTTTTCTGTATTTTTTGTTTCTTTTATCATACCCAATGCTTCAAGAAGGTTCATTATAGAATTATTTGATTTTGTAAATTTGTGTTTTTCTGGTGCTATTAAGTTGTTTTTTAAAAACGATTTATTGTTGTGTCATTAACAATGTTTTCCATTAGTTGACAAATGACTGTGGTCAAAGAAATTAAAAATGTTTTTATTAAAATAATTATTTTAAAAAGTTTTTATTTAGAAAAGTATAGATTCATTGTCAGATTCTAGTTATTTGTTATAAAATGCAGCAATTTTATCAATATATATATATATATATATATATATATATATATATATATATATATATATATATATATATTGCAGTTTGTTTTAACTTTTTTTCATCATTTATTTGTTTGTATCTTATTCATTGAAGCTATTTAATATATGAAGATATATAGGGGTAGAAGGATTTTTTTTAATTGAAAATAATCATGAATACTGTTCTATTGGTCTTGAACTAAAGCTTACTTATACTGTTCTATTGGTCTTGAACTAAATCTTACGACTTAACTGCTTGAACTAAAGCAGTTAGGTCGTAAGATTATCATAAAAATACATGTAGATAGTTTAAAATTTTTTTAGAGAATTTATATCAGGGTAACAAAAAAATTAAATTTAGGAATAAATATCATAATCTGCATTTAGCATCTAGATCAACTGAATCTGTGTCATGGTATATTTGATTAAATGCAGCCAAAAAAGATATTTATACATGATAAATATCTTTATTTAATTTTTTACATGAAAAAAAAATTAAAAGAATCGTTTGAGATCAAATTTGCACTAACATTACAAAATATAAAACAATCTCTTATTACTTAAAAACAGGTACAACAGTATGAGAATTCTGTTAACAGTTAGAGACCACTATTTAAATAAACTGTATTATAACAAAGTAATTTTTTGTGAAGACCATCTTTGGTTGCTGTTATTTATGTTTTACAACATTTTATGTACAAAAAAAATGTTGCTATAGGTAAATAATTTGCTGAATCAAATCATTAAATCAATATTAAAGTTATTTAATTTGTATTATTTTATTACAATGTGTCTACTGTGCTATAAAATCTGGCATATAAAAATATTTAAATAAGTAATGCTTAAATTGCAATTTTAAGATTATCCAAATTTATTTATGAGTATTTATACAATAATGCGAAACTATAAACTGCCCCTTTATTTATCCAGTGTAAAAACAGATAAGGGAGGGGGCAACCAACTATATTTTTCTCTTTTTAAGAAATTACATAATTGATTGGACCTCACACATGGTACAGTGGGTCAAATGTAAAATTTCCTAGAATAAAAATAAAATACAAGTTTGAAGTTTTATAAAATAATATCTATCATTGTTAAATTTACAATAAGTTGTAGTTTAACCTACTTTGTTGTATTGTCTTCCAATAGAATGTAATTTTACTAAGATTTATTAATTTTAATAAAAATCAAATGACGTTTGGTCTAGCAACTATATGAGTCAATTATGGTCTATACTGAAAATATATATTGTATTTATTGAATAAATTCAATCTATTAAGGTGAGTTTCCACTCATCCGTTTTTCTACGGAAACGGGATAGGAATAGGAAAAAAAATCACGTGAGCATGGGTAGTTTTACTTTGGACAAATTAAAACTTATAAAAGGCATGCCTGCGTGATTATTTTTACCTTCCCTTTCCCGCTCCCGTGAAAAAAAGGATGAGTGGAAACTCTCCTCTAGGCTCGCACAGATGTTTTTTTAATACTTTGTTTTCAGTTTAGGATGTTGAACGCTAGATCTTCTTGACTTGATGCATGGGTTTTGCTAGTGTCTCTGTTTTTATGACTAGGCAACTCATTCTATTATCTCCTAATAAGGGTACAGTTCTAAAATTCAGTTTTATGGTTTTGAGGCCGGCTGGTAGTCAGGTTTCCCGAGCTCTATGGTAGCTCTCAGAGAGGCTGATTCCATCAACAGTTGTAAAATATCAAAGTACTAACAGTGCCATGTTGTGCATGGATGGTGTCCCTGTTTGTACTTTTGGTGTGCATTGCCAAGGCCACATTGGAGCCCTTTGTTACGGCTTAGGGTTTATTAATAGTAATGAGGCATTTTCTTGGGCTATTAAACAGTGTACAGAGTACTATCTATGTTTCAAGTCAAGTTCTTTAACAAATTTAAAAATGAATAAAGTAACAAAAACTATAAAACACAAAAAGCCACAGTCATCACCAAATTCGCTAAACCTATCATTCACTAATATTCATTGTCTTCGAAGTAACTTTTTTTTTGTTGAGTCTTATCTCTTGCAAAGTTCACAAGACCTACTTGCTTCTTTGTGAGACTAATTTGAGTTCAGCTATCTTATCTTGTGATCTTAGTGTTGATGGTTATCTTCCTTTAATTCGTAAAGACTCCAATAGTCATGCTTGGCCTGGGCATTTACATTCATAAGAATTCACCCATTTGTCAGGACACTAGGTTTGAATCCACAGACTACTTTTTTATGTGCTTTCGTTTAGCACCACTTCACTCTATCACCTTTCTCTTTGTTCTATATCGCTCTTCTTCATCTTAAGACTGCACTCTTCTTGATGTTATTTCTGATCATATTGACCAAGCACTCTCTCTTTATCCATCAGCCAATATTGTTGTTGTCGGTGACTTTAATGTTCATCACACTGAATGGCTTGGCTCTAATGTCAGTGACTCTGCAGGCATTAAAGCCCACAACTTTTGACTTTCTCAATCTCTAACTCAAATAGTCAACTTTCCAACTTGCTTTCCAGACAACCCGACTCATTTACCTTCTCAACTTGTGTCTTGTTTCTGATCCTAGTCAGTGCTCAGTTTCTCCACATTCACCTTTAGGTGCCTCTGATCACAGTTTGATCTCTCTAAAACTATTATCTCATTCTTCTTTATCATCATCCCCCTTTCATCGCACATCTTACAACTACTTTAAAGCTGACTGGGACTCTTTCCATGATTTTCTTTGTGATGGCCCTTGGGTAGAAATCTTTCGTCTTCCTGTTGATAAATGTGCTTCTTACAATCTGAATCCACTTTGTGGATTCAGATTGGCATGGAATCCTATTTTCCCTCTCAATGATTCCAGGTCAAGCCTCACTCTTCTCCTTGGTTTGCCTCCCATTGTGCTGCTACAATTGCCAATCAAAACCATTACTTCCATATCTATCAGCAAAACAATTCTCCAGAAAACAAACATGTGTTTATTACTGCTAGGAACCATTGTAAAAAGGTTTTGTCTAACGCCAAAGCCCGCTATTCTCAGATCATGAAATCTCATATTTCATCACAAAAATTAGGCTCTCGTGACTTCTGGACTATCTTTAATAGTATCAATAATAAAGGCAAGTCTGTAATTCCACCTCTTTTGTATGGTTCAGACTTTGTCACTTAAAGACAAAGCTGAATTGTTTGCTAAGAACTTTTCATCAATATCATCTCTTGATTCCACTAGTTGCGTTCTACCTGATATAGCTGTCAAACAGGTTGATCCATTACTCGACATCCGTATCACTCCAGCTTCTGTATCTAAAGTGATTTCTTGCTTTGACTCTTCTACAGCTTGCGGCCCGGACAACATACCAGTTATAGTCTTGCAGAAGTGTTCTCCGGAGCTGTCGTCTATCCTTTCAAAACTATTCAACAAGTGCTTATCAGAGTCTTGTTTTCCAGCCTGCTGGAAAGCAGCATCTGTAATGTACTTGATGAATCATCTACCCTTCATCTTCTAGGGTTAACTCTTACTTCTGATCTTTTTGGAAACCTTATATCAAATCCGTTGCAAAATTAGCATCTGCTAAATCTGCTAAAATCTCTTTATCGAGCTCGATACTTTCTTGCTCTGGATTCTATTCTCTATCTCTATAAATCTCAAGTTTGGCCTTGTATGGAATACTGTTGCCATATCTGCGGATCTTCTAATGATGCCCTTTCTCTTTTAGACAAGGTGCAAAAACGTATTGTAAACATAGTTGGACCTGCTCTTGCAGCCAACCTCCGACCATTATCATATCATCGTAATGTTGCTTCTCTTTCTCTTTTCTACAAATACTATAATGGACACTGCCCTAAAGAGCTAGCATCTCTTGTGCCATCTACTAAAATTCATTCTCGTGTTACTCGTCATTCAATTATATCTCATCCTTTATTATAATTATCATATTATAATTGACTGGCCGTTTAATTCTTATGCCTTTTTTTTTCTATTATCTAAAGGTGTAAGTTAATCTTTGAGCAATATTAAAACTAATTGGTTGATGTCTTTTCCGGCTTTTTTAACTGTTTCATATATCGTATCGAAACTTCTAAGTAACACTTCTCGGTTTGACATTCTATTTAATGAAGTGTTGGTTACAGGCTGAAATAAACTATTAATGTTCTCATCTTCAACAGCTTCAAAAACCTTGCTTATTGCAGTTTTTTCAGAAGGAATCTTGGTCAAACCAGTCATCAATTATTTTAGGCTGTGTAGCCACTGCTCTAATAGCTTTTCTTACTCTAATTTCATTTTCATATTTTTTTATAAATCCACTGTACCATTTTTCAGTTGGTTTCCTATCTTTAAATAAGTGAGTTTATTCTGATTTTTTCAGATAGTTTTCAACAATAATCATAATGTCATTTCTCTTCAAACCAAAATCAATATCGCTCATAAATTTTAAATGATCAACTACAATTACCTCGATTATTACGATCTCGCTCGGTCGTAAATAGTTGATTTTGACCCATTGAAAGATTTGGAAGCTTCTTTATATGACATTGTTTTATCATTAACGGCTTGAAGAGCTAACTGCATTTGAGATTCTTTCTTTATTTTTTGTTTTAATTTAGCTGCATTCATTTTAAAATACAATTAATAAATGAACTCATTTATATACTCAAGATTATGGGTAAATAAATAATAATTACGTAACTATTATTATTATTTTTATTATTAGTACGTAAATCCGGAATTAAACTAACACATTTTAATACACACAATTAAGCGTGAATAAATAATAATTACCTGTGTCTTTTTTTTTTGTGCTGGTTTTTGTCTTATTATGAATATATTTAAAGAAATATTAATATTATTAGAATTTTTTTTTGCATAATATTAATCAGCGTCAAATTTGGAATGAAATAGTGTTAATACAATTTTCAGTTTTATTTGCACAACTAAGTTATTTTTTTGTCATTTTTTTGTTAATTTAATTTTCTTCGATTTCAAGTTAAAAGCCAACACAATTGTAAATATATTTTTGAATTGTTTTTTTATTGTTCGATTTGTCTTGTGATTAAGTTTATTAAAAATAATTATGAATTCGATATAATGTAAGCTATACATAGCTTTTTATAAAACCATCCGTAATTAGGTATCATCGGTAAATAGGTATCATTCATAATTATGTGGTTTATCCGTAATGAATGGTTTTATGGTAAAAAAAATTTATCAAGTATTTAAAGCTTTATTTTTTTTTATGAGCTATAACTAAGATATTCACTTTCCTTTATTTCTTAGTGGTTTTTGTTGCTTTTTTTTATCAATTAAGTTTAAAAATTTTTGTTTTCAGAAATTATAAAATAAATAATAAATAGTGTAGTTGTAATGTCTCAAAGTTTTTATTGTATTAAATCGTTTTAGAGTTAGTTATGGAAGTATAAATGTAACTCAGTTTTATTTTTTAGTTTATTTTAAAATTTACTCAACTTGCAAAACTCAAATTAAATTAATTTACCTAAACAGTTGTAACACGTTTATTGAGTTTTATAAACTTGTGTTATTTCCTGTGATCTTTTGTTTATATCTATTTTTAAATAAACCTTCTAAAGTTTGGTTGCAGCTCAGGATAATGTGTTGTGTTTTTATTTAGCATTTCACCATATATTGATGTTTTAAAGCACAAGATACTTGTCCATATAAATCAGTTTCAAGAAAACACATTTTCAAAGTTTATGAAGTTAATAAACTAATTAAAAGTGTTATTTCAGAAGATCAGTAAAATTGAAGACCTTGGTGCAAAAACGATTTAACTCCATTTTAAAAATGTATTAACTAGACCTTAGCTGTTTTATTGTGGATGATTTTTTTTTTTAAATCCAATAAAAGAATATCAAAAACGACAAATAACAAATAAGCAAATTTTCTAAATTATGTATTTCATTACTTAAAATGTTATATCACAATTAAAAATAAATTTTAGTCTGTAAAGCTATCCTCAGGAAGTGGACCATCTTGTTCTGCACCTTGGCACTTTAACGTGTCATAAAACCACATACATTCAGGTGGAAAGTATTTGGCTGCAAGTTCTTTTACTAAATACTTTAGGCGGTTTACTGTTATTGGACCGGAAGTTGAATGTCATTATTTGATAAAGTCAGACAGGTTCCACATTATTGAAGAACAAAATCTTCTTTCAAAAAACCATTGGCCAAACTGCTACATTGTACATAATTTTGTGAGTAATCCATCACACGATAAGATAAGATTAAAAACTTTTCTTTCTGTTTATTTAAGACCTTTTTTTTGAACAAACCAGAGAAATGGCTACTAAAGTTCAAGAACAGCTCTCGGGTTACTGGCACAACACTAAATTTGCGACAAGTATTTCTTATTAAAGAAACCCATTCTTCTGGTAAAAGTATTCTTTCTCTCTTTCTCTTTTCTTTTTCAATCAAGCCAAAACTCCGGTTGCAAGGTAAGAAGCTGTCTCCTGGTTCAGGATAGCGGTGAATTATATTGACTAATTTTTTAGTATTAGCTAAAGTATATAGATAGTGAGCAACTGTTTGATTTTTATTTTGTGAACTACAGTTGTCAGAATACAAGTAGAGTTTTTTGACTGAAATAGCAATAAAATTTTGAATAAAAAAATCCAGACAGCTTATAACATTATTTTGTTCTCTTTTGCCAACTGTTTCATCATACATAAAGAAATAAGACTTTTCAGAACTGCCTGCGTATATACAAAAATTATATTCCCAAAGCTGGCGTTTAAAAAAAAAATATCACTATTTACCAAGTAAGAGAGGTGCATGTTTTGCTGATAATCAAATGTTAATAACTATACTTCATTATTACTTGTCTTTACTTCAGCAATATTTGCTTTCATTTGTGTATAGAAGTAGATAGCTTTTTTTTCATACACTTCTTTTTCAGTAAAAAAAACCTTTTTAATAGGGGGGAAATTCTATATTTCTTGTTTAACCAGTTAATCTTAATTATTTTTTTGAGAAAAGTTCAAAAAACAATTCAGTTTTTTCTAAATTTTTATGGTTAACCTTCTACTTCTATTTTAAAAATTTAAAGATATAAAAAATAAAAGTCTTTGCAAAAGTTTCTTTGCTTATAAAGTTATGCAACTTTTCTTTCAAATTTATGCTATTCAAATTTTGATTGGATAAATTTGATTTTTAATCGTTGCATTTTATAAAAAAAAGTTTTATCTGAAGTCTTTTTCTAAACAAAACCTTTTAAATAAGTAAAACGACAGATTACTTCAAAAAAAAAGTTTTATCTGAAGTCTCTTACTAAACAAAACTTTTTAAGTAATCAAAAAGACAGATTGCTTCAAAATATCTTAATTTCCTTTTTTTTATTTATTTTTAATCGTTATTCAAGCTATCAAGAAGGCTATTCAAGATTTCATTTTTTTCCACTTTTCTTTAATGAAGTCAAGAATAAACCTTCTTTTAAAGTGCCAGTCAGTAGAAGTTCAGTTAAATTCTAAAGGTTTAACAACTCTAAAGATAAACAGGCTAAAGGAATACCGCTACGTAAAAAGCTTTATAAAAAAAAAACTGGGTGATCAAATTTTGAAATTTTCTGCTTTACTCTAAAACGCAGTGAATAGCTAGTTGAAAAAAATTCTAGAAGCATTTAATAAGTATACCTCAAAGAGGTTGAATGATTGTATCATTCTTGCTAGAGTATTTTGGAAAAAATTAGCCTCAGGACTTCAAAAAAGAGAAAAGTATTGTGTTTGGTTGTTTTTTCTAATTAAGTTGTTGCAGTTGGAAAGCTTTGGAAAAAACCCATTTAATTTCAACAGTAGATGTATACTTAACTATTTAAACCATATAAAAAATGAAGGTTTGCGTAGTTTCGAAATATTTTGGAAAATTATTGTCCACTTATTTGTCCAAAAAGTTGAAAATATGGAAAATAGTTGAAACCAGCTACAAAAACAAATGGATAACAATGGAAGAGCAGTAAACTTTACATCAGGTGTGCAAGATGAGTTCTATTTTAGTTTGATTAAAGTTACAAGGCAGCTCATTTAGCTGTGAACTAGACATTATTGAAGTAGATAAAAATATGTTAAAATGAAAAAAAAGTTCGAAAAATGAGGTTCTTTATTTTAGGGATACAATGTAGGTCATTGTCGCGGAAGTCTATTCTGCTTAAATACATGATTGTTGATATAAAAATACAAAACTTTATCTTGTCTACCAAAGAACACGCTCATAACCTAGATGTTCTACATGGAAAGTTCCTGCAGCAATCTCTATCGCATATGAAGACTTTTATAGTTATTTTCCATTTTCAATAGTAAACAATAAACTGTATGAATTATTTTCATATATAATGCTTAATTTTTTTAGTTACTTATAAATCATAAGGTATATTATTGATAATTTAAACAGAAAAAGATTTCTACTTTTCTACTTTTCATATTTTTAATGATAATAATAATTTCATCTATTTTAATTTTGTCAATATATTTACTTTTATTAAAATCAAAGTAGAAGGCTAAATAATTAAAATGAAAAAAAAAGATTATGATTTTTAGAATCAGTATGAAAAACTAATTAAGAAAAATTGGTTAAACTATTGAAAATCTAAAAAAAATATGATTATGGACCCCCCCCCCCCTATTTTTAACCTTTGCAATTTCTTCTGCTGCAATAAGTTTCTCCAATCGCTCACATGTCTGGCAGGTATCAGATTGAGGCTTTCCAAATAAATAGTTAAACCATGTTATGAAGTGACTATAAAAATAATCATACGTAACTATTGGCTTTGTAAAATCTTGCTTATTTTCCAAACTGTTATAAATAGCAGACTCATATTTTTGCAGATACAGTTTGTGCATTTTTGCCATATTTAAATCAGGATACAAATACCATTTATTTTAGTTATTAGTTCTGCTGTAATGAGGTGTTCGCTTTGGAAAGGAGTTGATGTGAACATCAATTTGGTTAACAATGTCTTCAGTTATCATGTTGGGATGGTTTCTGTGTTTTCCATGCTTATCTGTTGGAGCAGGAATATTTTCTTGCAACTGTTTAATAATATGTTCAACCCTTTTTCCACTCACACCATATACTGCACAAAAGGCTATTTTACATACCTTTTTTGCTTTTTTTTCCATTTTTATTGTATATACACAAGAACATAAACATTTTGGGTCGTCACCTTTGTTAGGCCTATGTCTTTCAACTGCTTTTATTTGAATTTATCCTCCAATAAAAACATCCTGTTTTTCTTTATCTACAATACTGTTAAAAGTTTCTAAAAGCTGCAACTTCATAATATGTGATATTTTATCGAAACATTTTGCCCTACAGTTGCAAGGGTCTCCGGTTTTTCTCTCCTGCTTAAATTTTTTTTACTATTCTCAAACCCTATGTAAGTCTTTCCTTCAGCTTTCCTTTTCTTAGCTATTTTTTGTTTCCAAGCATTATGATTTTTGATGTGTTTTCTTGTAAGTTTTATTTTATTTACTTCAAAGTCACTTTCAGAAGTGCTTTGTTCTAAGGTTGAAATATCGGCACTTGCATTAAAGACAGAAATGTTACTTACACTTGACATAATGCTTTTGACGACAAAATTTGGATCATTAACCGAATTATCAAATATACTGCTGTCACTTGCAATAAAAATGGCCATATTATTACTTTTATTAAGTAATGTCCACTAGGTAATATAATTGACAATTATATATATTTATACTATACTGTAATACAGTATAAGGCTTTAATAAACACTAGAAATAATTTAACCAAACTTACATGTCTTTCCAAATCATAATAAAACTCAGGATTAACAAACAAGAACTCAAAGCGTAGAAAACAGAAAATACATTCTGTGCAAAAAGATGGTAACTCTGGAGTTACCTCGTTTATGCACCAAATGATTGTAGGTAATAAGTATTATTCATTCTAGCCTTGCGCTGAATAGCATAAGGAGTGTTCTTATCAAAGTTATTATTGCACCAATTGTTAGAGCTTTTTTTAAGTAGTAATAATATGTTTAAACCTGAGAATTGACCAAAAGTGGAGTTACATCGTTTTTGCACTGAGGTCTTCAATTGTAATCTTTGTTTATTTTTAATAATATTTATGTCCATTGTCTAGAAGTGGCATTGTCCAAAAAAGTGGACATGAGCCTTTTGTGCTCATGTCCACTGTTTTGTTAGCAAATCCACTTCAACAGATTAACAAAAATTATTAAAAACTAATAAAGTTGGAAACTGTAATGTCACTAAAAAAATATTCTTGTGTTTTCCGCAATGGAATCACAATTTTTTATATAGTTACTATATTTTATTTTAATTATTATATTTATTGAAACTTTATATAAGGGCTTTTTGATTACTATATTTACAATTTAAAATGTGGTTAAAATTTGAAATGTGGCAAGATTATGTGTTTTATATGTATTTAATTATACCACATTAAGTGGTATAATTATGTGAACCACATGTGTTCTGAATGTGGGGAAATTCTGATTGTCAGACTATATATCAATCATAAACTAGATTGGAATTTCACATTTTTTATTCCACTTATGGCACTAAGGTCACTTAGGTCAAATATACCTTTCTAATCGAGAAGGTTACATAAAGTGGCCTAATTAGGTAGACACATTAGTGATATCTAGTTTTTTACTTTAAAAGTTTATTCTTTGAGCATTTATATATATAAATATATATATATATATATATATATTTTTTTCTTTCTAATAAAGCGTGTGGTATAGCAACACATCGTCATGCCGGTCTGGTATCGGCTATCGCCAATCAAGCATCAAAAATATTTCCTTCATTAAATGAAGTTCCCATTATCTGTATTGAAGGAGAGAAAACGTAAGTCTTTTATTTATGTGGAAATACAAGAAATATTCTCTATTTGTGTTCAAAAAAATTTGTGCAAATTACATTTAAAATTTTAAATATACTATTTTGTCGGAATTTTTTTTTAGAAACTTGTTAATAAGAAGTGAAGACAAAATGGTTCTTGGAATTTTCAAAACTAAAGTTTAATATATTATCAATGTTGTGATATTTTTCGATCTTAACTAAAAATTTTTTTCCAACTTAACTAAAATAATCCTATTGAACTAAAGAAAAAAACTGAAAACTTTTTTTTAAAGAAAATGGAGGGTGGGGTAGGTAGAGGAGTTGATGATTTACAAATATTTTTTACTTTTTTAATTTACGCTCAGAAAAAAAGATCCCCTTCTATTTTGTATAAAAATGTATAGTTTTTGGTTAAATTTACTTTAAATAACTCTTTTCTAAAAATAAATTATATATGCTTGTAACTTATGCAAAAAACGCCTAATTGTATTGTTTAATTTTTTATTTGTTTAAAATTGGTTATTGTTTTGTAATCGTCTTTTAATATTGATTGTCAAGGCACAGATTCTTTTAAACTCTGGGACTACAAGGTCAAAAATTTTAGGTTCCGTGATTTTATATTACGCATTGTTAGAAGGTATAAGTGCAAATCTTGCAACTTAAATCAACAATGAAGTGTAGTGTCATTCGCGCAAAAACAAAACTGAAATGTAAACGACAATGTCGGCACTGGCAGCGTGTTAGTGCAAATAATGTTTGCAATGACTTAGCTGAGAGTTGACATTGTTTGTTACATCTTTATTTGACGCCAAAGGTTTTATATTTTTTCAGCATTTAAAAATGATTAAAGCTAATAATAACATTTTAATGTGCCTGCTAATACATGCCATTTTTTTTTTAGCTATGTAGTGTTATTATTATTTTTTTTCGATATTGTAGGTGGTTTTTTTATGTTACTATTTCGATAATCGGGTGGGAAGAAAATGTAGAGAATTTAAGACGGTTATCAAAGAAATTTTTTTTTTTAATTCTTATTAAAAAAAAATTCTTTAATTGAAAACTAATCAATTCAATTGAAATACTTAAGATTGGTGTAATTGGTATTGATAAAATTGGTGATGAATGCTGATTGCGAAGCTGGCTCTGGTGCTGGATTTTCAAAAGTTTCAAATTTTTTAAATTTTAATAAATCAATATTGGATTTATTGATAATAAACAAACCTGTTCTTTCAAAAGCGCTGGCTGCGTGAATGAAAGCCGTGGCGCAGTGGTAGCGCACTTGCCTCAGAAACATAAGATCCCTGGTTCAAACCCCACCTCTGGGCAAGTTTTGGGTTGGGAAGGAGGCGTGAACTTCCTATTAAATGCTCTTCCGCGGTGCTCTGTAATAAGACCGTAAGAACTTCTTGGGGCACCTTAATCTACTTTAAAAAAATAAAAATTAAAAAAAAAGCACTTGGCCCTTTCATATATAATTTTTAATAAACTATGAAAAGTAGCTTTACTAAGATTTTAGTACGTTTTTCTCGGTATGTTTAACATGACAATATACTCTAACATCCATTGGTTGCAAAGTATGTCTTGAATGAATTAGTAGGTAAACCAATCGGACGTTTTTTTGACATATTTAATTTTTTTCGTTTCTATGACATAATTTTCAATGACACATGAGTGCTGTGACCATCTAATACAAAAATGAGTTTTCCGCCAATAACTTTAAATGCTGGAATGAATAGTCGTTCCGGCCACTTAATAAATTGCATTTTCTCCATCCACCTTGAATACTCTATGTCATTTTCTCCATCCACCTTGAACACTCTATGTCATTTTCTCTATCCACCTTGAATACTCTATGTCATTTTATCGATTCCACCTTGAATTGTCATTTGAAAAATTTTTACTATGATTGATTTAAATATCTTTTTGATTTATAAACGACGGTAAGAGTAAGCCTGATGCATACATGATGCACTTGTTTACAGCATAGTTAATTGTTTCATGTAAATTTGAGATCACATATATTACGGTTTAAACAATAATACTTTAGCGTGGTTTAAAAGCTATTTAACAAATCGTAAGCAAGTAGTCTATAGTAATAATGACGTTCAAAGTGGATCCTTAAATATAACCTGTGGTGTTCCACAAGGTTCTATTCTTGGACCACTGCTATTTCTTATATATGTCAATGATCTAAACAAAGCCTTTAACCTGATGAGTATTATTTATGCCGATGACACTAACTTATTTCAATCCCACACTGATGTTTACAAACTTTTCTTAAAAACTAATAATGAACTTATAAACATTTCTAAATGGTTTAAATGTAATAAATTAACGTTAAATACTAACAAGACTAAATGGATTCCTTTTCATTCCTTCTCAAAAAAACGTTCTTTACCAGATATTATGCCTCAAATTTATATTGATGAAACTCTAATAAAAAGAGATTCTGTTATAAGATTCCTAGGTGTTTATCTTGATGAGAATATTACTTGGAAAAACCATATTAATCATGTAACCACCAAGGTATCTAAAAATATTGGCATTTTGTATAAAGCCCGACCTTACTTAAGCAAAAAAAGCCTTACGCAGCTCTATTACTCATTCATACACAGCTATATAAACTACGCAAATATTGCATGGGGTAGTACTGAAAAAAGTAAACTACAACGTCTATATCGCCAACAGAAACATGCGATTCACGTGATTAATTATGTGGATCGCTCTACACATTCAAAGCCTTTCTTTGATGAAATGAAAATACTTAATGTCTACAAACTTAATGTTTTCAATGTTTTATGTTTTACTTATATGTGGAAAAACAATTTATCCCTACCTGTTTTTAACGACCTTTTTACGTTAAAACTTACTAATAAGTACTCACTAAGAAATAAAGATTTGCTAAATGAACCATTTTGTAGAACAAATTTTAATAAATTTTATATTAATTATAGAGCACCTTACCTTTGGAATAAAATAGTTCTGCCTAATTTTGATCCGTTTTTCTGTTTTTAAAAATGAATTTAAAAAATTTATTCTTGCTATGGATGACATTTTAAGTTACTATTAGCTTGAAGTATAAACTTGATTTATGAGATTTATAATAATATTTATATTAATAAATTTATTTTCTTTAATTTATATCAGATCTATAAAATTTATTATTATGGATTATTATAACAAATTTGTGAGAATTATTATTACAGATACGTGATTAATATTATGAATTTACTATTATATATTTATTATTACGGCCGTTTTTGGATTTATATTTTCAGTTTTATGGTATGATAAAATTGTAAAGGTTCTGATGATAAGATCAGTAGATCTTCTTTCAGAAGCCTTGTTTTCTTTGTTCTTGTAAAATATAGTATTTATTTTACGGCAAATGTAAACAGAAAAAAAAAAAAAAAAAAAAAAAATTTTGCACCTTTTCCGCCTAAAATTAAAGTTCGTCCTTGGTCACCACTATAACCACACTCGTCACAGTTCTAATTATGTAAAGCTTTCAAGTGATCAATCTTTTGCTTTATTGTATTGTTTTCATAACTGCTAAAATAATTGCCAATTGTATTTGAAGTGCAAGTTGACGCACTGACCTTCCGTTTTCATGTTGACCTGCGTTTATTCTTTTATTTCCGGCAATCAATGTCAATTTTAGTACAATGAACTTGAATGTACACTTTCTTAATGATATTCCTTGCTCTTAATGATGTTTCAAAGCATTTTCTTAGCTGTAATTGTTCTTTAGAATTTTGCAAGAGATAAAATTAATACTAATACACATAAAAATATAATTGGCGTTCATATATAGAAATAGAAAGAAATTAAAGGGTGGCGAGTAATACCGTCTTAACGGAATATTATCGTAGTTTATTATTTACTGACCAAAGTAATTGAGGAAGTAACCAGTGACGATTCAGCATTTTTTGGTGTTTTAAATGATTTTTATTGATTTTGTTCCCAGCCTCCAATCATGGCAATTTTTTGAAAAAACATCATTACTTTACATAAGTATAAACATACAAATGTTTGGAATTTGCTTCATGTTTGGAAGTTAGCTCAACCACCAAATGCTGAATCCTTCACCGGAAGTGAAAACTTATTGTTTTCTTGTATATAAAGAACCACAAATCTTCTAAGAGTGATATTCGATCTCTTTTTGACCACTATCCAGCACAACTAGTCAATAAGAAATCAAGTGTTTACCAAATCATTTTTTAAAGCACTTTCATCACCTGTATCTCATTATCAGGTGCTTGATTTTCCCTAGAAGAATCGACGTTGTTTGTTCTCCATTATTAAGCTTCTTGTTCCGTTGTCACAATATCAAAAAATTTATGTGCACTCGTCACTCTAAATGGAGTCCATCCTTGAGTGCTTAGAAGTTGCTTTAAAGTTGCTCAAAAGCTCAGTATACCTCTCTATCTTAATTATTAAGTTGTTTGTTATGTTATAAAGTCGCTTCAGTAATGATAACAGATTTTATAACATAACATAACGTGACCTTTCTTAAAACATAAACAGGTTTATGTTTTAAGAAAGGTCACTTACGCGTTAACATTTAGTGAAACAAAACATAAATGTTTACAACATTAAACACCATAGTTTGTCTACAATAAGTACTTTTCTGTTATAATCTTTCGTTAACGCATGTCGTGTATTAGATTGATTTTTATCATTTTGAAAAACGTGTAAATTATGAATAAAAAAATGTCAATTGCATTTTTTAAAAAACAAGAATATCATTATGTAAAATAACAGTATAAGAAATACAAAAGCAATCACTAACTTGTGTATTTGTACATGTTTTTAATTTAAATACCTTTTAAAAATATGCCTGCATTTAGAGGCGCCTAACTGCTGCAATGCCTAAAAGATCTCGACGGCCCTGCCCGGACGATACTAATATATCTGCGTTAGTATATATTAAGGTGTCCCAGCTGCCCCAACCAATATATTTTGTGTTTTTAATTTATATATAATGTGTTTATATGATTTTCAAAAAATTGAGCCAGCACAATAGAATTAAATATTACGTTAAATTATTGAATTTACATCTTTTTAGACTAAAATACTTTAAGGATAAAAAACGCAATATTTTTCACCCAAATATATAATATCATATTTACAATGTAATTAATTATTATAAAAATTGTAGCCTCACTTATGTATTTAATCATCGATTATCATACAGTGCTAGGAACTTCGATCTCTCTTGAGAACATGACGATAGTTTGCGCTAATCTGTAACTTTTTTTCGTGAACTTTCAACTACTTAGAGTAAACTCGTTCACAAAATGGAAAAACCTCATTGATTAAGGACCAATCAAATTTTTCAGTGACTTTATCTCCTCTGAAATTAGCTTAAGGTTAGGCTTTCAAAGGATAACTACACGATTTCCATAGGATCTTACCAATCCGTAATACTTCCAACACTTTCAAATTGGAGGAACCGCAGACTCATGTTCTCTTTATGATACCGTTTGTAAGAAAAGAGCCAATGGAACAAGCTCTTCATTCACATATCAACTGTGTCTACTAAGAGCTTTTATTTTCTTATCAGTAATTATAGAATTATGGTATGCAAACTGTTTCAGTTTCTTGACTAAAATCATGTTATTGATCGGGACTAAAATCATATTATTGATCCAGCTGCATGCAGACATTTAATCCACCATTGCACGTAGACACTTACAGCAAACACACAGAAACATTCTAATTTTTTGGTTTGATTTTTGGTTGCAAATTCTGAATTGAGAAACTGCTCAATTATCTTTCAGGATAATAGGACTATTTTCATAGTGTACTGAAGTTTTGCCATTCATCTTGCTTTATGCAAATGCTAGATTTCAGAGGTTCGAATCATTTTGCAACTAATAACAAGCTGAGTTCAACAAGTTCTTGGTAATCTCCTCTAAGTGAAAACTAACGCTAGGAATTCAATGAAGTAATTTGTTAAACTTTCTTGTTTCTTCTCAGTTGCTCTAGGAAGTTCAAGATAGTAAAAGTTTGCTTTATTAACTGGTGGAAGTTGCATGTAGTGGTTCTTGAATCTGCAACAATTTATAATCACTTTGTTAGTTAAAGCCACTTAAGTCTATTCAAGTCACTTTTACGTCACTTAAGTCTATCTAACCAATTAAAAAAATCTTTTTGTTGAATATTTGGACCGAATGAAGATTCTATATTTAATGAATCCCAACAGTCGTTAAGCATAACTTCTCCTACATGCATGCAGCATGCAAACCACAACAAGGGACGGTCTCGCTTTCTCTGCAGGCAGACTTATGCTCAAATATCCTGATCTGTGATGTAAAGAGTGAATGATTTATTCTTTAATAAAACTATACCTAATAGCTTTACAATTAGTTTATCACCTAAAGCCTCCACAGTATTTGTAATCCTAGAGTTTGTGCAAAAATGATTTGTTGATTTGAAATTTAATAAACTATTAACATATTACAAAATTTAATAAATAATTGCTTCATTAAAGCCTTACCTGTATTCGAGGATGTTGTGTCAAAGACCATGCGTAATATGTAATAATTTTTGTTGCATTTCCAATCTATGAGTATATATATATGAGTAGATTTTTTGTTGCAACAGAAATAAAGTTACCATGTTTCAGATCAGCTTTTGTGAATTTGGCGTCTTTGGAATTTAGAATAGCCATAAGTTTTCCGTCCCAATATACCACCATTTTTTATATATATACCAGAGTTTTTGGTCTGATTGATATTGCCTGATTACTTTTCTCAGACTTTTATGTCTATTATTCAAAACATGTAAAAACAATTGTAAATAATATTCTATTTGTTCTAAAATATTTATGTGATATCATGTATCATCAGGGCCGGTTCAAGGATTTTTTTTTTGGCATATGCTAGATCCAGGTTTAGCATCCTCTACATAAAAAAATATGTGTTTTTATTATAGACTTATGAGGTCGTTCGCAAATTACGTCATGCTTTTACGGGGTGGGGGGGGGCATAGATTTTGTGACAAGCTGTGACAAGAAGCATTACTTATAACATATATTTTGTGACAAGGAGGGAGGTCTGAAAAGTTGTTTATTTGTGTGACATAAAAATAAAATAAATAAATTTTAAGGGTTATAATAAATATGTGCGTAAATCGCACATATTTATTATAACCCTTAAAATACAATAAAAACCTGATATCCTATTAAATATTTATCGTACTTTACATAAAAAACTGACTACAAAATTGTAAGCGTAATAAAAAACATTTTTAATCAAAGAAACTAACTAATCAAACACTAATCGTACATTCAAAAAAAATAAAACTAATCATCAAATAACATTTCAAAAATGAAGCGATTTAAATTGTATTCAGATTCTTCAATTGCTAATGTAGCCATCCACCAAGGCGGTCCTGAAAATGGGTCAATAGAACGTAATTTTTGATTTTCTTTAATTTAAAAAAACTAATTTCTCACTCATTTTTCACTCTTGCCGTTAGTTGTTAAAACGGAATGCATATTTTTGCACTTTTTTTCAAATGTATCTAATTCACGTTTTTCAATTTTTTTTATGTTTTAAAGAAATTCAAAATGTTTGCTTTGATTTTCCATCTGTTCAAATCTTTCTGGACAAAGAACTAATTGCAGTGTCTAAAACTACAAAAAAGAAATTTACTTTGAAAGACTCTTTTGCCGACTTTACAGGTTTATCAGTTAACTTCTTTAGAGAACTTTGGATCGGTGGTCAGTTTTCATCCAGTTCTATTTTATCTGTAATAACACTATACAGTCCGTTATTCTATCTCATGTTTTCCAAAAAAGTCTTGACACTTTCAATTAGTTTTGATGCGCTCAGCAGATTAACAATTTCCATCTGAAGTGTTTTGCTTACTAAGTTAAACTTGAAAAAGACATCATACCAAGTGACTAAACATCAGAGGAATTTGAAATCTGTAGTTTTTTTATTTTACCCATTGAAAAATTTTTCAAAGGCATCAATCATAAAATCTAACATGGATTCATAGAAGGTGTCATAAACCACATCAGTATTGTATCTCAAAAGTTCAAAGACCCAACGGATTTCACTGAGAGGTTTTACAGTCAGATTGTATACATGATTTGTAAATATATTCCATCTATGGGTTAATTTAGAAACAATTTTCAGAATATTGATGAAAAGTTAACTGCTACAGTGCAGGGAAGTGCTGCATTATTGACAACAAGGTTTAGTGAATGGCTTCCACATTCATTAAGTCTGTCACTAAACCTTGACCTAAACCTAAAACACAAGGAAAAAATAATGCTTGTGGGTTTTTTGTTAAGGATTCTTTTTTGTATGTCTACATTCTTTCCCTTCATGTTTGACCCATTATCATAAACTTGACCACGCATATTTTGTAAAGATATTTCATTTTTAAAACCTCTACTAACAAGCAAGTTATCAATCCGTGCCCAGATGTATCTAAGACCTGAACAAATCCGAGAAAATGTTCCCTTACGTTTACTTCGGAACTGCATAAACAAACAGAACAGCAAGTATCATTTGTTCTTTATAACGTTAACAATGCAGTAAAGAATTATATAATAACACAAAGTTTACTGCAGTTAAACTCAGTAACTTTACAGGAACAAAGACCAATAAACTTATTTTTAATTTTTTTTTGCCTAATAATGTAAACGAGTTTTAAAAGAACAGTGTTAAATTTTGAAAGGTCTTCAACAAGTTTTCAAAAATTGTTTTATTTGTAAACTGTTATACTTGTTCACGAAAAGCTAATCCTCGAGTACCAACGCGAATGTACCAACGAATTGCACAATGAAAAAGAAGAGTTAAAGCCAAAGTTTTTGTTTTAAAATTTTGAGACTGTAAATTTTCTCATGATGTCTTCTGCTCCTAAAGTACAAGGTTTTTAGTTTCGGTTTGTTATGATTTATAAAAATGGTAAAGTATAAACCCAACACCCAACATAAAAAAATATATATTATAAAAATAGAACACAATGGTTATTAAGACATAAATAACGGTAATCTATTAGCTCTTTAAGTTATTATTATTTTGTGGTTATTAACTAACTTCGTAGTAATAGATGCACTCTTATATCAAATCTTACCTGCAATAACTACTAGTTGTTGTTTGGACCGATTTATTGTCTTTCCATGTTTTTTGTGTTCTCTAACCATATCTGATTTGTGTTTTCTATAAAAAAAAGCCCTGAAGATTTCATTGCCTTATCGCCGAGCCCCTTATATATATATAAAAAAATTCTTCATAACCGTAACATACAAATATATATAAAGACATAAATCAGAATTAAAACAGAAAATATATAAGAAATTAAAGAAGTTCAAAATAGAAAATAATTAAGAAGTGTTATAATGCTTACAACCGCTAAAATGTATAAAAATACTTTAACAAAAATTTTCAAATAAAAAAATAATGTAAAATTTCATAATTTAAATAATCACTAGATAAATTTTGAACATCATCACTTAAATTTCATTGGTATAAATAAATCTGTTTTGAGCTTACTTTAAAATCGGAAAAATTTAAAGCTTACTTTAAAGTCGGAAGCATTTAAAGTCGGAAAAATTAAATTCCCTAAACAGTAATAATCTTTTTGATTCATTCTTGAATTGCTCTAAGGTAGTCTTGTTTCTGTTGACAATATCTAGGAATTTTTTCCACAGATAAGGTCCACGGTATTTAATTGAATAGGAGGTTAATTTTAAATTATATTTGAGTAGAACAAAGTTGTTATCTGGAAACTTAGTTGAATACTTATGATTAATTTTATTAAAATAGATTTAAAAGATTTTTGGGGACAATCCTATCTTTGTTTTAAACATAAACAATAAAACTTAGAGTATATTGAGTTTATACACATTTAAAGCACCGAGCGCACGTAAAAGTGGTTCGCAAAGAGTATTTCTACAGGCTCCAAACACTATTCTGCTCGCATGTTTTTGTTTATTGTAAATTTTCTCAAGTTTTGTATAGCCAGTACTAGCCCACACAATATAACAGTAAGACAAATAACTGTGAATAAAAGCAAAATATAACTTTCAGGGATGCTACATTTAGAAAAGGTTTAGCCTTAAACATCAATGTAATATTTTTTGAGAGTGTCGTTTCAATACTATTTATATGTGAACGCCACAGTAAATTTTCATCCAGTTTTACTTATAAAAAGTTTACGTATATTTCCCTTTTAATATGAGTATTATTAATTATAAGATTTGGTAGTTTAAGAGAAATGTTTTCTGATTTATTTAGTCTATGGAAAAGTATATATTTTGTTTTATCCATATTTAGTGAAAGTTTGTTACTTACAAACCATTCATTAACTTTACATAACTGTTCATTCACTATTTTAAAAAGTGTTTTAATATCTCCGTGAGAACAAAAAAGATTGGAATCATCAGCAAACAAAATTAGTCTAAAAGATATGTAAGTATAAAATAGTCTAAAAGATAAGTAAGTATAAATCGTTTATGTACAATAGAAGCAAGAGTGGTCCGAAAAAAGAGCCCGCCGAACACCGCAAGTTATGGAATATGGAATTATGTTATTTTGATCATAGTACAAAAATTGCTTTCGGTTTGTCAGATACCCTTTAAACCAAAGTTGGTTTTTAGTTTTCACTCCGTAGTTTTCAAGTTTTTTTATTTGTTTATTGTGATTTACTGTATCAAAAGCTTTCGACTGATCAATGAAAACTCTTAATGTAAAACAGCCCTTATCAAAGGCATTAGATATTTGATTGGAAAGTTTAAAATATAGTTTAAAAAAAGTTTAAAACATAGTTTAAAAAATAATCTATAGCGCCCCTAAATGTAAATTTACGATTACAATAAACATTTAACATACAAAAAAAAAAAAAAAAAAACGATTTAAATAAACAATCAACTCACAAACTTGTTTTTTCAACAATTAACTCACTACTACGCTTTAATCTAATTATTTTTTATTTAAGTGCTTAGCAAAAATGTACAAAATTAATAGTGTAACATATAAAATTTGGCACCCCTTATAGTACTTGTTACTTGTACACATTATGGACGCCAAAAATCATATTAAAGTTTTTTTAAAATCAAAATTATGATTTAAAAAAGAAAAAAAGACGTTGGCTGCGCCAGCGCGGCGCCCCAGCCATGCTGGCGCACTATGCGACTACATAGTTCGCATGGCCCTTGCATCGGCCCAGTGTATCACATAAATATTTTACTAAAAATCTTATAAAAATAATATTAAATAATAAAAGTTTGACTAACTATGTATTTTTTTAAAGCAGAAATTGGATGAAAGGGTAACAGTTAAGCATTTTAATTGCATTTTATGTTTATTAATTATTGGCAAAACATTAATAGGTATTTGAATTTTAAAAGCATACTGCTTAAAATTATTTCAATTTATAAACTCTAGCATCCCCATTATTTTTGTACTTGGTTTATATAAGATCAAAGTATCCCCAAAATTATATATATTTTTTCTAAATTTAAGTTTTCAAACTTCTTACTCCCCTTCCGCCCCTCAAAAATCGCAAACTGGTTACGCGGAACAAGAATTTTGCTGCTGGCAGTTTTTTAACTCATATTTTGTTTGGAATCTTCACTATGGCCTCAGGTCTACCAAGACGAATCACTAAAGTACTTTCCTTTTTTTTTTATATTTTTATATATTTTTTCTATTATTAAGTTAAATTCTTAAAATTATATGCAAGCAATATTCGAATGAAAACTGTTTTTAATAAGCAAATAAAGCAGAGTTAAGGTTTAATTTAGAGTTTGATTATGTTAAAAAAAATTAAGTAATCTTGTTTCCATTGTTGCATGTTACTTTGACTAAAGGTATGCAATATGCAATCGTTTGAATAAGAATTAGATACCTGGGAACAACATAAATTATATACACATTCGAGTAAATGTTCATTATGTAGAGTATGTCAACATATAAAGTTGTTTTTTCTAATCTCAAGTTGCTTATATATTTGTAGTTTTATACTTATTACTTAATTTTATACTATATATATATATATATATATATATATATATATATATATATATATATATATATATATATATATATATATATATATATATATATATATATATATATATATATATATATATATATATATATATATATATATATATATCTGTGTGTGTGCATGTGTATGTATCTGTTTTAGACAAGCTTTTATTGCACTTGAATTCCCAGCAAAGCCTGGGAGTAAATGAATGCAAGTGAAATAAAAGTTTGTTTAAAACAGATTTGGTGGGCTAGGTGATGTGTCTTGATAGTTTTTTTTAAGTAGCTATTAGTGTTTTCACAAGCTTTTTTTTTTGGTAAACAAGATCATGAAAAAATTAAATTTGTTTTTATAAATAATTAGGTTTTGATATTTTTGATAGTCACACTGTTTTAATAGTCATATTGTTTTGTTTTCTCTTTACTGTTTTATTTTTTTGATTGTTTTCTTTTCTCTTTGCTCATTGTTTTAATTGTTTTTTGTAGTCATTTTTTGTACTGTGTTTTTTTCCTCTGTACTTTTTTTGTATTTTCTGTACTGTTTTGTTTTCTCTTTGCTTGTTTGGATCATTTCTGTTTTTTTTCTTTGCTTTGTTTTTATTTTTTGACCTTCAAAATATTTTTAGTTTCACATTTAGTTTGTTTTTTTATTACTTTCCATTTTGTTCTGTCTTTTATTCAGAGATTTAATTTTAAGAGTTTACAAATATTTTTTTTGTGGGAATAATCAAAAATATATAAACAACCTGCATTTTATCACATTTCCTTAATTAAGCATGATAGCATTTTCTTAAAAATTATTAAAATCACTCAAAACGTTTTAACAATTTTTTATTTTTAGACAAGGTTCAAAAAGACATTATAAATGTAGTTAGACCTGCGTTATCTGCCTTACTTAAGCCGATCTTCTATTGTTGTAAGGTTGCACTCTTTCTCTTTATACAAATACTATCATGGTCACTGCTCAAACAAACTATTATTTCTAGTTCATCTACCTTCATGTCATTCAGCAAAATTGCATCTTTTTAATGTATCTGTCCCTCCATGCTCTAAAAAATTTCCATCTAGTTTCTCTCTCCACATTTTAATGCTTGGAACTCTATCCAAGCATTAAAATGTGGAGAGAATTCCAAGCATTAAAATGTGTAAACAAGAAAATGGTTCACAGAAGTCTTCTGTGAACCATTTTCTTGCTCTTTAACACTATTCTTTTTTCTCTAGTTTTTCTTAACATAATAGTGGTTGCTTGCAGCCTTGTTGGGAAGAAGTTAGTATCAGAAAAATAAACAAGAAAAGAAGCAAAATACAATTATATTACAACATTTTTTATCATACATCCTTAATTACAATATTCATTTATTTCTGTTGTTCTTTGTGAATAAAAATGTTATAGAATATGAAAAGTTTCTAAATTGCACTAAATTAACTTTTAGCAAAAGAGTGATAAAATGGAGGCTATATATTAATTTCATGTGAATTTATAAATTTTTAAATAAATGATACTTTCAGAATATTTTTATTTATGAAACTCAAGTTTTAACAAATTTTTATGGCTGTTTACAAAAACAAGTTTTATTCAAATTAATATTATATTTATTTTCATTTTATAAAAAGAAATATATAGTAAACTAATAAAAAAAGTATTCACACATAGTAAGTGACTGTGGTTGAAATTTTTCCCGGGCTTGGGCTAATATAAAATAGGCGGGGCCAGGTTTGTGACCGGAACTACATAAATACTTATATATTAAGTGTATTTTTTAAATTTAAAATTTATGTTATAATATATATATATATATATATATATATATATATATATATATATATATATATATATATATATATATATATATATATATATATATCATCTAAATAATAGCAAACATATATGTTTATATCAATATATATCCATATTATGTATGCATAAATGTGCATTTACCTAACCTCCTGAGTATGAGCAAGTATAGAAGCTTTTATTTATTTATTTTTTTTTGATTTTAAATCAAGCCTCATTCTACTTCACATTTATTACTTTCTTGTGCATTAGCTATAATAAACAATTATCATTTTTTTCATCTTTTTTACAAGAACATCTCTATCCCAGCAGGAACACAACGTTGTATTAACGTTTTATTTACGTTAAATTTTATGTTAGTACAATGTTGCCTGTTCGGCAAAATAGAAAGGTTTTGTAACGTAAAATTCTTATGTTAGATTAACGTTAGATATTAACGTTATATTAATGTAAAATTCTAAAGTTAGATTAACGTTATACTAATGTAAAAGTTGGAAAAACATTGGCGTTTTATTTTAACGTAAAATATTGATTGTAATTGTGTAATATTTAATGTTAATATAGCTATAGTTATATTCATATAACCCTGAGGCAAAGCCTTTTATACACGGCTTCGTGTCATGGTTATTATATGAATATAACCGTATATATTAACATTAAATGTTAAAAACAATTTCAATCAATATTTAAAGTTAATATAAGGGTTTTTAACCCCTTACAAAGGGTTAGAAAAATAGTTTTGGGGATATTCAAACTAAAAATACAATAAATGTTTTGAAAGAGTTTTTTTAAATATGTATTATATATTCTTTTGTATTATAAATTTACAAAAAAAACTCAAAAATAAATAATTGTTCAATGGAGAGAACTTTAAAATGCTTCCTATTTGATCTTTTGTTTGCTTACATCCAACTCTCGTGCGTTAGCTGGATGGCTTCTAAAATACAACATGGGATACTGTAAACGGGATAACAGTTAAAAATTTATTTTGTTTAAAATTGACTATTTGTTTGATTTTCAACGCTAACATTCAAGGTTCAAAACTTATATATATCTAAGAATAAAAAACATATGTAAGAAGGAAGGGATAGATAGAACAATATTGAGCTATTATTAACGTACCAAAATTATTGCTTTACACAACTTTTTATCTTCGAATGATACCTTCTTTATATCACCACGAATTTTGCTTTTCATATTGAACTTGGGCTTAACATGATGCCCCATAATTCTATAAAAACGTAATAAAAAATAATAAATGAAAAATAACTATTTTGTTATACTACATCAATCGATCCAGCAAACTTATTTAATTAATTGTAAACACACATTAGAGTAATAATTTACAAAGTATAATTTTGAAAGGTTTTTTACTTTTTTATAAATGTTTTATATTCAAAATTTTGACATCTGAAACCTGTAGGGGAGAACCTAAATGAATGGGGCAGTTTTTGTAAAAGACTATTTAAAAGTTGATAAAGTTGTCTAATTTATACATTGGAAATTGTTTGTTCCGCCAGGAGAAATGTGCTATTAGTTTCCATTAATGATTAATTTTAATGTTATGTTTGGCCCATCATGTTTAGGCCATGATAGGAATAATGATTTGGTCTGTTGAATTGTTGTGTTTAACATTTCTTACCTAGGAGTTTTTTACTAATTAACCTTAGATGCTTGTAAGCAAATTTGATTTTATCCCATTCAATCAGCGTTCCGTTCATTATAGTTCTCCCCAAATATTAATATTAAAATTGTTTGTTTTTCTAAATTACTTTCCTTAGGTTAAATTTTTCTATTAAATTTACTCACAATTTAAATGGTTTGATTATCCAGAGTTAAACAAATATACATACCTGATCATAACATTTTTTGTATTTTCTTTAACCTTTTTTCCACCTGCTTTCTTGAGGTGACAAAGCTAAAACATTAATAAAAGTGAAAAGTTCATGTTCGAATAGTAAAATAGTGAAAAGTTCATGTTCAAATAAGACAGGATTAGATTCGTTTGGTTGTTTGTCACAGTTGTTCCATAAAAGCAACAAAATAATTGCTCAACCAAATATAAGACAAAATTGTTTAACAAAAAATAAGACTGTGAAAAATTCTACAGAATGTAAATGGCTATCAAGTCACTAAAATAATTCTCGATTTATGCCTTGTATAAATTTACCTTTTACACCATATTTTGGTAAAATGTTAGAGCAATTTAAATAGGTTCATCAAGAAAATGATGAAATTAAATAGGATTCTATCAAACAGACAAACTTTAAAAATAGAAATTATAAATCTATATTACCAATTTTCAGTACTCTCAGTTGTCTTTTAATCTGGTTTCAAGTTCATAAAATTCTTCAAGGGACTCAATCTTTTGAAAATGGTTACGCTTACCTTTCCTGACGTTTTATTGGCACATTTGCAACAATTTTTCTCAAAATGTAATTGAAGTTATTGTCCTTGTGCATTTTGGTAAATCAACATGATGACCATGCTGGTGTAAAATTAAAAATAACAGTTCATCACTTGCATTTCTAGTTATTCTGTGTTTTAAAATCCATTTGGCAATCTCTGTAACAAGTACTCCATCTTTAAGATCTTCGTTATCATCATTCATAGGAACCTCAGAGTCTAGATCAGAACTCTCAGTTTCAGAAGTATCTTTATGATCAGACACAAAATAAAAGTCACTATACAGCGGTGGCCAAAAATTAAAGTCTTTGTAATACAATAACAATATATTGTTATTGTAATAAAAAAAATTATTTTAATGTCAAAATTTAATAAATGTTTTGACAGTCCAGTCTCCGCAATATGTGACCTTGAAATAGCGTACAACTAATATACAGCGGTGGCCAAAAATTAAAGACCACTCTTTTTTTTTTTCAAAGTTTGTTTTTAACCTTAGTATAATTTTATTTTGGAAAAAGTTATCAAAAAAAGAAAAACATTTTTGGAAAGAATTTTCATTTTATTTTATATTTATTATAAAAGAATTTATAATTTTTTTACAAAATAATGTTAAAAAATTAAAAAACTAAATAGTAAAATATAAACGGAAAAAAAAATTGGACAAAATTTAAAGACCAAAAATTTCGAAAATATTTCAAAAAGCAATAAAAAAATAATTTAGAAACGTGTTGTTCCTCCATTTGTTTTCAAGCACTCTTGTACTCGTTCTAGCATTGAATTCATTAAAGTTTTGATTACTTCATCTGGCACATTATTCAAATGATGAGAGATTTCAAATCTTCCAAATTGTAAAGTTGTTCTTTACCAAGCTTGTGGTCAAGCCACGACCATAAATTATCGAATAAATTAAAAACGCCAACTCCACAGGCACTCATACAGGCCCAAATGCCTATTGAACCACTGCCTTGTTTTGTTTGTTTCAAAATGCATGATTCATTGAACCGTTTGCTTGGAAGTCTACGCAACATTAAGCAACCTTTTCTGTTGTCTACCTCAACGTTCATTTCATCACTAAAGACCACACGGCTCCACTGATCTGTTGACCAATTTTTATGTAGTTTGCACCACTCTTTCCTGGCAAATTTTTTTTTTTAATTTAAGCGTGGTTTTTTTGCAGCAGCACGCCATAAATAATTTAAATTGTGGAGGACCCTTGGCACAGTTCTAGGGCTTGCTTTCAGACCATTTGACAGTGTCCATTTTGTAGACAAGTCTGTAGATGATGTTTGTCTGTTTTCTTTCATTAATCTCACTAGCGAGCAAACATCACGGTCATTTGAAATTTTATTGTGTCCAGTCCTATAACGATCATTAATTGACCCGGTCTCTTTGTATTGTTGAATTATGTTAATAATGCAAGAGTGAGACCTTCCGAGCTTTTCTGCTATTTGTCTGATGCTATAGCCTTCTTCTTTTAATACAAGAGCCGCGTATCTGTCTTTTTCTTCGATCTTTGCACACATTTTTGCAATATTTTTATATCCTTATTGCAATTCAAAAAATAAATGTTTATTTGATATCGAAACTCAACATTTTATTTTATAGCCATTTATTTTATATTTCGACATTTTATTTTATAGCCAATGTAATAAGCAATTAAGACAGTTAAAAAAAATAATCGGTTAAAATTTTGTCCAATTTGTTTAAAGAAGATTTATAAGTACTCATCAGCTTTTTAATAAGTTAAACGCTATTTAATTAGAATTAAATTTAAAAAATTATACTATTTTAATCCCTATGTTTTAATTAACAAGATATTAAAAAAAAAAATTAATATGTCAATTAGAATCTTCTTAATTTTGATCTAAAGATTAAAAAACCAACTAAAAAATGAGTGGTCTTTAATTTTTGGCCACAGCTGTAGTTCTTAATTTAAATGTTTTTGAAACTAGGGCTATACCGGATTTAATTTTTCCAAATCCGGCCGGATCCGGATTTGCTGGATTTCTACTAACAGATCCGGCCGGAATCAGAGCCGGAGCCGGATTTCGAAGCAAAACTACAGGAGCCAAAATCCTGTACATCCCTACTTGGTGCTGAAAATGATCAACAATGTTGACTATTCAGAATACCAAGTGACAGTTGTTTTCTGTTAAACTTCATTTTTGTAATTAAAAAGTTTTATAGCAATTTCTATAGGAATTAATAGATATTTTATATAAATTCTATAGAGCTTCTATAGGCCATATGTTTCAAAAATTTAGAGAAATTCTGTAGAACTTTTTTTTCCGGGATGTTGTCACTTCGCCACTGTAGAGAATCAGAGTGTCTATATATTTCTGATTCTTCCAGATATTGGCTTAGTTGAGTATCAATGCCTATTGGTAATTGTTGTTTATGTGCTGTGCCACAAGCAGGCTGCTCAGCATGATCAGATTGACTTCAATCTTGCTTTTTCACCTGTCAGTGTTGCCTGTAATGATAAGAGTCTAGTTTGAAGTTATGGATCAACCAGTATCACCACTATATAAAAAGGTTTCTCCTCAATGTCTTTAAAACGCTCATCCAATAACTTGATTAGGATAGATTTCATAGTCTTTACACCTGCATTATAGCAGAATATCGTGTGTCTTCCCTTCAGAATTTTTGTTGCGTTGTTGTTTGAAATTAGGTTTAGCTAATTAAATTGTAAATAAATGTTAATACAGATACCAAAACAAACATGAAGTTCATAGACTATAAAATTACTAAAAAATTGATTTGTAAAAATTAAGTATTAAGTATACATGTTATCATGGGCAAGAAAGATGTAATAAATATCTGACCAAAATTCAGAAATCCGGCCAAAGTTATGCCGGATATGCTAACATTTTGCCGGAGCCAGATTTGGGCCGGATTTTTAAAAATGGCCGGATTTTGGCTGGAGCAGGAGCCGGAGCCGAAATTCGGTTCAGCCCTATTTGAAACCAATGCAACTCTCGACTTCATTAATATTGGATTTGTCATGCAATGAGTTGTCAATTTCTTTATTTACAAGTATATTATTTAAGGCTTGATTACTCTGGTGACATTCCCTCAAGTATTGGTTTTTCTCTTGTTTATTCATTTTTATTATTCTGAAACAAACATAAATTTTAGTAGTTTTAAAAATAAAAAGATAATAATGAAAACTGAACACAATGAAAAATAATAATAATAAGAAAACCTCAATTTTTATTAATAAAAAAAACAGGTAAAAACTTATTTAGAAGAGTTAATATTTTTATATTTCGTAAACTTTGAAGAGTTAATATTCTTATCCTCTTATCAAACTACGATTGATCAAAGTAAGTTTTTTTACTTGCTAGCTCATTAATCTCATATAGTTAAATGTTTGTATATAATTGTCATAATTAAAATCATACAGTTGAATGTTTTTATCATAATTAAAATCCTAAAGTTAAAAATCTTATTAAAAAGTAATAATTAATAGTCATAATTGAGCCAGGAAATAGGCTGAAAACAATTTTTGGAAAGATAGTTAGAGCATATGCCAGCCTTTATTAGCTATGACTATTTAGGCTAAAATAAAAACTAGCTTAAAATAAAATCTGAAAATAAAAATTAGGTATTACAGGTTTTTCAACAACGAAATGTTAATGTTAAACTTTTGCAAAATAATGTCATTTGTATTTTTTTTTAAAGTTCATTAGTTTAACGTTAAGTTAAATACATCATGTTAACTAAAGCATAACTAAATAATATACAAATTAATACTAAAAATGTGAATATACAAGATTACAGGTATAGTATATATTATAAATATACAAAAAGAAACTAAACAATAATAAATGTAACTGCTTAACAATTGCTTGCGTTTTCTATACATATTGTTTGACATTTATTTACCAATGGAAAGACCTTTTAAATATTTGCATTATGATCATTTATTTAAGCTTTTTTGTTGAAGACCCTCTATGCTTTCTATAAATTAAAATTTTAAAATACATTTCATCTTACTTATTTTATAATTTGATTTTTTTTAAACACTTAATGCATAGCAGGTGCTTGTTGATTATATTTGAAAAATTAACCTTCCGGTTTCAAATTAATAATATACTTACGTTGTTAGTCGAAAAATAAGCAGTGACCAGTTTATTGAAATTTATTTTCCGCAGTTAATTTAATTTGAAATATATTTTACTATATTGCTCAGAGTGAGTAACTATCAGATTCAAAGGGTTGTCATAGCAGCTTTAATTGCATGAGCATTAGGCTCTAACTGACTTGATATTCGTTTGTAATTCCCTTGCATCTAAAGTAAAATATATGACATATTACTCCTTCTTATTATTAAAAAGTCTAAACTAAGCAATAAAATTTGATTCCGTTAAAACAATATAAAATAGTTGCACAACCCTTTAAAGCTTAAAATGAGATTAAAAGAAAAATTATAATGAATATTTTAAATACCCTAATACAAATGTTTCACTCCATCACTGATAATAATATGAAAATATTTTTCTGTGTATTTTTCATATTTGTATAAGCAAAATTTAAAAAAATAAAAATTTGAAATTTAAATGGTATCGAGATTAGTATTTATGGTTAATCTGAAAAGAACTGTAAGTAAACACTGCCATAAAATATTTATTCAGAAATACAATACTTACTGTTAACCATTTATTCAATAAGCAGGTTAATATTTAGAGGCTAACCAATAATATATTTATTTTTCTAAAATAAACCTTTTTAATTAAACATTTAATCTTTTAATCAGCAATTTAAAGTTTTAAATAAATGTGCAATTTAAAGTTTTAATATAAAAGTTTTAAATAAATGTGCGCTGTTTATTTTCAAATATTTTTTGAAAATTCCTCGAATGTCTTTTAAAAGACAATGCAAACCTTCAAACTTAGCTAATTATCTTTTAACTAAACTTATTTTTTATATTCTGATATGCCATCTTTAAGAAAAAAAAAAAAAATTAATTACAGTAGATTTTTTTATAGTTAGCTGAATTACGTTAATATTTCTTTTTTTACGTTGTCCGTATGTTTGCTCAACGTTAGAATGTTAGGTTAATACTTCTATGTTTTTTAAACGTTGTGTCAACGTTAGCTTAATGTAAGACTAGCTTAACGTAAGGCGTAGACTTAACATAAGTTAAAAATATTACGTTGACTCAATGTTGAATTAATATTAAGTAACGTAAATCGCAATTTTAACATAAATACAAGTTTAGCACAACGTTGTGTGCTTGCTGGAATTGAAAACAAATATCTTTTTATTATTGCAAGAATTTAATGTAAAAGTTCTGTCATCAGTTTAATCTTGAATCTTATCTCACAGGTAAAGATTTTCCAAAAGTGATATTTGGAAAATCTTTACCAATGTCATTAACTAAAATAAGTCTAACATTCCATACCTCATAAATGGGTCTGATCTTATTGCTTTTCCTCAGTATAAAGCATCTGCAAAGAACTTTTTCTCTAATTTGACTCTTAAATCTAATGGTCATCCAAATCAGCTTCAAATAGGTAGTCATCCAAATCATGTTAAAGTCAATTTTCAATTTTATCTTTTACAATTTGTGGTTCAGACAACATTTCCATCATAGTCTTACAAAAGATTCTCCAGAATTCTCTTCATTCCTCGCTAAACTATTATTAAGTAGTAAATAAATGCTTCCAATATTTTCTAACTCTAGAAAATACTCTAATCTCTCGAACTATCCTGCGATTAGTTTTCTCTCTAGTATTAGTCTTCTTCATATAAAAATTTTAAGATTATTAAATCGTTTCTTTCTAACCACAGTATTAAAGTCATTCTCAAAGGCCAACACTCTTCTTCATTTCCAGTAAATTTAGGAGTGCTGCAAGGTTCTATCTTTGCTCCTGTATTGTTTCATATTTACAGTCACAATCTTCCTGACAATATTACATCTAAAGTGACTCTATTTGCTAATAACTCAACTTTATTTTCTTGTCTTGACATTTTGATTGTTTAGAACAAGCAATCAAAAGTCTTTACTCTTAGGTTGCTAAGCAGCTGATTCTTAGGTTGCTAAGCAGCTGATCTTTAATCTGATTTCTCTTCTGTAACAGGAGAAAACAGTGGCTTGTGAATTTTAACTCCAACAAAACGTAGTTATTTACTGCCAACAACTATCACAATATTGTTGACATTTCTATATTGATGTTAACAACTCCCTCACTCTCAGACAAGATCCAAAAGTACATTGTAAATATAGTTGAACCTGCCTTATCTGCCAAGTTTGAGCCACTCTTACATCGTTTTTAAAAATACTTTCATGGTATCTGCTCAAACAAGCTATCATCTCTAGTTCAATGAACCAAAACTCATTCTTGGTTGGCTTGTCATTCAACAAAGTTGCATTCTTTTACTCTATCTGTCCAGGTAAAAGGATGCAACTAACACAAACACACGAACACAAATTTTTAGAAACAAATTGTTTCTTTCTTATATTTAAAAAAATATAATTGTTCTTTACAGTATAAGCTGAAATGATGTTTGCTTGATTAATAAAATATTCAATACTATATCATTATGCAACACTAAAATCAGGGATGCGGAATCAAAAAATACTTTGAAAGTTTAAAAAATGAATATTTCTTCCCGGTTTTTAGTATCCAGTAAAGAGGTAAAGAGGTTTGTGGACAAATTTTATCGGAAAAAAATTAAAACTTTTAGGTTAGAGAATCAACCAATTTTAAAACTTGGTTTATACTATTGCAATCTGGCCTGGGTTTATACTATTGCAATCTGGCCTGGGTTTATACTATTGCAATCTGGCCTGGGTTTATACTATTGCAATATGGCCTGGATTTATACTATTGCAATCTGGCCTGGGTTTATACTATTGCAATCTGGCCTGGGTTTATACTATTGCAATCTGGCCTGGGTTTATACTATTGCAATATGGCCTGGATTTATACTATTGCAATCTGGCCTGGGTTTATACTATTGCAATCTGGCCTGGGTTTACACTATTGCAATCTGGTCTGGGTTTATACTATTGCAATCTGGCCTTCCATGCATTTTCAATATGAGACTGAAGTAGAAAAAATCCACAATATTAAAATAAATAAAAAATTGTTATAAAATTACCATTAGGTTTGCGTTTATTGATTCTTTTTTATAGCCTTTTCTTAAATTAATTTTGTTTTAGAAGTTGGGGTATGGGGCAGCTTTGTTAATTTTAATTTTTGTTACTATTTATAATTTAATTTAGAATTATCATTTTTGTAAAATTTTAAAACTTAAATTTCATTTTTAAATTATAAAGAACATATTTTCAAGCCAAATACAACAGAAAAGATAAAAATATTTGGTATACCAAACAGTAACAAATTCTATTCTTTTTTTAATGATTGGTTTATTGAGTGCAGCTAACCTAAAAAGATTTAAATTTATTTAAATAGGAAACTAATCGTTTGTTGACTGAACCTGTTAAGGGCATCACAGCAGTTCCTGATGAACAGAATGCTAGATATTTTCATGTGACAATTGCAGGTCCTGGAGAGGTACTACATTTATACTATTTTAAAATTTCAATGTATCAGTGAACTCAAATCTTTTTATTTATTGTTTATTTACAATTTATCAACATTTTTTTTAGTCTCCATTTGAAGGTGGTATTTTCAAATTAGAGCTTTTTCTTCCTGAAGAGTATCCAATGGCTGCACCAAAAGTTAGATTTCTTACAAAAATATATCATCCAAATGTCGATAAATTAGGACGAATATGCTTGGATATTCTTAAAGGTTATTCATTTTATTTATTTATTTTCATTTTATTTATTCACGTTCATTTTATTTATGTTTTATTTTTCCAAGTTTGTTGAAATAGGCATAGGTAAATGTTATTTCTAATTTTAAAATTTATGTTTAATTAATGTATTTATATCTATAATTTTGCAATATTCATAAATAAGTATCATATACATATTTATCATATATATTGCTGGCATATTTTTATCATTAGTTGATTATTCTAAAGGCTCCTAAAGTTGACATAAGACCGTTATAAAAATTAAAAGTTAAATGTATTTTGACACATTTCAACTTAAGGCTTTAAATATTTTGATTCAACTTTAAATTGTCTACTAATCGACTAAAAGTCGATTTAGTCAGGTCCTATAATTCTTATCTTTATCTCTTCATTTGATTTAACTTTGTAAATGTTTAATTTTATTATGATGCTGACCAATTAGTAAAGATATATCCTTATAAGTAGATTATTTTATAAAGATAAAATATTTGTAAAGATTAAGCCACGCGCAAGATCATTATTCATAACTGGGTTTTTAATTCAACTAAATTATCTGAACATTGAACTCAATTTGCTGTTTCACATAAACTCAGCTCTAAGCTTACTGTATGCTGTGCCACTACATTAATTTTTATTTTTTCTCGTTATACTGACTCGTTATAAAAAGTAGATTCTTTAAAAAAATATTTAATAATGTGTCATTAATTAACGATGCCAAAAAGATACAAAGTTTTATAAATCCACAAAAAAGTTTGGCCCTACCAGCTTCCACCTTGTTACGCCACAAAAATTACACTATACAAATTTTTTGCTTTTTACGCTATACAAATTGTTTTGATAAATGATACAGAAAGAATCTTTTTTTTTAAATTCTCTTTGTTTTTATTCAATTAAAATTCAATAAGTCAATAAATTCAATCAAATTCTTTTTATTGATTGATACATATAATAATAATTCCCAATGGACATTTTAAATGATTGGTTTAACTCCATTTAGAAATTAATAACGATTAGAATAATTCTAATAATAATAATGGTACTTACTCATGCAAATCCTTTAGGACATTATTTCTGCATGAAGGAATTCTTATCTGAACACACTTAAAAGCCGTGACTTTTTTGACTTAATTGTAATAGCTATATTATTCTTATTCTCTTTTTATGGAAGAAATCAAATGTCGAATCGAAACATTCATAAAAGTAAAGTCTGGAATTGTTTTGTAAAAAACAATGACTCTACAATAACAATGCATAAATATAAAGATACTTTAACAAACGAAATTTGCAACAAAAAGCTAAAATACAATAAAAATACAAGCTCAATGGCAAATCATTTGTATAGTAACCATTGGATTAATATTTAAGAGTCTAAACTTCCAAGTACAACAACTGGTCATGTATCTATCAAAGCTGCATTTGCAAACTCTTACTGATATTGTTCAAGTTCGCAGAAATATAGAGATTTAGAGGAATCTATGTGTAACTTTGTTCTTCAAACAGGTCAACCACTGTCAATTGTTGATAATAAGTATTTTATTAAAATGCTAGCTTCATTTGATAACAAGTACAAATTGCCAACAAGACAAAAGTTTTGGTATGAAATAGTGCCGCTTAAATTTGAATCATTTAAAGTAAAAGTAATGCATCTTTTAAACCAAGTTGAATTTTGCCATCTAACCATGGATAGATGGACATTGCAAGCCTTGCATTCATACACCGTCCCAGTATATTTTGTTGATCAAAATTGTTTGAAATCGATTCGTATTGCATTAAAGCATAGCCCAAAAGCCCATACTAGCCTATATTTAATGGAGCAAATTGAGTTAATTCTAAATGAATGGAAAATAAGGGATAAAACACTTTCAATGAGTAGTGACACTGCTGTGAATATCAAACATTGTCTAGAAGATCTAATTAATAAATTGTACATACCTTGTTTTTTGTCATATATTAAATTTAATTGTTAAAGATGTTCTTGTAAAAGAGAATAAGCTATCAACTGGCGAAAATCATTGCGTTTTCATAATTTTAAAGAAATGTAGGAAACTCGTTAGCTTATTTAAACATAGTTATAAGCTTTCTGCTCATTGCTTGTAAATTGTGTTAAATAATATGAAAATTGACAATCAAGAAGATAAATGTTCAATTAACAAATTAAAATAAGATGTTGCTACTTGGTGGAATTCGACCTTTTTAATGTTGCAGTCAGTTTTTAAACTTAGCAAATCGATCAAAGGTGTTATTATCAAGCCAGTGAACAAAGATAATAAGGATTTGTTATTAAAAAGCTGGGAACTGGAAATCGTTGACGAGCGTATTGATTTATTAGAGCCAATACATGATTTTACAAAAATTTTGAGCAGATCAAAATATACCACTTGTTCAATTATATTACCAGCCATTATAAATTAACTGATTACTTTGCTAACTTCAAAAGTGAATCAAATAATCGTACAATTATGAATCTTGCCATCAAATTCAAAGATAATTTTAATTGAAGATGTGAGGATTTTCTTAAAATTGAAATGTTGTACACAGCTACATTTTTAGATCTGCGATTTCGTAATTTTAAATTTATATCGAACAAAACAGCGAAAATTTCTTGTCTTAAAAAAGCTCATTCTTATGTTGCTCAGTTGAGCCATGAATTGCAGCTAACACCAACAAGCCTTCAGTTGTCTAGCCAAGAGTCGTTATCTAGTCAAAGAAGTCCATCAAAAGAAAAAGAAAAATATTGTTATGCAATGAAACAGTGTCATCAGAAGCTTTGTTATCAGTAGTAGACAACAAAATCATCAATTATTTAAATATATATAAAAATGTATCAGAAAATTCATGTCCCCGTGCATTTTATAAAAATAATTTATGCCAATTTCCTGTTTTGTCAAAGATAGTGAAGATGCTCTTTTGTATAACTGCTTCATCGACGCCTTCTGAAGAGTTATTTTCAAGTGCTGCCGAAATCATTACAGAACGGCAAAATAGACTTAAACCAGATTTGACTGAACAGAGTGTCTTGTTAAACCAAGATGTATAAAAATCTTATTTTTTTCTATTGTAATTTGTGTTTTGTTTGTTTATTCTTGATTTAAATTAATCTAATAGAATAATACCACCTAATTTTTTGTTTAGTCTCTTAAAGTTCTATTTATTTCATCTAAGAAATAAATTGCCAAGCAACATTAAAATATTATAATTTTAAAAAATTCAAATATTTCGACTAAATCGACTTTTTGTCAACTTAGTCGATTTCCACAAAATTTTCAACATTTTAGTCAACATTTTAGTCAACATTTTAGTCGACTTTGAAAAACACCTGATTTAGTCCACAGTTGAGTTATTTCAAATTCCTAATAACACTTAATAAAAGCTGAATGTTCTGCAATAAAAGTTGATTATTGTTTAATAAAAGCTGAATGTTCTGCAACAAAAGTTGATTATTTTCCAATAAAAGTTGAATGTTCTGCAATAAAAGTTGATTATTGTACATTAGAAGCATATTATTATACAATAATAAAGAAGCTGAACTTGAAAATAGTTTCTACGCAAATTGAAAAAAAGACTAAAAAATGATAAAAAAGCATACTTAAGTTAGTTTGAATAGAAAACTGAATTTTCTTCATAAAGTTTGCGAATTAAGTCCAGGAGTCCTAGGAGTCCTAGATAAATTAAGTCCAGGAGTCCTAAATAAATGCTAGGATAATAACTATTTTATTTAATAATAATAATAATAATAAATAATAATTATCTGTATGATTCTTCTTTAAATTGCTATTTCTAATTTTTATTTAAATTTTCTGCAACATTCTAATGCATAATAGCTTTATCACAACTTTTCCACTGTCTAATGTGAAAAGCTAGTTTATCAATAGTTCGTTCACAGACTCCTGTTATAACATTTAAATTAGTACGTTAATTTGTGTAAAAAGAAAATTACAAAGCATAAATATGAGATAACTGTGTAGCTAAAACATGGGGTAACTGTATTGCTAAACGTTCAAGATTTTTGAGCAGCACCTCTAGATAAAAGTTTTTTTTTAATTATCATTAAAAGTAAGTTTTAAAAACATGTTGTTTTTACTCTAAAATGTATAAATATATAAATTATTATTATTTTTTTTTTACAGTTTGTAATGTTTTAACGATATTAAAATTAAAATTTCAATAAACAATGAAAGTGTTTAATTTTTAGATAAATGGAGTCCGGCCTTGCAAATAAGAACGGTACTTCTTTCAATTCAAGCGCTACTTAGTGCGCCAAACCCAGACGATCCGCTAGCAAACGATGTTGCAGAAAAATGGAAAGTTAACGAAGAGCAAGCTATTGAAACTGGTAAGTTAACCCGTAAAACGGTACCGATTAATCGTTTAATATTAACCGGTATGAATTATATTCAGTTTAACATAGTTAACATAATAAATATTTTGAATTTTTCTTTTCCTTCATTACTAACTTGTTGTTTATTATTAGTTTTTCAGTGTTATTTATTTTAAATTTATTTTGATTTAAATTATTTTTTGATGTTTAAACTATAGCACGTGCATGGACAAGATTATATGCTTCAGCCAACACACAATAGCGTCACAGACAATTTTAGGTGATCGAGATTGTATGGAGTTTTTCTTCGCCTCAAATTTAAATGTCGCTTATGTGTAAACTTATTTTGTAATGCAAACAAATGTGAACTTATTAAATGTTGAATTTGTTTCCAACTCAATAGTCTTCATTTGATTTTTGATAATTAATATTAGTTATTAATATGATATTATCATAAATAATATTTTTAATATTATATTTTATGTTATATATTTTTTAACTCTGCAACTAACTTTTTACATTGAAACATTTAGAGTAGAATAAATCCAATAGCAGTTCTCTGCTTTTTTTAGAAGTTTTTCAATTTTAGTTATTTTTTATTTTAGTTTTAAGCGCTCTTTTTAGTAGCTTACCATGCAATAGAAACCGATGAAAACGCGTTAAAACTATTTTGTTATTTTTGACTCTTTTTCAAATGAAGGTGCTAAACTTTAAATATCGCCATATTTGTAGAGCGCCAAAATATAATTAACAAAATTTGAAATCTCATAAATTATGATACTATTTAATGTAATAAAATTATTTTTTTTAAATTAGGTTTTCTCTATTAAGAAGAGGAGGGCGTTTTGAGAACGTTCTTAGAGTTACTGAGAGCGTTTTTCAAGGTATTTTTGCTTCTGTACTCTAATCACTCCAATTTTTTGAAAAAAATATCATGTTAACGAACAAAAATTTTTCCCGTGTCTTACAAACCTATTTGAAATGGAAAAAATGTTCAGCCTTCACTTGCAAAACGTTCAATTGAAAAATCAACTGTCATTTTGTCCAAATACCTTTAGACTTAAGTTTGAATTTACACAATCTCTATTCTAGGAGATATAATAATATCCAGAAGATATTATAAGTTAGATATTATCGATGGTTTCCCAGGTTACGAGTGAGAGCAATCTTAACAGATTTAATAGCATTTTTGGAATTTATATTATTAATCAAGTAAGATCATCTATTAAGCGCACCCTTCACTAAACGCAATGATCTTATCATTAAAGCAGCGGCGGTGTAGTGGTTAGAGTTCTGGCTTCAAAAATGGAGGTCCGTGGTTTAAAGCCAGCTCTGGCCATATATGTATAATTGATCTATCTTCTAGTTAAATGCTATTCCGCAGTCCTCTGTAATAAGACCGTAAGGATTTCTTTGAGCACCTAAAGAAATTTATAAGCACTTAGCCAGTTGCCCATTAAAGCACGCACAGCCACTAGCATCTCTTGGATATAGTGCGCCCAATGATTGTTCAGCCAAATTAAGACTTCATTTCACATGAAAACCTTTTTTAAAAGTGCATAATAAAGGGACTTGATGGTAAAGCTTTTTTTTTCTACTTGTTCTAGTGATTGTTTCAAATCTATTTTATTTTATTAAATGTTTACTTATAAATATACCTTTTATTTATTCAAAAATGTTTGGAAGTTATAGAAAACAGTAAAATGTGTATTTAGTGACAAAATAAATTATTAAAAAAAATCTTAATTTGGAATTTTTTGCAACACATAACGTACAGGTATAACCTCTTCCAATCACACCTGCACATTTTGTTTTTTAAAAATATGAGTGGCAGCACCTAGAATCAATCTAAAGCAATCACAGCTACATCAGAAGGCCAGGTCTTTATCATACGCAACCAAATGCATCTGCATTTTCTACTGCGGACTTGTTAGTGGTTCAACCTCTTTGTAGTGGCTGGCTACATCAACATCCTTCAAAGCGTGTTTATTGACACAACTTGTTTGTACAGTAGATAGAGAAAATCTGTTAGTCGAAAATAAATCAGGTAGCAAATTAGAACTATTTTCATCGGCTGTGGACCTTGAGGTGTGTTGGGGTGTGGTTGCGGTGAGGGGTAAATAAATTTCCCAAATAATCTACTTTCTTAGCAAGTCGTAAGTACTTTCTTTGAAAACTTTTATAGACACAGCCAGTTTTATGATAGTAGATTATCTGCGCATTTTTGAACTATAGTAAACTAGTGTTTTTTGTTTGTAAAAATGTATTCTAAAAGCTAAATAAATCTTGATTTTTTGACTTTTAATAGTGGTCTACCACCTTAAATTGATTTAGGTGCCCCAAGAAGTCCTTATGGTCTTATCACAGAGCACCGCGGAAAAGCATTTAATAGGAAGTTCACCGATGGCTCAGAGGTGGGGTTTGAACCACGGATCTTACGCTTCTGAGGCAAGTGCGCTACCACTGCGCCACGGCTGCTAATCTTCAATATGCGCCAACGGACACTAGCGACGTTGAGTATTATGCAACTAGGTTCGACAGCGATACAGGTGCTTCCGTCAATTATAGTCGAAGCTAAGTGCCACAAAATAATAGTTAAAAAATGTTTATTGTGGCTAGTGTTTGAGTCACAAAAAGTTTTCTATTCAAAATCTAATCTTCTTGTCAAAACTTTGACGCCAACACTAATTAAAAGTTGCGTCAAACCCACATTTTATATCTACCACCTTACACTTTTGAAATTTATTGAATTTTCGTACATTTGTTTTAGTGTTTATGGAGTTTAAACTAAAAAATTTTTTTTTATAAAATGATATCACATACAATGTTGTTTTACATGATTTCATTTTATAACGATCATAATATAAAATGCTTAAACAAATATAACATATTGATTGCTAATTTTTTTTCAAAGTTCCCAATTAGACAAAAATATTCTTTCATAGACTATAACTTTTCTAAATTACTATGATAGTTACGTACATAACTCAAAACCACCGAAATGAATTTGCTCATTTAGTAATTATTAATACAATTCGGACAAAGTAAAATTTTAATTGCTAAAGCGATTTGAGAATTTCCTTTTTCTATTTATAGTACATAGATAGACACAAAATGTTATTGTTATATTTAAACAGTGAGATATTTTGTTGGAGACAAAAATTCAAAAAACTATTTCTACATATAATGAGATATTATCTATTTATCAATAACATTTTATTTTACATTTTATTGTTCAAGAAGATTTTATTGTACAAGACATTTTATTGTACAAGAAATATTCCAATAATTAAATCTTGAATTAAAATGCTCTTCGTTAATAAATTAATATTGTAAACAAAATAACTGTTTGTTTGAGACATAGGTATGTTCAAAAAATTATATTGGTTGCAATGATGACTTGCATTAATTATAATTTTTAAAGTCTTCCTCAAAATTAATTTCTTTATCTTAAGTTTTCTTTCAAACCTTTTCGTTATGTAATAGCATTCTACTGCAAAAACAATCTTGGTCATGTGACTTCTTACTTTAATTGATTTTAAAAAAAGCATAAAAGAACTTTCTTTAAAAAAAAATCTTTTTTTTTAAGAAAGTTCGTATATGCTTCGATGTTGCCATATCTGACGGAAAATGATAAAGAAATATTAGGTGCATACGTTTCCATGTTTCTTTAATTTACGTTAATTTATTTATCTAAGAGTTACTCGATGTATAGTTTTAAAAATGTGCGATAGTGGTTGCATTTATCTTGTTTGTGGTTGTTTTATGGCAAGCTTGGTTCTGTGCTTGCTTTGCGCTTTGTATGCCGCACTATGCAAATGTAAGACCTTGTTTTTAAATTTATTTTTTATTATTATTTTTTTTAATTTTATCTTCAGTTTATTAAGGTGTTCTAAAAAAACCTTATATACACGGATTTATAGTTTCAGTTCCGTTTTGCAAATTATCTCAAAATTGTTTAGAAAAGTAAACATTTCGAGAATTTGAGAAGATTTGAGAAAAAATTTGAGAAGTAGAATATGACATATTGATTTTACTTTGATATAAAATCTTTGATGGAAAATTTTTTCAACGCAAAATATTTTTCCTAACCAAATTTATCACTAACTTAAGTTCGAAGTATTTATCTTACTAAACGATTATGTGATAATTTACAGAACGGAACTGAGACTATAAACCCGTCACAAATCGCAGCGGAAGAGCTTTACGAGGAAGTTTACGCTTCCTTTAGCCGAATTAAATCAATTCTTCATTCAGATTTTTTTTTTAATTTCTCGGCGGAAAATTTTTTCAAGCATGCACAAACAGTTTAAAATAAAGAGCGGGCAGGGAAAAAAAAAAGGAAAACTTATCAATGCTGAACTTCTTTCTGTAATATTAATACTTTGGCTGGCTTAGGTCATAACTTTCCTCTAGCTTTTTATTTAACGCTGTTTGCGCATACTCAAAAAACATTTTGGAAACTTGCCGACTGGATAATCGGCTTTACTATTTAGATTTTTTCCCGCTTTAGAACAAAGTTCTGTCAAAGAAAAATTTCTAAGGGCATAATTTTTTAAAAGTTATGTTCTAAACGTTTTTTAAACGTATTCTAAACATTCTAACGCAAAAAGCGTTTAAAAGATGTTTGAAAAAACGTTTAAAAAACGTTTAAAAGACATTTAGAACGTAGTTTTTAAAAGCAAAAACCCTCAGAGACGCTATACCCATGTCAAATAATTAGATCTTGCTTATTTAATATCCTTTGTGCATGCTCAAAATACTTTTTCGCCTGAAAATTTCCAAAATAATCTGAATAGAGAATCGGCTTTACTGAAATCTTTTGAGACTTCAGTAATGCTCTTTATTGGGAATATTTACAGGAATATTTGTAAAATAATGTTTTGCAATGTAAATACTCTATATTGCAATTGAAATGTAACAAACTAGGCCATTTAATTACAGTAGCTATCAGGTATACAAACTGTTTTTGATTCAATAGCTATTAATAAAATTCTCAATTTTTATTGCCTTAAAAGGCTATCATATTTTTAAACTCAATGGTTTTGTAGTAACAAAAATTAAAAATTAACAAACTTTAGTATATTAGAAAAATCATTCAAAAAAATTGTGTATCAAGTGATTGCGTGGTTTTTGTTTGTAAGATGTATTTGCGAAAAGCATCCCAATATCAAAAATAAATAATTTGGAGAAAGTTTATAAAGTAGTTTCTTTTATTTTTATGATTGCATTTGTCAAATTCGGTCAATTTTTGGCCAATCCCCTCCCCTCATTATAAATGATGTCAGTTTTTGTATCCCCCCGGCCCAAAAATAACATTTAAAATATGCGTAAACACCATTAATTTTATTCTGGTTAAATTATACATTTATATAGAAGTAGACCTTAGCAAATTATACTATAGAACAGTTGATATTTCATCAAATAATAAACAAACTAATCAAACTAAGCAAAATTTATTATATATCTATAATATAAATTCACTCCTTCATCGTCTTCCCATGGCTCATCGCATCAAACTTTCATTGTTTGATGCAATGAGCATAAACAAGGATAATGGAAACAATTCTTTAGCTTCTTCTGAGATATTTGCTGCTTCGAGACCATCTCTCGTTTGGCTGACAGGAACAAGTGGCGGAAGAAATCTAATTAGAGTAAAGTAAGAGTTTCGTCTGACAACAAGAACAATTTTTGCATTTCATAATTCGAGTAAAATATTGACTCGTACGAAGATAATGGGCAAGGTTGATCTTGTAATAAAATGTTGTAATGATCTTGTAATAAAATGTTGACTCTAGCTCTGATTGCTCTGGATTAATATACTCTGAAGTGGTTGGATAACCGTCAATTTTTAGGCCAGAACAAATATATACTAAAGCCTGTCCGGCAAAACCAAAGTATTGTCGTGCCAGATTTAAAAAGATATAATGGTTATTATAGGTTAAAAAATTATTTTATTTATTACAAAAACTTTTGCCAATAAATATTTGTAATTACCTTAAAAATCAAGATGAGTTCCGTAATGCTCATGTGAAAGAATCACCTTTCATTTCAATTCACCATTAGATTTTTTCTCTAATTTTCCCTAATAATTCACTACTTAGAAGTACCATTTGTCGCTCAGCTCGGTTGAATGCACTGCGTCCCGGAGAGTTTGCCATGATGAAGAGAGTCCAGGTTATTCCTCAAGAAATGATGAATTCCGATTTTAATTACTTTCTGGTATCTGGGATTTTCGTCGGGTCTCGAAATTGACACTAAATACCACAATAGGCTTAACAATATTAGTTTGATAACCTCTGGTAATAAAGTCATATTCTTTGCTATCCAAGATCCGTTGAAAGTCATGAGCAAAAGCGGACGAGGATGCGTGTTTTCCTTATTGATTATAAGTTTAGGTTGGTCCAGAATAAGTAACAGCATCTATTTTATTATCTCTTTTGATAGTAATTCTAGAATATACAGATGGTATAAGTTAGTTTTTAGAAGCCACGACCCAATCGTGGTCCGGGAGAGTTACCTGGTACTCCAAACGCATCAACAGCGGCGCCTGTTTTTTGGCTGCTGTGATTCGAAACTCTGGCTTTGTTGTCTTGGCTAATGAAACACACTTCACAAGGTCCCAAAATAGAACAAATTTCTTCAACATATTTTATATTTGAACTTCAAAAGAGTCTATCGGCATATTTTAAAAAAGATTCATTCTGATTTCTGATTAATCTAACAGGGACTGTTTAGACGTGTCTTTTGCCTTCTGATGTTCAATAATTTCTCGGAAGTAGACAAATATAGAGGGCGCTCTTTCTAATTTCAAATCCAATTTTGATCATCTTGGATGTCCAATTTGTCGAGGGTTTTAATGCTCTAAATAATAAAGGGATATATTTGGATATAAGAAACTACATAGTAGAAATTGGAACTTATTTTACAAACTATATTACCGAGAGACCAGGCTTCTTTCTGGTTTTCAGTTTCTATTTGACTTCTGGATGTTAGAAGTAAATTTCTTCCATTCTAGCTGTTTTCAGTTCTCTAGTTTTAATACAGTTCTTTAGAACTAATACAATCTCGAGCCACTGTTCTTGTTTTATTTTTGTTTTTAGTGGTCGACAAATTGCAAGTTAATAGACTTGTTGATTACTAATAGAAGATCGCTCATGATGGGTTCTACAAACTTGTCAAAGTCAAGAGGAATATACGTGGGGTTTACTGTTTTGAAATATTGTACACTGTTTTAAAATATCGGCCCAAAAAGACAATTGGTTGTTTTTGAACTTGATTGCCTTTTTTATTGAATGAATTGGTTATATACAATAACCTGGATTTAAGATCCTTATGCTTAAGTTTTCTCTTCCTTTAATGAGTTCCATAGACTACGGACTTCTTTATAAATAATAGCTTTCTTTTTATTGGGATGAGCATATTTCAACACGAGACTATCATTAAGTTAAGCAATGCAGCTTTATTGTATTAATGATTTATCAGTATTGTTTACATGACAATCAACATATTGATTTTGCTCCTGTAAGCACAAGCTGAAAAAAACAATTTTTATAAGCCGCTTAGGAGCAGCTAGCGTTTTCTATTTTCAATAATGACTTTATGTGCTTACATTGTTACAACACGTTCTACAAGCCGCTAGATTAATACCCATAGAAATGGTATATTTTAGAAATGGTATAATTGGAAATATGACAAATGACTTTAAATATATATATATATATATATATATATATATATATATATATATATATATATATATATATATATATATATATATATATATATATATATATATATATATATATATATATATATATATATATATATATATATATATATATATATATATATATATATATGTATATATATATATGTATATATATATAAAACTCTATTATTGAGTACCTTAATTTTCTTCACAGGACGTTCATCACCCACTCCACACCGATCAACACAAAAAAGTTAACCGACAAGCTTGATTTTATTTTGTTCATAAATTTAGACGCACAATCAAAAAAGTCTCATATCTTGTTAATTGATAGTTAATTAGTAGTTTTTTCCCATATTTCTTATTAAAAGGCCTAAATTAATTGATTTTGTCAAAAAATCTCATATAAATATGACTTACCTGGAATTAGTTAATCATTATTTAATAAATAAACAAAAGTTAAGTTAGTTTTGCACTAAAAAGACGTGAAAAATGGGCAAAAGACGTATCACCCAAGGTGAAAGATGGCAAATTATTGCGCACATCAAAGAAGGAACCAAAAGTAATAGAGAAATCGCAAAGTTAATTGGATTTTCTGAGAAATACGTTCGGACAACGAAACAAAACTTTCTTGACACTGGTGGTGCTAGCGAGAAAACGAGGCCAGGTAGACCCTTGTCAACCATTAGAAAGGACGACAGTGTTCGTTTTAGAGCTGTCGGAGCTAATCCAAGAATTAGTTACAAAGAAATGACCACAGAATTCAATACAACGCGAAATACATCTACTTCTCAAAGCATAGTCCGCCAAATACTTATCAAATACAAGATTGGAGTCTAAACTGCTTTAAAGAAACCGCTTCTGCGTCCATATGATAAACAAAGGAAACTAAAATTGTGTCGTGAAAGAAGGTATTGGACAATAGAACAATGGGAAAACATTATGTGAAGTGATGAGAGTAACTTTGAGCTTATCAATCGCAAATTTAACATAACAGTCAAAAGAATGGCTCACGAAAAGTATTACGCCAGGTACATTAGACCGACTGTACAAAGTGGAGGAGGCTCGATAGGAATCTGGTTATGCTTCAATTACAAAGGTGTTGGTATGTGCCAAACATACACCGGAAGAATCAAATCCAGAATATACGTAGAAGTACTGGAAAACAACCTAATTCCATCAATTGACATGCTTACGCTAAATGATAAAGCATGGAAACTTCAGCAAGATGGCGCTCCTGCACATACTGTATACTATACAAAGGAGTGGTTCAACAATAATAATATCATGGCAATACCGTGGCCTCCATACTCACCTGATTTGAACACGATTGAAAACGTTTGGGCTTGGATTGACCGTGAATTAGCAAAGGTTCAAATTTCCACACTTGGTCAGCTGAAGGAGTTCCTTAAGGAGAACTGATATGAGGTCCTAGAAGCGATATGCAAAAATCTTGTTGAGTCTATGCCAAGAAGAGTTCTTAGTTGTATTAAAGCGAAAAGCGGACACAAAATATTGATTGGTTCATAAACTACGCCTTCTAATGTATCGTGCGTCTAAATTTATGAATAATTTTTTTTGTCTAATTTTTTTAATACCATGTAGTTGTACCTAATTTTTACTTAGTATTTCATTTTTTTTGTAAACTTTTTTGAAATTTTGTATTCTGTATGTATTTATCTAATAAATAGAAAAAAAACTAAACCAAAATTTTTTTTCGTCATTGTTTTATCGTTGAAAAACTAAAAATTTCTATTTTCAAATATGAGTGCGTCTAAATTTATGAAAACCACTGTATATATGTATGTATAAATATATACCTATATATATATATCATGTAGAAAAAAATGCATACTTATACGGGGACATTAGGAATTTTGGGGGCATCTTTGTGTACCCGTTAATCTGTTGTCCCCGTAAGCATCATTTTTTTGTGAAAAATATCCCTGTAAGTAACTTTCATTCAAATTGAAAAGTATATACATCGAAAATCTTGTAGCCTGACTATCTTATAGCCAATCTTATATAGAGTTCCGATGATATGGCGTGAGAAAACTAATCCTTCAACAGATCGTTATTTTTGCATCGTGGAAACTTCTATAAAACTTGCTCAACCATGAAAAACTCAGACGTTCCATCAGTGGCAAAGAAAAACATAAAGATTCTTTTTGGGTTCTTTATTTATTGCCTATGACTACAAAACTTCTGTAGAAGGAAATCATTTGATTAATTATGCTGAATTTGCACCCTCGTAAGAGCTCTGGCACTGGAAGCCCAAGCAGTACTGTTCGGTTCTCGTTTGAATGAATTTCATTTGCTTGCACCGGGTACAACAACAAAAAAGTTTTGTCACAGGCATAAAAGTCTTGTACAGTAATTTTATATGAGCGAAAATGCAGACAGGGTACACATAGCACTACCGCTTCATAAGGGAATGGGCACAGCAGAAATAGGAAGTACCACTAGAACAAGTAGAATCGGCTAATAATAATAGAAAAAATACAGCCAAGAAATAAAAATGTACTTCCACCTTTGATTGATTGTGACAATCTCATATCAAGTTAAGACTCATGAAAAGTTTTCTAATTAATTAGACAGCAATACTGATGCATTTCGTTACCCGCTCAACAAGTTTTCAAGGTTGAGATATGCAAATATACAAGAATATTATATAATTATGTATGTTATACAACTTAAGTAGCTGTAGCAAAGTTCATGCTTATATTTTAATAATTCATAAGGCATTTAATATACAAGTTTTATGTAAAATTTACATTTATGTTTTGTAGTAGTTCATGGAAATAAAGAAACAGTAGGTATTTCAAGAATTTTTTGTTTTTGTTGTTATTTAGGTGCCCCAAGAAGACCTAACGGTCTTGTCACAGAGCACCGTGGAAGTGGATTTAACCAGGAAGTTCACGCCTCATTCCTTACCGTAACGCGAAAATATGTCCAAAGCTCGTTTCGAACCTGGATCTCGTGCTTATAAAGCAAGCGCTCTAACCGCTGCGCCACGGTCGCACAAGAATGAGGGATGATAAAGGCGAATAGGTCAAAATATTCAAATATTCGAAAGTTCGTTTGTAAATTAAAAATCAGAACGTTCAAATCGACTAAGATTAATTATTGTAGTTATGGAAATCTTTTTTTGTTGTACAGTCTGATTCATCATTACATCTAATAATTTAATTGAAAGTTATGTCACTTCGACAGTAGCCCAGACTCCCTTTTTTTGTGGTAAAAGCAAAGGCTAGGAGATGCGATACCTGACTTAACACCGCCTATGCCTTGAGGTTCTTAGTTAAGTAAAGGCTAGAGATGTTGTCTTGATACCATCTCTTTACTCTCAATACCAACTCAATACTCATCTAATAAAAACGTTAAATGCATCCGGCTACTGACTTGTAGAAGGCCTCTTAGGCAAAGACTTAAGAGGTAAACAGATTCTATCTGTTGACAAGCTTCGCACCCATTCTTCATCTGTTAGGCTGACATAGATGTATTTATAATACATTGTTTTTAGTGTAGAATGTTAAATGCTAGATATTCTTCACTTATTGCATGGGTTTTTCAAATAGGCAATCACTTGGACTATTAGATAGTGCATTAAGTACTATCTGAACTTTGAGTCAACTTCTTTAACCAATTTAAATAATGAATAAAGTATTAAAAACTATAAAACAAAAAAAACCATCGCCATTCCCAAGCTATCTAAATCTATTATTCACTAATATTCTTGGTCAAAACACATCTCCTGAAAACAGACTTTTGTTTAATATTACTAGAATATTATTGTTAAGGTTTAATAAAACCCGCTATTCTCAGATCAGAAAATCTCGTATTTCATCTCAAAAGTTAGAATCCAGAAACTTCTAAAGAATCTTTACCAGTGTTTGTAATAAGGAAAAATCTGTTATTCTTCCTTTCTTGCATGGTTCAGATTTTGTTACCTCACCTAAAGTCAAAACTGAATTGTTTGCTTAGAACTTTTTGACAATCTTATTTCTTAATTACACTTTCTTAATTAATCATATCCATTTCTTAATTAATCATATCCTACCTTATTGGCGACAAACACGTTGATCAATTGGTTGGCATTTCTATTACTCCAGCTTTTGTATCTAAAGTAATTTTCTGCTTAAACTCTTCAACAGCTTGTGATCCGGACAACTTACGTGTTATAGTATTGCAGAGGTGTTCTCCGGAGTCGTCTATACTTTCAAAACTATTTAACTATTTAAAAAAATTTTGAAGAGCGATCAGTCTTGTCTAACTGCCGTGCCATTAGTCTTCTTCTTATCATAAGCAAGGTTTTTAAGTTTTTAATTAACAAACACTAAATTTCTCATTTTAAGTCTAATAACTTACTTTTTGATCATTAATATGGATTTCGATCTTTTTGCTCTACTGCTGATTTGTTAATGTAAATAACTGATAGGTTTTACCGTGTGTGAGATAGATCTGGAGAGGTTAGGGCTATCTCTCTTGATATTTCTTAAACTTTTTATAAAGTCTGGCATTCTGGTCTTCTTAATAAGCTGTCTTCTTATGGTGTATCAGGTAACATTTTTAAGATTATTAAATTCTTCTTTTCCAATTGCAGAATATAGGTTGTCTTCGATGGTCCGCATTTTTCTTCATTTTTTGTAACTTCAGGGGTTGCTCAAGGTTGTATCCTTAGACCGATACTTTTTTTGATTTACATTAACAACCTCCTAGAAATTCTCACTCCTGAGGTGGCATTGTTTGCTAATGATAGTACCATTTACTCTTGTCTTGATAAGATGCCAACACTCTCTGATTTCTTGGAAGGAGCATTTGAGCATGAAAAAGATCTCACTTTTGCTACAGCAGAAGTTTAAATTTTACCAGCCACTAGAAGTCTCAGCTCTTAGTGGGTGGTGAACTTTAACTCAAATAAAATTCAATTTTTCCCCTAATTGTTGTTGTAACAATCTAGATCTTCCTATATTTATGACCTGTAATGTACTCAATGAGTCATCAACTCTTTTTTGGAAACCATATATCAAATTCATTGCAATCATGTGCGTAAATCAACCGTGAATAGAATACTGTTGACATATCTGGCTCTTTCTTCCTTAGAAAAGGTGCAAAAATTGCATTGTAAACATACATAAACCTGCTTTTGCAGCCATCCTTCAACCATTGTCACATCGTCGTTGTGTTGCTTCTCTTTCTTTTTTCTATAAATAATATAATAGTCGCTGCTTTAAAGAGCTAGTACCTCTTGTACCATCTGCTAAATATGCTACTCATCATTCAATTAAGTCTTATCCTATTGCTGCAATTGTTCCTAAGTGCTCCAAAAATTCTCATTAATCGTTTTTTACTTTAAACATCAGTTCTTTGCAATTCGCTCCTTTTATCTTGTTTTCCTGATTCATATAATTTGCAATTTTTCAAGTCGTCTATTAATAAAAATATATATTATTTTTTTATATAAAAATAATATATATTTTAATTATAAAAACCGTACAAGTCACAAAATTTTAATTCAAACGTTTAGCCTAATCTTCATTTGCCTCCCCAAAGCAGCTACACAAACAAAACTAAAATCTCTATGTTTGTTATTTCAAAGTTTAAAACCACTTGGAATATGTGATTTGAATCAGTGTGAAAAAAAAGATTATTTTTGTTTTGACTGCTTTCTGTTGATCTTTTTTTTTTTACCTTTGTATGACACCAATTATGTTTTTATACAAAACCTTTTTAGTCTAAAGATCATTTTCATAAACGTTTCATAAACTTAACATGGCGTTTTAATTGTTAAATTTTGTTGTTGCAGAATCTACTTTAACACCTAAAATTGTTATATTTGGTTCTTCTTTTTGAATGGTTGTTTTATTGAACAACTCTGTTCTTGAGTATTCAAAACCTTTAACAGTATTTCTAAGAAGATGAGAACCACAAATAAATAAAAAGTTATTTTTTACAAATAATCTTCTATCCGTGAGTTACTTATGCTATTTTCTTTTAAAAATAACGTCAATATTGCAACAAGGCAAAGAAAAATCATCATTTTCAGCCAAATATTTGTTAAGGCTTCAGACCACATCTGTTTTTCTACTTTATTGGCATCTTTATGAATTGTTACCAGCCAATATGTACTATGATGTGAAATCATTTTAATATCTGCCTGTATTGCTAATTTAACTGCTTCAATTGTCACAACTTCCCTTTCAAAAAGAAATTTTGAAACACCTCAAACTCTTGTTCTTTTAAACACAAATGCTGCTTTCTGCATCATTGACAGTGACCAGGTATTTTGTTATTGTGCTACATTCACACTTAAATACCACGCTCAACACTTGTTTGCTAAATAGTTCTTCAACTATCTTCTGAAAGTTATTACCAACCAATAAAGGAAATTTTGAAAATATGAGATAAATTTCATCCCGCAAATGTTTTTTTCAAGCTATTCGAATTTTTTTTTTTTATAACACTTATTTCTTCAAAAACTATACTATAAATACATTTATTTTGTAATATAATTACACTATGTAGATTTAATACACTGGAGACGATATGGTATATACCATTATATAAAACGCGCTGAAGCCAGTTTCGAAAGTCAGCCATCATTTTTGTTCGTTTAGCGCAAAACTATAGATTTTTTCAGAAAACAAGTTATTTAATATTTTTCCAGTTATGTTTGATAGCTGATTACCTGGTTCAGTTCATTCCAAAACATATGTAATTTTGAAACAGAAATTAAGATAGTTGTATTACTTATTTATTACTTTTTACATAGCAAAAAAAATTGAAAGCTCATGGCCACCGCCTCAAAAAAATGCAGTATTACCGGCAATAGTTCTTCAGAATAATGCTTTAAAAGGTAAGCTGAAATTATATTACATGTATATATTTTTTTAATTATTGATATTATTAATTTTACTATTTATATTACAATAATTATTGTAATCATTACTATAATAAATATATATATATATATATATATATATATATATATATATATATATATATATATATATATATATATATATATATAATATATATATATATATATATATATATATATATATATATATATATATATATATATATATATATATATATATATATATATATATATATATATATATATATATATATATATATATATATATATATATATATATATATATATATACAGGGCCGGCGCAAGTAAGTGTCACGTGTGGGGGGTGGGGGTGGGGAAGGTGCCATTACAACTTTTACCAACTAAGAAAAAAAAAAAAAAAAGGTCCTCGTTTTTGAAAATTTGCCGACTGCCATGACGACATTTGCCGACTGACTGTCTAAATTTACCGACTAACCTATCGACAGGGTCTACATTTGCCGACTAACTAGTCAAATAGAATCAAATTTGCCGACTAAGGGTCAAATTTGCCGACTAAATATCATTGATGGGGGGGGGGGTGTAACACCCCTCACACCCCCTATTGCGCCGGCCTTTTATATATATATATATATATATATATATATATATATATATATATATATATATATATATATATATATATATATATATATATATATATATATATATATATATATATATATATATATATAGATATATATAGATATATAGATATATAGATGTATTTCAAAAATAGTTGTAGTTATTTAATAGTTCAACGTTCAACTTTTTTAAAACATTTTAGATGATCGTTCTATAAATGATATCTACTACGAAGGCAGTGTACACAGTGTTGACAGTAGTATATCAAACCACAGCCAGTTTAACAATCGAGTAATAAAACCATTTACTTTGGATCAGACAAGACACATGTCCTATAATCTTGATGATCGGTACTATAATCCAACAAATTTTTTAGACATTTCTCAGAGATCAAAATCTTATCCAAATGGTAAGTTATAACACAATAATATTTTTTTTAACATTTTTTAATGTTTGACATTTTTTAATGTTTGAGATAACAAGTAACACATGTTACTCCAGACATGGAGTAACAAGTTGATAAAATAATTTTTTATTATTCTCAACTAAATTGATAAATTTTAAATTTTATACTATAATCTCTTAGGGTTTAAAAATTATGACTATATAAAGTATAAACCCCCATTATAATATCATAATTTTTAATAAAAACTATAAAATACAAAAAACCATCGTCATTCCCAAGCCATTTAAATCTATCATTCATTAATATTTGTGGTCAAAACACTTCTCCTGAAAACAGACTTTTGTTTAATATTGCTAGAATATCATTGTAAAAAGGTTTAATAAAACGCCAAAGCCCGCTATTCTCAGATCAGAAAATCTCGTATTTCATCTCAAAAGTTAGAATCCAGATACTTCTAAAGAATCTTTACCAGTGTAAAAAATATTTCGGCGAAAGTATTCAAGAACTTTGCGTAAAGTTTTTTCGTAGGATGTCATTAATGTATCCACATGTTGATTTAGCAAGTACAGTTAAAGTTTTGTTAAAAAACATAACGTAGTATTGAGCTCATTATAACTAGTGGAAATTTAGGCCGAAGCCTAAACGTGTAAGCACATTGATTTTTATAGATGACAGTTTGTTAAAGCCAATGTCTTTTAAGCTTTATTAGTAAATCTTCGTCAATTGTTCATTTAACTGCAATGACGATGCAACGGCAAACATCTGTTCCTAAATTTGTTACTTCAACAACAAGTAATCAGAAAAATGAACTGGAGTTGCAGGTTGAAAGGTTTTTTCAACAAATATACCATTCAACATTGTTGAAAATCTTGACTCAACTACCTAGGTGCCTAAAATATTTAGACCTGGATGTGAGCCCCCAAATAGAAAACAGATATCTTAAGAACTCTTAGTAATGTAAATGAAGAAGTAATCAATGTAATGAAATATGATCTTGATGATGATTGTGGTGTTATCTTAATTCAAGATGATTGGAGTATATTCAGTAATGATTTTATAATTGCTCATAGTGTCCAAGACGATACAAAGATGATATTTGAAGGACGTTTAAAAAAGCAATTTTTTCATATCATTTTCAGACCAATTTAACAGATCCAAAATGTTAAGGTAACTATAAAATTGTAAAAAAGTTAAAAACTTGCATCTGATCAAATTAAAATAAATACAGATAAAAAATTTTCTTTTAAGTTTACTACTCTTATAACTTTACTTCGAAAAAACTTAGAAGTCAAGAAAAAACCTTGGATAGAAGTCAAGAAAAAACCTTGGATAGAAGTCAAGAAAAAACCTTGGATAGAAGTCAAGAAAAAACCTTGGATAGAAGTCAAGAAAAAACCTTGGATAGAAGTCAAGAAAAAACCGTGGATAGAAGTCAAGAAAAAACCTTGGATAGAAGTCAAGAAAAAACCTTGGATAGAAGTCAAGAAAAAACCTTGGATAGAAGTCAAGAAAAAACTTTGGATAGAAGTCAAGAAAAAACCTTGGATAGAAGTCAAGAAAAAAAACTTAGATAGAAGTCAAGAAAAAACCTTGGATAGAAGTCAGAAAAAAGAACCTGAGGAATGGGTAAATGAAGTCTATCCTGATTTTGTGCTAAGCTTCTAAGCATTTAAACTAAAAGATTTCTTATCCAACACATTTATTCAATGATAGTGTAAAAAGCACAAAAATAGGAACAAATCGCTAGAGAATTATAGAAAGAAAAGTTTTACAAATTACCTGGAAGTTTTGCAAGATTATAACGACAGTTGCACATTTGTCTATTAAAAGATTCTTTTCTTCCTTTGGGATTATTTGGAGCAAAATTAAGAATTTTTTAGGAAGAGGAAAAGCAAAAATGCTTGTACAAATTTACATATACTAAGGTCAAGACGCACAGTTGCTGATGACTAAATTGTTACATAACTTTGTTTTAAAAGTTTGAATATTGCTATTCCAAATAAGATCAAATCTCATTTATGATTCACTAAAATTCTTGTTTTCAGAACAATTTTTGAGCAGCATCAAATCATGAGTGTAAATGGAAATTAATTTATGAATAAAAAAAATTTAAATAAAAAACTTAGGACCAAAAACTCAATAAGTTGGATTTTTAATGGATTTTTGCTCTTGGGTTTTTGGGTGGGTTTTTGGGTTAGGGTTTTTGGGTTCCAATCCTGGCTTGAATGCAATATGTTTCCTTGTTACTCTATCATATTTTTTGAGTATAATTTTTATTCCAAATATGTTTCCTGAGTATGATTTTGAGTATTATTATTTTATATTATAATAAATCTTTTTTAGTTAGTTAAGATTTTTTACTTTTTTAAAAACATTTTGATTAAATCATCTTGATCAAAGGATCCGTGGTTCAAACCCCATCTCTGGGCAAGTTTTGCGACATCGGTTGAAAGAAGCCGTAAACTTCTAATTAAATGCTCATCCGCGGTGCGGATTGTTTCAACCGATGTAAAAAAAATTGTTTACAAAAAATATTACTTATGACACGTGTTGTTGTTTTGAACGGAATAGTTGTGTTCCTTACATGTGAACTACTGCAAATGTAGATGCAATGTTGGTGATAATGTTCAACTATCAATAGGCAGCATCACAAAATATATGAAACATCTATTAAGAGATTCACAACAGAAAAAGGCAAAAAACGATGCATGTAAACAACTAGATGAAAAAACAGCATTTTGGTTGAAAGACTATTCACAGAAAACATTACCCGTGAAGTTTACAGAGGGTCAGAAGGAATACTTTGGGAAAAAAAGGCATATAGATGTTTGTTTTTACCAAAAAAATGACATTCTCAAAAAGCATGTTTATCAAACAATTTTAAATTGCTGCAATCAAGGTGTTTGCTCTGTTATTTCTATTGCAAATCATTTCTAAATCAGTTTTGCCTAGATGAGCCAGAAATAGTAAATATTTTTTCAAAACCGGATAATGCTAATTATTCAGTTGAATCTATGTACAAGCTCTGCAAAAATAAAAATTTTAAGCTTCTACGTACTTTAACGAGCCTTGCTGTGGAAAAGACCAGTTCGATATGGAAAGGGCATCCGCTAAAACAATACTAAGAAGTTGCGTATATGCTGGCAATGACATAGTAACAACAGTAGATGTTGCAAAATCAGTGAAATACGGTTATTGCGTCAAGAATGGTGTGATTAGTGAAGCAAAAGTTGAGTATGATTATTTAACTGGTCCTAAAATTCCCAATATAAGCAACTACTACTCCTATGAGTTCCAAGAAAACTACATAACTTTGTGGCAATACTATGAAATTGGAGACGGAGTTAAAGTTATTTACAACAACCTTTCAGTTGAACCATCAATTGAAGTGCTTGTTCCATTTATTAGTATGAAAGGAAACTTTAAGTGAAAAAACATGTGGAAAAAAGAAGATAAGAAATTGTGGTTTAAATACACAATGTTTTTGCCAGGAGACTAGTTCTATTGAATCTTTTGAAAATATTATTGAGTTAGAAAAGCATATGTTGACAGAACAGCACAAAAGGTCTGAACAATCTTCTTTTTTAGATGAAGTAAAAAATGCTTATACTAAAATTCATTCTAATTCTACAACTGCATCGGTTAAGATCACGCCTATCCCAATAAACAACATATATTCTCAAAAGTTCCATAATTTAGGTTGGGAATTGCCAACAAGAAAGACTTTTCGTTTTTCCATTAACTGAATAAACTTCTTTATGAATACTTCATAAATAAAGAAATTATCTTTCAACTATATGAAGTCGAACTAAATAAATGGATCAAAGAAGACATACTTATCGAATATGAGAATTAAATTTTGAGAAACATTTCTTATAGTTTAGTTCTCATATTTGATAAGTATGCCTTTTTTAATCCATTTATTTAGTTCGATTTCAAAAGCCTCACAATGTTGATTAGATAAATTATACTGACTTGTTCGTTTTTTTATGTTAAGTTTGTTTTTAACAAAAACCGTTGTTAAAAATGGATAAAACTATTGTAAATAAAGTTTATTTTTTAATGATATCAAATTAATTGCTTTTTTAAAGTTATTCACATCACTTAGTTGCTGCTTGAGAAAATGAGATCCGTTGTGGGAAATCCGATTTTTCATTTTTGAAAAAACTTTCAAATCAAGTTCTTGCCATCCTCATCATTCATCTTTTTTTTTAGTATTGTATTTTAATACGACGGTTATGTAATCAACAACGATTATCTAATCTAATACGATTATGTAATCTACAACGATTATTTAATCTACGAAGATTATCTAATCTACGACGGTTATGTAATCTACGACTACTATATAATCTATGACGATTATCTAATCTACAACGATTATGTAATCTAACTTTTTCTTTGAACCTTGGAGATGCTACTTAAAATTAATTATTTTAACTTAATTATTTAAATAATTAAATGAACATTTGAATATTTAAACAAAAATTATTGGTTTTAATTTTAATAGGGGCCATCTATAAAGGACGTCACCATTTTTTAGCCAATTTTTGACCCCCTCCCCCCTTTGTCACCGGTTGTCCTTTTTCCCTATACCCCCTTGAAAAGGCGTCATAAAATCCTGAACCCCTCCCCCCCTATTTTTAACTCCAAAAAAATTTATTTCATCTCGTAATGATGTTTGAATCTGCTGCTACACCTTTGAAAAATAAAATTAAAATATTCTCATACATTATCTTCTTAAAAACACATGTTTACGTAGTTTTCCATGTTAATTAAATTAAAATAAAAAATCTATAAAGTGACGTCCTTTTCTGACAATCTCCCCCCCCCCCCTTTTTTTTTGTCCTTTTTAACTCGACCCCCTCCCCCCCCTATTTGGATGACGTCCTTTATGGATGGCCCCATAGATGTTTATTTTCTTAGTTATTATTACCAATATACATAACCCTATTATTACCATACATTTTTTAATTTTTCAATTTTAAAGACCATTTTTATTATTAATTAGTTTATCTATTGCACTTTGTAAAATTTTTCTTAGCCATCATTATTTAAGAAATTGTAAATTTGTTAATCTTCATACTGATAGATCTAACATAATTACTAAAACACATCATTGTCAAAATGATTTTCAAAATCACATTTTAAAGTTTTTATTGTCGATTTTATCTAGAGCTTTAAGTTCTTTCACTTGATATTTCGGACTTTAATCGCTTATCTAATATTCTATTGCTGTTTTGCATATGATTTGCAGGTTTGTTTTGCGTGTGCTTTCTTGAATTATTTAACAACTTTTATTGTATTTTTAACACTTTCCAAACAAACAGAATTTAAAAATAAATATTTTAAATAAGTAACAATTAGGCATGTAAAAATCTCCAAGTTTGGGTATATTCATGACAAATGAGGATTTAAAAAGTTTGGGTATATTCGTGACAAATTGTCATATTATCAATATATACCAGAAGTTTATTATCACTATATATTCAACAGTCAATTGGGTATGTGTCCAATAGAACTAGTTTCAAGAATGATATTCTCGAGAACGAGAACGAAAGCATAAGACATTCACGTCAGCCGAGAACCATAAGGCATACAGTCTCTGGGTTCTCGGCTGACGAAATGATGTTTTGCAAAAAAATTTAGTGATTAGAGGCTTGAAACAAAAAAAGTCCAAGTAACTTATTTATTCTTACCAGTTTTTTTTTTTAAATAAAGATCATATAACTTTGCATCTTTCCGTGTTCTACAATTGAATTAAATTTTTCAGTGTTTCATGGATAAAGATTCTGGTTTTGTTGACATCTGTGTATTCCGGTATTAAAGTAGACAAAGCACATGTGGTGGAAGTAAACTTTGACTTTTTCAATGACTTTTTAGAATATTTTTCTTTAAAAAAGAATATATTTTATTGTTTACTGACAAATGGATTTAAATATCATTTCTATTTGTTAAAAGATTTTTAGAATATTTGTAAAAAAATTAAATGTTAATTGAGTAACAATAAGATATTTTGAAAATGCTTTTTTTGTCTAATTTTTTCTTGCCTCCTTTTTTGTTCTGCAACTTAGCAATTTTTTTTTTTTTCTTTTTTTTTTTTTTTGTTACTTGCTTTTTCACAAATTTTTCCAACTACCCCGACGGGCATTTTTTAAAATTTACGTTTTAAATGTGTTTTAAACGTCTTTTAAACGTCTTTTAAACATTAATGTTTAAAAGACTTTTAAAAGACATTTAAAATACATTTAGATCGTAACTTTTAAAAACAAATGCCCGTCGGGACATTTTACACTACTTTATTGACGTGTTAAACCTTGAAAAACGGACAAAACAACACCATAGTTTGGAAAACATTTACTTATCCAACTTTTACTTATCGTCTAGGGTTTATAACTACTCCTAGAGAGGGTAGTTGTTAATGCTTTTTCGTTTAGCATTCATCCTAAAATTTTTAAAGCATACCTTAGTTTTATCTACTTTATATCTTGTCTCAGTTCCTAAGTTTGGGTGTAAAATATTTGTACATTCGAAAATAACTTTTTTTTTAAAAAAAACAACCTTTGCGTAAGTCTTTAAGGTAACCTCATCAATAATTAAAATAATCCAAGTCAAATTTTTTAAATTAATTTAGTTTTTAAAGTCAATTTCAAACATTGTATCGAATGTGCGACTGCTCACAAATGTTTAAAACATTTTGGAGCTGAAGTTCTAATTTCAACCTTATTTTGATGTAAAATTAAAATGATCCACATTTCTTCAACCATATGAAGAATTGATGATGACATTTAAAAAAAAATATTTTTTTTAAAAAAGATACGCTTTAGGAACATTTTTCCACAAGCGAAAAAAATTTAATTTTTTTGCTCCATATATTTTTAGATTTTTTTGTTTACATAAAAAAATTTTGTTTTAGAAAAGTTGGCTACTAAGATGTTTTTATCAGATCTGTATCAAAAGCAGGCGTCATCAAACTGGTTATCTAACGTAAACCTTAACGAAGAAGAAAATAATGCAAAGCGATTAACTAATGATAAAAAGAATCTCGATGAAAATTATTCTAATCGTCTGCATTCAAACCAGTCAGAAAATTTAACATGTTTCAGACTTGGTTTAAAAAGTGCAACTAATATTCGCAACCAGTCTCCTCGCAGTTTAGAGTTTTTAAATATATCTAATTTAGCAAAGACTACTGTTATGGAGGAAAACGAAGATTACATAGAAGAATCAACTCCTGGGTCAGCAAACAATGAAAAGGCAGAAAATGTCAAGTCATGACAAAATTCTTTTTATGATGAAATATTGTATAATAAACAGTAGGTGGTGAACAAGTTAAAAAGAAACTATATATTTATATACTCAAAATTTATAAAATACTCAAGCAGTTTAAGAATAAACTTGGAAATAGAGCATTGTAAAATGAAGTTAATTATGAAGAAAATTAAACATTTACAAAAGTTAAATACACAGTTACAAAAGTTATAACTCATTATTTATCTAGGATTTTTAACTTGAGTAAAACCTTTTTAAAGTAAGTTTTCATCAAACAAAGTTGATTAAAATCAACCATGTTGAAAAGCATCAATATTTAAAACGTTTAAGTTTTACTTGTATTTTGTTTTGAAAGTAATTGCGTAATATAATGTAAACAAAAAAATGTCATTTCAATTTTTTTCTAGATATTTTTTTATCAGATCTGTATAAAAAGCAGGTGCATCATGAGAGAGATCATTAAATATATTTACCACAATTGTTACAAAATTAGTTTCCGTGGAGATAATGATTTTAATTTTTCAGCGCGCAAATTTCCTTCATCTTAGGTGTTAGTTTTTAAAATATAACTTATCTCTTATTATCACAAATTAGATTTTTTTTTCCACAAAATAAAGATAAAAAACAGCGCAAAACTCAATTTTAATATTAGTTTACTGGATGCACTAACCCAGGAAACACATGACGCCTTTAATGACGCCTGTTCGGCGCATTTTGACGTATTTCGACATCGAAAATACTTTGAAAAATTTATTATAACCAAAAATGCATTGATGATTTTCAACTAAATGGCTCAAAAGTGAAAGAGAACCATCAATGAGACAGTGGCTCAAAATTGGCAGATAAACCAGGTACAACTTCGTTTACAGGTACAACGTTTTTTACCTTGTCTAGAAAAGATGCCATATCGCATCATTAAAAGAAGAATGATGTAGTTGCGCCGTCGGGAAGAAGAATTACTTTTAATGTAAAATAGACAGAAAGATTATTAATATAAATGAAAAATAGTACAGGACTAAGAACAAAACCTTTTGTACCCCAATAGTTACTAGCAATGAAAAAGAATGAAAATGAGAAGTTAAAGCTGTCATGCCTGACCAGATCTAGGAGAGAACGTTTTGAAAAGCAACGCGAAAATCTCTGAAAACTGAAATGTTCAAGACTTTCACACAGCTTTGAACATTTCAGTTTTGCAGAGATTTTTGTGTCATGCGTCAAAAAAATTTACAACAATGTAAACGCAAAAATCAGATGTATCTGAAGATTTGACCGACGGAAATTACCCATGATGCATCTAGTTTTTTCTTTATAGTTATAGTTAAAGCAATTATGTCTGTATAAACTCGGTTATTATTCATATTTCGGTTTTCAATGTAAATTGTTTGATTACTATTTATCATATTAAGTTGGACTTTTTCCAATCAACTGGCAATTGCTTTTGTTAATATTTGAACTTCACATTTGTGATAGATAAAGGTCTGGGTTTGCACATTTCTTCAGATGATGTCATTCAGATGATGTCATTCACCGCTAATTAGAACGTCGCTAAGTGTTTAAGTTAAGTCATTTCTTATTAATTTATTCTAAAATCTGTAATATTTAATAGTGAGCCTGTGATTTGTTATTTTTTATTTAGGATATAGTTATTTTTCATTTAGGATATAGTTTTCTTAATTTCGTTTTTAAAAATATTTGTATTTTTAGGTCCTTTTGCACAATCTTTTGAACAATCTGGAAATGTACTTTATTCAGTCTGGAAATGTGATTACATTGATTATATACAGTGATATACAGTATCGGATAAAACAAGGGCAACCAAATAATGCTAATTTAATTTCTTTATATAAAAGTGCAGCATTTTTTCAATTTAGAGAAATAACTATGTAACTGTTTAGAGACAACGTTCTTCAAGTTTGAGATTGAGGCAGCCAATCCATCACCGATAGGTGGTTGTCTTAAAACCACTGCTTGACTACTTTTGCAGTGTGTTTCGGATCGTTGCCTTGCTGAAAAAACCCATTTTATTGACATAACATAACATCTTTCAGGATATTTTTATACATGAAACGGTCCATTATTCCATCGTTTCAATGTATTGGACCTAAACCGTTAGCAGAAAAACATTCCCAGATCATTACATTGCCTCCACCATGCTTCACGGTCTTATAGCAGTAACGTAAATCGAGGCGTTTTCCGGCCGGTCGACACACACGGCAAATGCCATCGCTCCCAATGATGTTGAACTTCGATTCATCACTCAACAGAACAGTTTGCCATTTCTGCACATTCCAGTCAATATGAGATGTAGCAAGCAGGATTCTTTTCTCCTGTTTTTTTTTCTTTAGTGAAATCAGCGGTTTCTTTACAGGGCGTCGAGAAAACAATCCGGCTTCAACAGCACGTCGTCTGATTGTTCGGTCCGATACAGACAGCTCTAATTGCTTTTGTATCTTGTCTGATGATATCCAGTGATACTTCTTGACGGATCTGACGATCATATAATCCTCTCTAGAAGTGGTGGAACGCGATCTTCCACCTTTGTTATCTGCTGCTAACTTCCCCGTAGAACGATATTTCGGAACATAGTCTTGATACGGTCCATTTTTTCACGCAATATTTATCACAAATACTTTTTTTTGACATTCCACCTACGTAATCGCCAATAATTTTTTTTCTTAGTTTCAATCCAAGACTGTCGGGAGCCATTTTTGCACTTGAAGTCATAAAAATAATAAAAATAAATAATCACGCTTCTCAAGGCTTACCGTGTTACATTTACCTTGTGATGATACAATAATGCTCTGTGGAACATTTGATAAAACTTCGATAAACTGTCTTGATAATACTGACTGATTGACTTCCATATACTGACTGAATTACATGTCAGATTACATGTCTCTTATATAGTAAAATGAACCTGTTCTGGAAGATTCTAGATGCTTCTTTTCGTTGCTTCTGGAAGCTTCTGGATGCGTCTGAATGCTTCTGAATGTTTTTGGATACTTCTGGATGCTTCCAGATGCTTCTTCTGGAAACCTCTGGAAGCTTCTGCATGCTTCTGGAAACTCTGGATACTTTCTTTAATTATTAAAAAACTTCCGTGACGTTGACACGGACTAGACTTAAAAAAATGAAACAAACCAAAAAAGTTACACTTGTTTTGTCCGCTGCAAAATGACACTTTTCAACGAAATTCTGCCTCTGTGTTGTCACCTGTCAGCTGATTGCTCATGTTATGGCATGCTATGACTCCAGACTCCTGAACTGTTTGCTGTAGTAGTATAGTTCGTTTCGTTTTTAAGACATGTAAAATTAGGAACACTTTTTAGGATTGTTCGATCTTAGTTGCAAATATTTAGTCCAATACTGTATAGTGAATAATATGTAGCAATTAATAAGTTTCAGTGATTATTTTCGACAAATTAAATTCAGTGCGCACAAGAGATTTATTTAGAAAATTATGAACATTATTATTCGCATGAGTCAGCTGTTCAAAAGACACAGTTATTTGATTGATGCAAGGCGTAAACACCACAACAAAAGGAAAAACCATAAAAAAACAAGCAAACAAAAAAACGTTCTAATTTCTTCAATAGCGGTTTCTCTGCGACAAGACCTTATTGTTTTCTTTGAGTACCCGCGTTCTTTATTTTTATTTTTATACTTTATTTCTTAACAATATCTTGACTTATTAACTTTTCTTTTTTTTCATAATTTTAAGATGTCTGATCTGATTTTGGTTATTTTTATCAACTTTTTAATGTTAATAATAATAGTAATAAATTTTTTATAAACTGTTACTTTTGAAAATTGTCAGTATTTTTTTTTTCATATATAGATCTTATAAAAGCCATTTAGTTTTGTCAATATTTAACAACAGTTTATTTGATTTAAACTTTTTTAGAGATTTTGAGTTCAGAGTCCAGTAGTTCTGAGTCTATTTAAGTAAGAACGTCGTAATATTATAGTGAGTCAGAAATAAGTTGGTGATGTCACCACAACTTGTCAGCAAACAAATAACAACAAATAAAAACATTACAAATACTTTGATAAAAAATAAATACGTTAATCCTAAACAGTTTGCCTACGCTGATAAAATTTTATTTAGATTGTTAAATATTTGGGGAGTTTGACTAATATAGGGTAGATTAGGGTATTAATATGAGCATACTTAAAGGGTAATATGAGCATACTTAAATAAATAGTATATATAATATGAGCATACTTAAAGATTTCTTAGATGTTTTTTTTGCATTGACTTTATGTGGTGATAACAGGAATCAGTACAATAAGCGTAAATTTATATGCAGTAATTAGCGGCTATCATCTAAATAAAACACTGTTAAATTTTTTGCGTGGTTAAAATAATATCATCACGCATGAATAAATCTGTGGCGCGAAATTTTGGTACTATAATAATAAAATTAAATTTTTCATAAAAAAAATAAATGTTACCTAAAAATCCAATCCATTTTTGTTTGAAAATCAATACATAGAAACATTTAGTTTTGACTTTATTTAAAGATACGATTTTTGGGTAATATGAGCATGCTCAAATTATCCAGTGTTTTTAATTGAAATCACCTAGTTTAAAGTCCTAAAATAGGAGTGGTTTTAATTATTTTTTGAATAAAAACAAAACATGGTAAAAAATTTTAATATTTCAACAATACTAAATATTTTTTTGTAATTTAAATTTAAAAGATTTGAATTTTATTCGTTTGAAGGGTTGAGTTTTAAAATTGAAAAAAAATAAATTTGCTCAATGATAAGTTTTGTTAATAACGATTCGTTATATTCTGGAAATTAGTTCTAATTGTCAGGTTGGTATTTTTTTACTTAATGTTATTTTTTTGAGCTATTTAAAGTGGTCATATTACCAAGTGGTCTGGATAGTATGAGCACTTTTGCTACTTTTTTAAAACCTCTTTTTAAGAAAAAATTTTGGGTGCCCAAATATCTAAGTGGATCATGAGTAGGAATCCCTAAAAATTGTTTATACGCAAAAAATTTGGATCCAGCATAGTTATTTTTGAAAATGTTCCGCTTTTCGCTTAACGTGCTCATATTACCGTAATCTACCCAATATAATTTTGCGGAGGTTCTTAGTCTATCAAGCTTATTGTTAAAAGCTGTGATTAAAAAGAGAATCATAAATGAAAAAAAAAGATCTTAGAATAAATCCTTTAATATTAATCTCTATATCTCTTTTTTTTTTTTGTTATTTTATGTTTTGTAATATTTTAATTTGTTGTTATTTTATTTGTAATATTTTAATTTGTTGTTATTTTATTTGTAATATTTTAATTTGTTTTTATTTTTTAAGTGAAAAATTTATCTTTATTATCTTTACTGAAAAATTCATTTTTAGTAAGTAAGTAAATTTATCTTTAGTAAGTAAGTAAATCTTTAAAAAAGTTATTTTTGCCGTTTTTAAATGTTTTCAAAATTTAAAATCAATTTAAAAATTTAAAATAAATACCGTAAACCGGGGTTACTTTGAACGTTTTGAGATATTTTTGCTTCCTCTTCCTTCACTATTAACAATATTTGAAATTTAACAAAATGAATATAGGAGCTAAGATTGACTCTTACATAGTTCAAATTCAAAATTATATTTAAATAAAAGGTATTGTATAACATTAGTTTAAAGAGTCATTCAAATTTACCCCACAAATGGGGCAACTTTGAATGCGATTTTTGTAAAAGCAAAACCTATTCCAAAACGCATTGTTTTTTTTTTAAATTTAATAAAAACAACAGTCTAGTTCCACATTAATTTATTATTGACAAAATAATATAATATTATTTCATAACAAACACCCATTTAGTAGTTTATTGTGTTTTAATGCGTATGTTTTAAGTAGACTAACATAAAAAATGTCTCATTTACATCAGTTTCATTTACAGACTGTGCAAGTGGAACATCTTTTCATTTTGCCAAAAAATCCTCAAAAGAAATACTTTTAACAAGGTCAAAAGTATTTTTTTTTCCCTTTGAGTCTGCTTTTTCCTTGACATTAACATGAAACAATTGTTAAAGTACATTAATTACTGCTCTGCGTACTTAATTGCAACTACCACCTGACAAATGATTGAAGATGATACTTATATCTAATGGGTAAATCCCATTTTTATGACACTAAGCTACTAAGCTGCTGATAACTTTTATTTGGCAAATAAAATGTTTAAAAGTAAATAAAGAACAAAAGAGATTTATTTTTTGTAATTGCCTGTGCTTTTTTAAACAAGAGGATTTGGATTGATCAAGTATTTTCTTCCAATATTTTTCTGCTTAAGCGACACAATGATCGCAAAAAGTGACCAACGGAACCGTCCAGTTACGTAGACCTGGGAGATGTGAAAATAAAAACAGATTGAAGATAATGTCATTAGGTAAAAAAACATAAATATAGTACATAAACATAAATGTATATAGGGGGCTCTATGAAAAGATTGCGTTTTGTCATCTTCATCTTCTTTGAGCCCCTGTATGTTTAACTCTTTATTTTATAAAGATCATTGTAAAAAAGTATAGTTTATTTTATATACTGTATATACAAAAACGGTGCTTGTTGACAAGATTTTACTGTCTTCTTTGTTATACGGACATATTTCTTTCTTTCTTGTATATATATGTGTTGATTATATTTGTTAAACAGCAAAATAAATGTAAAAAAAAAAAAAATAAATAAATAAATTAATGCAAAGACTATTTAGTAGGAGGAGTAAAAGTTAGCAACTCAAGAAAAGAGGAATAAAAACTCACACTCTAGTCATCTTTTAGCAAATGATAAAACAATGATCTATGAGTAAACAAGTCAATAAAAATCCGCTGGTTTATAATGGTATTCATAACTAAAATAATCGCACCATACAAATGTCTAACAAATGTGGTACTATATATGTTCTAAACTCTAGATAAAAAATTGAGAACTGATAATCACCTGTGTAACATAAAAATATATAAATGTCGTTAATGTAACAAATACATAATAAAAAGCTCACAAAGCGCAAAAATACATGGGTTTAAGAAGTAAAAAAATGTTGTAAAAAAAAAATTGAGGTAAAAAAATGTGCTTTTTTGAACAAGAGGATTTTGATTGATCAAGTATTTTCTTCCAATATTTTTCAAAAGATATATAAAATGCAACATCAAAAGATTGCAATAAATGGGCAGGGTTACCAGTTATAGAACAAGATACTGTTTTCTTCGTAACAAGATAAATTCAATTAGTAAATTCAAGTACCTTTTCACTTTAAAATTGCATAAAATTGTTTATTACTAATAAGAACCTTCCTACAACCTTTTCATAGAGCCCCTATAGTCACTCATTATAAAGACAATTTAATTTTTAAAAATAAAATAAAAATTCAATAAAAACAAAGCTCATATTTTTTTAGTGTAACAAATTCAAAAACAAAAAATATTAAAAACAAGAAAAATAAGAAGAAGAAAAACAAAAATAAAAACAAATACTCTAAATTAAAAAAATATATATGTCAGGAATTAAGAAGATGCATTTTAGTTTCCCGTTTAAACGATGAAATGCTTTTTAGGCCTTTGATATTTTTATTTTGGAAATGATTCCATGTTGATGGGCCACGGTTTGTAATTAAAAAACTTGACTGATGTGAATTAATTTTCCCTAAGTGATAGTTGTACCTGGTATTTGAACGCAAATTATATTTTTCAGAAAACGATATCAAGAAAGTATTTGAAAAAACGCTTGGAATAGGAGATAATAATTGGAACGCTTGGAATAGGAGATAATAATTGGAACGCTTGGAATAGGAGATAATAATTGGAACGCTTGGTAGGAGGTTGTTCTTATACTTATACATAAAAATTAATATCTGTAATGTGTTAAGCTTCTCAATATCTAGAACCATCATGCTTTTCATCACTGGGGCCGGGTTTACTAACCTATTTAAATAGTTTATTACTAGGCATGCATGGTTTTGCAGGCTTTGCAATTTTAGCAGTTTTGTTTTATGGGTGCTGGCCCATACAATATTTGCGTACAAAAGTTGACTATGTACAAAACTAATGTAAAGCATATTACGCGATTTACTATCGAGGAAAGGTCTCGACTTATACAAAACGCCTATTACAGAGGACATTTTTGTTTCAAGGAGACCAATATGGTTTTTCCATGTCAAATTTTCATCAAAAATCATTCCCAAAAATTTTGTACATTTTTCACGTTTGATTTCATTTTTATTAATAAGCAGTTTAGGAAGCTTTAAAGGGAGATTAATTGATTGTTTTTTTATATGAAAAAGGGTAAAACTAGTTTTTTGACGATTTAGGGATAATTTATTTGCTATGAACCAGAGGTTGAATTTTTCAAGTTCAATATTCATAGTTTCAAACAAAGTGTTTGCATTAGGATGATTAAAAAATAAATTTGTATCGTCAGCATACATAATTGTAGATATTTTTTGGGATGCTTTATGCATATCGTTAATATAAATTAAGAATAATAATGGACCTAGGATTGAACCCTGAGGAACTCCACACGTAATATCGAGGGCTCCTGAATTTTCTAGTAATACAAATTGCTTTCTGTTAGACAAATAGCTTTGAATCCACTTAAATGTTGAGGCTATTATACCATAGTATTTTAGCTTGGAAAGTAAAATACTGTGATCAACCGTATCAAAGGCCTTGGTAAGATCAACAAAACTCCTAATACCAGCTCATCACAATCAAGCGACTTGAATATTTTGTCTGCAAGTTTAATAGTAACATGTTCAGTAGAACACCGACTTTGAAATCCAAAATATATATATATATATATATATATATATATATATATATATATATATATATATATATATATATATATATATATATATATATATATATATATATATATATATATATTTGAGATTAGGGGATGGGAGGCTTACGCCCCTCCCATAAGTCAATGTAAACACCACTTGTATAAGTAATTTTTTGTATAACATAATTTTATATTGTATACTAAATGAATTCATTTTAGTAAAGATAAAAATATTTACGAAAACAAGCCATTTGATTCAAGGGTGTATCAAACCATCACCACCACACCCACCTCCATTGTTAACATACGCCTCTCATATACTTTGGTGGTTTTATATAAATTTATAACAACGTTTTTGTATATTTGAATTCTTTATGTCTTAAAAAAAGATTTTTTTTTCTGAAGAAAGTGTTCAATTTCCTATGGTAAAGGTGGTGATTTGTTGCTCTCTCTATCCCTTGGAAAAAACCCGTGGTTAGTGGTCAAAATAAATTTGTAGCCCACTCTTACGCCTATCTTGTGATATCAAGATACTTATATTTTGATTAGATGTATGTATATATATATATATATATATATATATAAATATATATATCTATATGTATAAATATATAGATATATATAAATACAATGTATACACACACACATATATAAACACATACAGAAACAATGTGTGTACGTGTGACTTACTATTTATACACATGAGATTTTAATTTTTATTCATAATAATATTATATATAATACATGTATGACAAAGGAAGTTTTAAAGTTATTTCGTGTTTTTGACTATTTATGTAGTGGGGTTACTTATGAGGTTTCCATGACAAATTTTTTAATGAGTCTCTTTTAATAATTCTTTTATTGATTAGGAGATAGTAGTTGGGTAGTTTTAAGAAAACATTATCATCGTTAGGTTTGTAAAACAAAACAAATTTGGTTTTTTGTTACTCTCAACGAGAGTCTATTACTGGAAAACCATTTTCCTACTCTAAAGAGAGCTTTTATTTCTTTGTCGAAAAAATTAAATCAAGAGTGTACAAACAATTAAACATTTAAAACATTTAATGTATAAATCATTTATAAAGAATAAAAACCGCAGTGTTATTAAGATTATTCCTTTAATGCACACCACGCGTAATGTGTTTTGCTGATTTTTTATTTTTTTATAAGTTATGGATTGTGTCTTGTTGGACAAGTAACTTTTAAGCCAAAGTATGTTTTTGTTTTTTATTCAGTAGAGCTTTTTTTTTTAATCTTATGATTAGCATGGTTAAAGACTTTTGACAGATCAATAAAAATTCCCATTATGAAATAGTCATTATTGAAAGCATCTGTTAAATGATTAATTTGATGATACTATTACATGATTAATCAGTTCAATTACTGCATGATTAGTAAAATTAACTTTTTAAAGACATATTGTTTATTTAATAGTATAATGTTTATTTAACAGCATATAATTGATAGCATTAATAAAAATAGCATTAAATAATTGCAAAGCTTGTTGTACATAATATATTCCAGTAATTTTGAGAAGCAAGGTAAGACAGAAATAGGTCAAAAAGATCAAAAATAAGAAACAATGGTTCAATGATATAAATGACCAACTTTTGCAATTATGTAAAGCTTATGTGATTCTTTTTTTTCTTTCAGGATCTATCCATTAAATTCAGAAGATACTTTTTAAGGATTTCTCTATTAAAGGATTTCTCCATTATTCAGGTTGTTTGTAGGACACCGCCTCACTTTAAAGGACACAAAGTAAAAATTTAGGGGAGACCATCTTAATGTAGTTTTGGTTTTGTATAACTGCAGTCCGTGTTGCTCTATTCATGTCTTTTCAATCTATGTGCTTTTTCCATTGGTTTTCCATGTTTCCTGTTTTTACTGTTGCTTTTGATTACACTATTTAAATAATGAAATATGTGAAAGTAATAATCGAGGCTTAACATTCACGATCTAAAAAATCATTGTTGGTTAAATGCAATTATTGATTTATCAAAAGCATTTGATACAGCATCTTGGGATAATTATAAAAAAAAGATCTTGGATTTTTTTAACAACAAAGCATAATGTGGATAACAAATATCTCATATGAAGGCCCACAAGGATTCTCTCTTGGTCCGCTCTTATTTATAATTTAAACAAACAAATTTTGTATCGCATCTTTAAAAATGAATTCAGTCATGTTTACTGATGATACAAATAGATTTCTTGCTAACAATAATATCAATAAATTATGTGAATATTGAACTAAATAAAGTAAACAATTGATTTAGAGACCTGTTCTTGCAGCCAACCTTCAACCATTATCACATTGTCGTAATGTCGCTTTTCTTTCTCTTTTCTAAAAATACTTTAATGGACACTGTTCTAAAGAGCTAGCGTCTCTTGTGCCGTCTACTAAAATTCATTCTCGAGTTACTCGTCATTCAATTAAGTCTCATCCTTTTTTTTTTGACTGTCCCTAAATGCTCCAAAAACTCTTATTCGTCTAGTTTTTTTCCTTGAACATCGGTTCTTTGGAATTCGCTTCCTTCATCTTGCTTTCCTGATTCATATAATTTGCAATCTTTTAATTCGTCTGTCAATCGTTATCTTGCTCTACAACCTTTATCTTTTCTCTTCCAGTAACTTCCAACTCTAATTAGTGGTTGCTTGCAGCCTTGTTGGAAGCGAAGATGTTTAAAAAAGAACAAAAAATAAAACAAAACAAAAAACTCTCACTTATCGTTGAAAAAACAAACTATGTTTTGTTACATAAAAAAAAAGAAGATGAAAGCCCTTCCACTTAAATTGCCTCATCTAATCTTAAATAAAAAATGAGTTAGAAACAAGCCAGTATAAGATTATGAGAAGTTCTTGTTAATTGACATATGTCCTGGCTTCCTCAAATAACAGATACCCAATTCAAAACAACTAGAATTATTGGTACGATATATCGAGTTCGCTTATACATTTATAAACAAAAGTATATTATTTTGAGACTTAAGTCTCAAAATTATATGTTTTGGCCTGATTCATTGTTTCATCAGCGATGCAAACATATCATTGGCAAGTACCCAAAATTCAAAACTTAAATTTATAGCTTACAAAAACATGCTTGCATAATTATTTACTATAAAGATAAACGTGAACATGCCAAAACTTTAATGAAGTAAATGAAAATAATGAATGTGTTGGAAATAAATATTTATCAGCATTTGAATTTTATGTATCTATTCAACAATAATCTCATTCCTACAATCTCTAACAATAAGTTTGAATAAATATAAATGAAAACTATTATCTTAAAGAAAATATAAGTAACACAAACAAACTGCTTCAGAGATTTAATTATAAATATATGGAAGAACGAGGTCATATGTTTATTTAAGTTTCAATCAAAAATAAAATAAAAATTGTTTATTTAAAACAATGTTTATTTAAGTTTCAATCAAAAATAAGAAAAATTGTAAAACTTGAAAAACGTTTTTTGCTCAAGTAATTACTCTCGTTCTTATTATTATTTTTCGTGTATTTATCTTTATTTGATTTGTTTATCAGTGTAGTACTTTTAGACTTATTAGTATTTTTAATAATTTCTATATTATATATGACATATTGTCATCTTCATCTTGTTTAAGCCCCAGTCTGTTTAATATTTTATTTAACACTTAGTGACAAGTTTGTGCTTTTTATTGTATATTTATCTTGATTTTTGCTTATTAAACAGCGAAACAAATGTAATAATAAAAAAAAATGTTAAAAGAACCTAAATCGAATAAAGGGGAAGGTTGAGCAAGTTAACAGTGTTATAATATTTATATTTGTTTTTGCAGATTATTATAATTTAATCTTTCCTCTTAAAAAATATGAACAGTTCATTTAAAAAAAAATCTTTATACCAAAAATGGTGTTATTTTCAACACACCCAATCATCTCATCTAAGAAACCAGTTTCCTAAGATGAGCTTTTTTTAATGGAACTCAAAAAAACTCAAAATAACAAAAAAATAATCTCAAAAAAAAATTAAATAAAATTGTATCTTTAAGGACTATACTTAAGTAAAAAGTAATTATTTCAACCATAAAAAACAAAAATAATAATAAATCTTTCCTATCTCTAATAAAGTTTGCGATACTATTCGCTCTTAAAATAACAAAATAAAGCTCCGTGGATAATAACTTTAGAAAAACGCGCTTTTCTTAATAAAATGTTGCATTTCAAATATTTGCGTTTAAAAATGTATCATCTTTAGCAACTTCACCAAGTACTAGGATTTGGCGGTTTTTCAAAACCGTTTTTAAAAAACCGATTTTTCAAATAAATTTTACAGATATAAAAACCGGTTTTTAAATTACAAAAACCGGTTTTCTATTTTTTAGTATATTTTTATTATGCAATGACATTTCGTTAAGTAAGTTTAGAAAGCTGTTTTTTTTTTGTTTATTTAACATGCTGCTAACTTTTTTCCTGTGGTAGATGGAGATTTCAATTTCATTTTTTGCAAAATGTTTTGTAATAATGACGCAATAGATACAGTTGCTTGTCTAAAAATATACGGATGTAAAACATAAAGTTTTAGGCAAACTAAATCTTCTCGAATAGTTTGGATTTAATATTTACTTATATGTATTTATAAAATGTATTTAAATGTAAGAATATATTATGTTAATGTATTTATAGGTGTAATAGTTTAATACGTTTATGTACTAAATTAAGAATTAGCAACTCATTTATTGACTTCGCAAAATCCTCAAAACATTTCCGGCCCAGCAAAAAAATTTAGTATGTTTCTTTTAGCTTAAAAATTGATACCAGTGAATTGTCTAAAAATTTATTGTCAATTGTTATAAAATTCTATTGTGAACAACAAGATCAAGAGGAAATCGAAGAAGCTACTTTGCTCATTAGAATAAAGCTTTTTAAAAAGAATTTTAAAAAAATCATGAAAAATTCAATTACAAAGTTTCTTGACTTTGTAATTGAATTTTCCATTAAACCAAAGACACTGAAAGCTGAGTTTTTATTATTTGAGTCAACGCAAAAATGAACTAAAAACTTAGACTTGTTGTTTGATGCACTTAAAACTATAAACCTCTTTTTAAAATCCTATTTCTTAGGAAAAATTACGGTAAGTGAAATAAATATAATATATGAAAAGTATTTCTCGTTATTCAATTTTAATAAAGAAAAATTTGAAAAACCGGGTAAAACCAGTTTTTGGGGAATTCGGAATTCGAAAACCGGTTTTTCAAAAAGTCAGTTTTTGTCCTAACCCTACCAAATAGTGTTGCGAAGGTAAAATTTACCGGAAAATTTACCGGAAATTTTTGAAAATTTACCGCCTGGTAAATTTAAAAATTTTTTTTCACTTATTTTTTTTTATTTTTTTATTTTTTAATTGTTTAAAGGAAAATTTACCGTTCTCTAATTAAAGTTTACCGGTAAATTTACCGGTAAATTTTACCGGTAAATTTTGAATCAAATTTTACTGGAAAATTTACATCACTACTACCAAGTACTATCATAATTTAAATAGCATGACAACAGTTTATATATTATCTCATATAACCTATGGAATTAGCAGTAGATAAGCATAACATATTGAGGATGTAATAAATTTTTGTTGATCTTGTTTTGTTCTGACGTAATTAAAAAATATTGAATATTAAAAAATTATAAAGGGGATGGTAAATTTTTTCAACAATAAAACAATCAAAGAATATTAACTATGCAACCAAGAAATTAAAACAAATAACACCGTCGAACTTGTATAAATATCCTTAACCATAAAAGTTCGCGAAAAAATAAGTAGTCTACCCGTAAAAGAGATTACACCATCTTTGGAACCTGCTCATCTTACGCAACCTTCCCCTATCCTCGCAACAAGTTTAAAAAAAAACAAAAAAACAATGCTGCCAAATAAATAATTGCCAAAGAAATTTGATTTCAATTTTTTTTAGTTTATTTTACTTTAATGGGTAACTTCAGCTTTTTCTTTTAACCCAATAGTCGGGCCTTTATTTTTATTTAAAGTATTCTTGAATAAAACTATTATTGTTGGTAAGCCTTGCCTTTTTCGTTTAAAATTGTTGACATCCTACAAGCCTTTTTTAGCATATGGAGTTACATAGGCTTTTATTAGTTTTAGTTTTGAAAAACTCTGCACTTGCCACTGATATTGGTAAAGTCAAAAGAAAAGACTTTACAAAGAAGAATGCACGAAAGGTTTCACTGCTTAAATACTTATGACATCTATTGTTTATTTTAATCATGTAAATATAAAAAAAATCAAACTTTTTTTTCTTTGGTTAGTGGGGGTTTCTAATTTGGTGGGAACTTATATGTTATGGCGCACCTTGTCCAAGTTTAAATCCTGATCTTCTAAGCCTGATCTTCTGATTAAATGATAAGAGTACAACAAAGCGTGGTTATGTTAAAAAAGAAAAATATGTTAAAAAAGAAAAATAAACTCTGATTAATTGCTGACGTAAGCAGCCGTAACGTGGTCGTTAGAAATCTGGCTTAGAATCACATGGTCCATAACTCAAGAGGTTTGATTCCGAAAGGATGGGATGTCTTTAAGAACAATTACAAAAATCCGACGCAATATGTGAATTTATTCAGAAACGTGGTTTCCAAATGCCAAAAAGTCAAACCAGATAATACGAGATAAAAAAATAAGAGCTATGTGGTGAAATTTCTGTTTGGAAAAATTGTGGTGAAAAGTTCAGCATAACAGTTGATGAATGGACTGACATCTCCATTAAAGTATATAAATGTATATAAATTCTATTATATTGCTTGCTTGGTTATTTAATGATGTTCATTGTAAAAAAAAAAAAAAATCACATGTATTATAAATATTTTATTATATTTGTATTTGGTTTATATTTTGTTATATTTTGTCAACGACAAAAATGGGGCAAGATGATAAGACTATTGTCTTCTACTTGCTCCACTCATATATTTCACGGTAAAATGTTGTACAAATTTATATTAATAATGACGAATATATATAAACAATAAAAAAAAAGAAGTAACTCTTCACAATAAAGTTGCTTAAAAATTGGATCTTGTTATGATTGATTTCCTGTGATGCTTTCACAACTGAAGAATTAGTGAAAAAAAAATTGACAGAATTTGGGTTAGATTTTTTGTACATAATTGCGTCTACTCACGATGGTGCTGCAATAATGCAAAAATATGGACGATAATGCCTGTAGAGAGCCAACTGTACCACAATCGCGGTGTTTATGTGGTCATAATTGATATTTTCTACAAAAATTTACGTACTAGCGACAACCAAACATGTTCGAGTGATGAATCAAATGAAAAAGATGCCGATGAAAGTAATAATGCAAACAATTTCAAAGAACTTCTTTGTAATCTTACTTTGGAAGAAGATAAAAAAAAAATCAGATTCTAATTATAATGACAATGATTATCAGAGAGAGTGAATCGCAGCGACGTTTTTATATGATATCATTGAGAAAATTTGCTCACGGAAGCAGCAACAGAAGTACTGTTGACATCTTCTATCAGAACATTTCGAGATGACATCAAGTCTGTATTAAATAACTCGCGTAAACTGATTAAATTTTTTAAATTGTCAAGCGTTCGTAGCTCTATATTTCAAAAGCATGTTTTCAAACAAGAAAATAAAAAAACTGAAAAATTAAAATTCATTGGAAACTCTTTTGTTCCTATGATTGAAAGGTGAAACCATTTTGAAAATCATTCATGCATTCAAAAAGCAGTTTTGGACTTTGGAACAAATAGTTTTAATGAAGAAGTTGATTTTAAAGTTTTAGAAGATACTTTAAAAGTGTTCAAAAAGCAATACGATGAGCAACTCATCGTATTGCTTAAAAGTGAATACGATGAGCAACTCATCGTATTCACTTTTAAAAGTGTTTAAAAGTGATCAAAAAGCAATACGATGAGCAACTCTACACAAATTTAGTGTAACTAATGAGATATTTGCAAAACCCTAAATCAAATACCTCAAAAAATAATGATGACTTTAAATATTCATCAGCAATTATTTAGTATGCAAAAAATATAGCTGAACAAAATTTTACCAAAAGTATTGGATAGTGTGAATGTCGAATTATCGAAATAAAGAAGTTGCTGAAGAAACCAATAATAACCATAAGATACAATTACAACAATCTCTAACAAAGCTGGTTTCATTCCAATCCAAAAAGAGGGTTTAAGATGTTTGAAGCAAGTGGAGTTTGAACATTGAATTTATTTTGATACCGATGCTGAATTTTTATATATTAAATGGATTGATCTTTTTAAAATACTATTTTTGAAGCGTTAAATTATTGAGTTATTACTGTTTGATATAATATTTTTAATATTTAATTTTTGATATTAAAAAGTAAAATAAAATAAAATAGAAATAGAAAAATGTGATTTGGCTATATTTTTTTAATGCTTTTTATAGATATCGCGCAATACAGGTTTATACTGGTATTGAACTATTTTGAATACCGAAAATCCTATAATTTTCCGATATTTTATAAACTCTATATTAAAATATCTATATATCGGTCTTTTTAGCGTTTAAAAATTATGGTCGTGTCTGGATGTTAGCTACCTCAAAGACCAAAAAATGCTGGTCCGCCCCTGCCATATATAGATAAAACGTATAAACACCAACGTTATAACGTAATTTTTAATAATATTTTCGCATTTTTAAAAGCCTCGAACTATTATTTCATCATTTGTTGTTTTCCTTTTTATAACTTTATTTTATTAATTATATTTAATTATCGGTAATTTATATATAAATTTATTTTCTAGTATTTGAACATGTTAATATTAAGTATGTCAATCTAATAAAATGCTTTTTTGGTTTTGGTTTAGCATAGCCTTGGGCGAGGGCTGAATTTAATTTACATAATTAAGATTAAATTTTAGACTAAAATGTTTATATGCATATATTTATAAGCATATGCAATATGTTTATAAGCATATTGGAATTAGAATGGAAACGGCAAATGGCCGTAAAAATATATATTTTAAAAAATAATAAAAATAGTCACACAATTTTTATTGATTGATGGCGCGATATACAACTTTTTTGGTCAAAAAAATTGTATATCGCGTATTGTATATTTTTAAATAATTGTCTATTGTATAACTGTATATTGTATATTTGTATATTGTATATTTGTATAATTGTATAGCTGTATAGTTGTATAATTGTTGTATAATTGTATAATTATTGTATAATTGTATAAAAGTTGTATAATTGTATAATTGTATAATTGTATAGTTGTATAATTGTATAATTGTATATATTGTATAATTGTATAGTATAATTGTATATTGTATAATCTAGTCAAAAAAATTGTATATCACTAAAATTTAGTAAAAAAAATTGTATATCGCGCCATCTATCAATAAAAATGCTTATAAACATATTGGAATTCGTTATATATGTTTATATGTTTATAAGCATTATACTAATTATAATGCTGATAAACATATTGGAATTCGTTAAGGAAACAGCAAATGGCCTTGAAAAAATATATTTGTTAATTACCTATTTTATTAGGTAATTACCTATTTTAATAGTTAATTACCTATTTTATTAGGTAATTAACATTTGAGTGATTACTATTATATTTTATATACTTTTGTGGCTGTTGTGGAAACAATAAAAGATTTATTTTTAACTCTATTTAGGAGTAAATGATAAATAAATAATAAGAATAAAATAGGAAATATGAATAAATTATTAGGTGTGGTGATTTGTAATATAACGCATGTTTCAAAACGTTTGTAATGCAAGCAGCATTTTTATTTTACGCGCGAGAAACTTTCTTTAAATAAGCTTTCATATTGTTATCATTGACGATTTTTTTTAAAAGAAATTTTTTTGTGGCTGTTGTGGAAACATTTTTGTTTCTTTTTTTTTTAGTAATACAAAGCAACGTTTATGACATCGAGTGTGATCGAGACAATATGACGTCAAATAAGAAAGTTGAAAAAAATAGTTGAACGAGTTTTTTTTATGTAACTGTTTTTTGTTGTTAGAGAACTTATCAGGTAAGTAACTATAAATAGATAATAGTTAAATTAAGTTTTTTTATTTTTGCGTTTAATACTTTATTAACTTATTCGTGTCTTTTTGAATCAAGCTAAAACCATAAATTAGAATAACTTTATTTCTTCAAGGCAACACAAATCCATTGAATAGCAGAACGCAGACAAAAGTAAGCTAACTTTTCTTCAAAAATGTTTGAAGATTGCGTTTTTAAAATAGCTTTGCTGATGCCCCTTTCAAGTTTTATTTTTTAAAAATACCGTAGCAAAAATTCACCAATCCCACAATCCTAACAATCAAAGGAGAAGACTTCTATGATATAATAAAACACCTAATAAAAAAAATGATTCATAAAAAAATATCTTTTTAAGCAATGCCATTTTTCATATTTATACTAATTTTATTATATTTACTTTAACTTTTTTTTTAGTTTTTACGTGTCTTACAATCAGTTAATTAAATGGTATTAGCATAATTAAAAATAGAGAAATGTCCTTTCTTTTTAAAAATTTACATATTTTTTTTAATTAGAGGAAATGCGGGTTAAACTGATTTGTAACTAAAATGATGAACACTATTTTAAACTTCAATTAACTATTTTCAGTTCTTATTAGATTATTAAGGGAAAAATCTAAAAAGGTTCTATATAAAATTACTTTTTTTAGAAAAAAATCATTCATTTTTGTAAAACAAATGAATTAAAAAAAAAAAATTCTGTGTTTACCTTTAAAATATTATAGTTCGGTTTAAAGTGAAAATTATAATGATTGTAGTAATTGATTTTTATTCGTAACTCTTTATTAAATCTTTATTAAGAATTGTTTTTTTTTTATTAAATTTTTTCAAAACTTTTGTCTAAATGTGGGAAATTTTTTTTAAAAGTAAAATTCTGAAACAGTGCGTTATTGTTTTTAAAAACTGTGGTTTTTGTTTTTTTGATTTTGATATGATAGGTCAGAATTTAAGCCAAAATAAATTTGATATAAAAAATATTATATTAATTTTTATTATATTTTTTCTTAAATCATAAATTATTAAATGTAATAAATATTGTTCAAAAAAATAAGTATTATACTCTTTTCATGTATTTCCGATTTTACAGCTCTTATAGACTTCGAAAAATGTTGCTCAGACCTAACCATGTTTCCTTTAAGGCCATATTGCTCAGACATACCCCGTACTTGAGTTATTTTGACCTAAGGACTGGTTGGCAAATAACAATTTATCGTTAAACTTGATGTGGGAAACGTCAATTAAGAAAAACAATATTATTAAAAACAAAAACAAAATAAAATAGTAAAATCGTGTTTAATATCAATTATATTTTACAGATTATTCGCTGTTATCAACAAAAGGAAAATTCCTTTTGATTATAAAATCGTTACACTTATAAAACATTATTACACTTACTAAACATTATACAGTTATAAAACTAAACATTATAAATTACACTTATAATTACACTTATTATAAATTACATTTATTATAAATACACTTATAAAACTAAACATTATACACTTGTAAAACATTATTACACTTACTAAACATTATTAGTATAAAATCTTTCACTTCTTTTTTACAGAAGTTACATGAGCACATGCTAAATACTGCACCCACAAAGCACTTGGAAAAGCTGTTTGAAAAAGCCTTGAATCAGCTGAAAAACAAACACATCATCTTTATTTTCATCTCTTCTTTTTTTTTTCTTTTGTTTGTATTTTACAAGTTAACAGGTAAGAATTCTAGGCTTACTTTGATCAGCTTTTTTAATAGAAAAAGTTTTTTCTTTTTCAAACTCTTTTGTTTTTTGGCATCATTTTGCTATTTTTCTTATTTCTGTTACAACACTTTTTTAACTATATATTTTCAAGCTGTACTTATTAATATAGAAGAAATACGTTTCTTATTTTTAGGCTTACTGATAGTTTGTTTTTTAGGCTGAGATTTTTCGATAGGCCTGAGCTTTTTCAAAAGGACCTCTTCTTCAAAAAAGGGTAAAAGTAAAGGGTTAAGAATGGAACCTAGTTTACAGTCTAAATCTGGAAAATTTCTATCCTTAGATTTTGATATATTTTATTTCTATTCACAATACAGAAAACACCTTCTTGCAAGAACCTAGTATATCTAATGAAAAAATGACGAATAATTAATATCTGAAAAAATGAATAAATTTCCGGTACTTAGAAACCACTAACAATGTTTCTTGGAATTATTATCATTAGGAAGTGCTATTCTTACCATACAGATATATTGTAGCAGTGGCGGAACTTAATATTTTGGACCCTCCCCCCAACCTCCACAAAATATTTTTTAGGTCCTCCACCACAAAGAGGTGTTTTATTACATTTTTTTAATTACTGCTTTTGATCAGTTTGTTGTTGTTTTATATTTTATTTCTTTCAATTTTTGGTCAGACGTTACTTTAATACAGGATTGAAATTTTTAAAATTGATAATAATTTTTAAACACTACAGTTCCTTCAAAATATATGGGCTCTTACAGCTCTGCCCCCCCCCCCATCCCCACTGCATTGTAGGTAGTCATAGGTTGTAAATGCTGGAGAAATTAAAAATATTATTAATATCTTTACAAAGTTCTGCATTAAAATGAGAGCTGAATTTATCAATTAATACAAGGATACCTTGATAAATAACGTTTTTATTTTATTTTATTTATATATATATATATATATATATATATATATATATATATATATATATATATATATATATATATATATATATATATATATATATATATATATATACTGTTATAATCAGTCAGGGGCTCAAAGGTAAGGATGATGCGTTTATCATCACAACCTTTTTATAGAGCCTCTTTAGTCACTTATTAAAAAAAAAACACTTTACTTTTTAAAGTAAAATAAAAATTCAAATTCAATAAAACAAACTCATATATATATATATATATATATATATATATATATATATATATATATATATATATATATATATATATATATATATATATATATATATATATATATAAACTCATATACATATATATATATATATATATATATATATATATATATATATATATATATATATATATATATATATATATATATATATATATATATATATATATATATATATATATATATATATATATATATAAATATACTTTTATTTTGGAAATGATTCCATATTGATGGACCACGGTTTGTAATTAAAAAAATTGACTGCAGTGATTTAATTTTCGCTAGGTGATAGTTGTACCTGGTATATAACTATATGTATATACTTATATATGCGTGTGTGAATATGTATTAGTCATAGTATTTATTTAATCTTTAAATCATTCAGTGACAAAGTTCAATTTTCGGTAGTTTTTTTTTGTAAAACATCTTTAAAAACAATTTAATTCATTTATCTGTTTATATTTCGAAATTTTTTTTCGCAATTTGAGCCGAACATTTAAATATAAACGCATTTCACAAGCGCCCTAATGACTGACGACTTCAGTTTTATAAAAAATATCAGTTTAATAAAAGACAGTTTAATAAAGTTTAACTTACCGCGTTAAAAATCATCGAAATGCATATAAGTTAATAGTAATAAAAAAAACAACAGAAAATTATATGTATAATAAAGTTAGAAGTATTTCTAAACAGTATAACTGAAATATATAGTTTGTTTACATTTTTAAGTAAATTATTATCAGCAACAAATTAATAGAAAACATTAAGTTAAATAAAAATATTGATTTGTTTGCATGAAACTATTCTGTTGAAACTGAAATATTTATTTTTTTATATAGAATGACTTCCGTAGAAGACAGCAAATATGGCAAAGCTTTAGTCGCTACATCACACATAAAAGCCGGTGAAGAGATTTTAACATTGAATGGGGAAATAGTGACAGAGCCATCGGTATACTCGGTACAAATAAGCGAGAATGAGCACGTCAATACCGATGGAAACCTACGTTTTGCAAATCACAAATGCAGATCAGCAAATGCCGCCTTTGACTTTACTACTGTCCCTTGGGTATTAAAAGCTGTTCGAAACATTGAGCCTAATGAATTTATTTCTTTTGATTACAACACAACCGAATATAAAATATCAAGCACGTTTGATTGTATATGCGATAGCAATGAATGTCGTGGCAAAGCGTTAGGTTTTCATTATTTGAGTGATGATGAAAAGGCAGATATGGTTGCAAAAGGATTGTGTTCACCAGCCCTTCAGAAACTTTTTCTAAACGAAAAATAATGTGACAAATAGACAATTATGTTTGTTTGAATAAATATTATAGTAATCTCAACTCTTTTTGATTTTAAAAACGCTAATGAGTTTAATGTAATTTTGTGAGGTTTAGCTAAATGCTACTTTGGTACGTGCTTAGTGCTACTTTGATACTTCTATGAAAACATTTTTACTAGTTGTAAACATTGACCCAACACTAAATTTAAATTGGTTTTTTCTAATCGCAATAATATTTTAAAAATAAATGTATCATTTGAAAATTTTCGAACTTTTTTAAAGTTTAGTTTTAGCTTTTACTAAAATTTATTAATATGGCTTTAAAAAACACTACGCTAAAATGCACTACGCTAAGCTAAATTAAGCTAAACGTGACTACACTAAACCACACTATTCTAAGGTCGACAATACTAAACTACACTAAGCTAAAGTGCACTATGCTAAGCTACACTACGATAAGCTACACTGCGCCACGCTGCACTGCGCCAAGTTACACTACAACTTAACTAAAATACACTACGCTAATACACTAAACTAAATTAAATTACACCCAACTCCACACTACATAAAATTAAACTAAGATTATACTTTTTTTTTGTCAAGTTGTCAATTTATGTATATTTTAAACATGTTTAGATGCTAAACATGTTTTAAACACGTTTAGATGTTAAACATGTTTTAAGCACGTTCAGATGCTAAACATGTTTTAAACACGTTTAGATGTTAAACATGTTTTAAGCACGTTCAGATGTTAAACATGTTTTAAACGCGTTTAGATGTGCATGTTGAAATTTAACTTAATAAATTAAAGATTAACAACAGTATTAAAAGTATAATAATTTTTCAACAAAAAATAAAACTAAATTTAATTGAAATAAAACTTCAAAAAAAGAGAAATGTCTCACAAGTCAGTAACTAATTACTTAAGGAAATTTAAATTATTTGTGTATTTATGTAAAAGAGATATTTTAAATCAAAGTCTTTTTGTATAGAGAGAGTCTCCTAAACTGTTCCAAAGTGATTTTTTGAATTGTAATCTTTTTAGTGATAAAATTTTAAAAAATGCTCCCATAAAAACGGTCCACGATAATGGATTTGCAAAAAAGAAAAGCTTTAAATTAGAACTTGGAACAAAAAATTTAATAGAAACTAAGAATGGTATTATTTTTTACAATAACACACTCACTACAATGAATCCTAACTTTCTAAAACCATATAAATTCAAGTTCTGCTGCATGCTTAAGCAAAAATGCTTTTTTCGATGATCGAGGTACTCTGGCCGATAAGTACGCTAAATAAACGTACCCAAAGTTCCCAATTATTGTAATGTCATTTTATTATATATTTAGCTATTGAAAGAAGTTCCCAAATATTAATTTATCATTTTATAAAGTTTAGGGAAGACCTTTAGGACTCAATCAGAAAGACTATCTACGAACTTGAAATGGTTTAATTTTTAATAATAAAAGCTCTCAACGAGCTGATTTTTACTTGTTATGGGTATTCTTAGCCCGTCCGTTTTCGATCCGCATTCGAGTTAAAATCTCATTGGATTTGCAAATGGCGCATAATAAATCATATTGATTTATGAATGTAAAACGGATTAAACAAATATTAAACTATTTCGTAAAATGTTATTTTTATTTCAAGCAGTTTTTTGTTTATCCATGGAAGTACTGAAGTATCTTTAGTACATAGTTTATCAAATCTCGCATTCGATGTGAGGGTGAGTTGCAAGGGTGAGAGTGAGATGTTGATAAAAAATTCTTTGTTTATTAATAGATGCTATCAAAACAAAATACCAGTACTGTAAAAGATGTTCATACATTATTAAAGTTGTTTTGAGGCTTTTTTTAGAAGCTATAAATTTCCCGTTATAATGTCAATATCTAAAATATGCGACATTTGAACTTTGAACTGTACGTTACAAAAAAAAAAAAAAAAACAACAAAAAAACAATTGTCTGTCTTTTTCAAAACGCCTTAATATTCTTATTACGTATTTCGAGAAAATTGCAAATAAAATTTTTTTTTTAAGATAAACTCTTTGTAAAACGTTTTTAGAAATTAATGATTTTTTAAATTTTTTCGTAATTGTTCAAAAATATTTCTTCAATAACGTTTGTAGGCATCTAAATTAGCTTATTTTGTAAAAAATAGGCTAACTTGATTTTTTTTACCTCAAGACGTTTTGTAAAACGGCTGCAGATTTGTTGAGATTAAAAAATTAAAAAGATGATTTAAAAATTTATGATTTTTATTTATTTTGTTTTTCTTATTAGTAGCTGATATTTAATGCTGATAGAAAGTTTGATAGAAATAAATTACAATAAACTAAACTTATTTTTATTTTTATTGGAGTTATTAACTTATTTTTATTTTTATTGGAGTTTATCTTACTTCATGCAGAAATACTTCTGAATCCTTAGAAAAATATACGCCTCAACTTGATAAACTCCATCATTAACACATATGAAGATGAAGGAGAATGTATAATTGCAGGCGATTCTCAGTCATTTCCAGAAAATATATATGATACGAAAATCCGAAACAATAAAACATGAAACAACTTTTCTAAGTATTTATCCAATTTTCTTGAATTAAATGAGCTCTTTTTTTTGGACATAATTAATGGTACTGGTCCAACATATACCTATAAACATAAAACGCTGAATAATTCATCTTATATCAATCACATTGCAGTACTAAAAGAATCATCAATATGCTTTACTGGCTGCCATGTTATTCCTCCTTCACATCTAAACATGAGCGATCACTTACCCATCACTACAAATATTAATCTTCAAAATAAAAGTCTAACACCAGTTGTAAATAGTATTCTTAAAAAATATAATACAATCCCAAAGTATGCATGGAATGATAATAACTTTATTAAAATTTATAATCAGAATCTCTCCGATTTTTTCAAAGATTACACTTTTATTGGAGAAGAAATAGAGAAGCAATCTCAAACAACATTTGAAAAAATAAACAACGCTGCTATTTTAGCAATGAAAGACTGTTTTCCACAAAAAGAATCAGGAGCTTACTCTAAATCATGGTGGACACCAGAAATTAAATCGTGCAAAGATATTCTCTCTTTCCACTTTAAAGAATGGAAAAAAGATAACTTTAGTAGATCGCAGGAATGCAGTTCATTTAACAAGTACAAACTAGCTCGAAAAAATTTCCGCAAAATTGTAAAAGCGGCTCACAACTTAAAATCACCAAAAATATTGAATCTCTTCGAAAAAGTAATCGACAAAAGTTTTGGAACAATATCCGAAAATTTAAATCAAATCCTAACACTCGTATTTTTACTATTAATAAAAAACAAGATAAAAAAGAAATTGTAGAAGAATTTAGACAAAACTTTAGTACCATTCTCAACACTCCCACAATTACCAACAACAACAACAAACACCGTCGTATTCCACAACTCATTGATGAGCCTAATAAAATTTTTGTATCAACTTCCGACATCGAAACTTGTATTCTTAAGCTTAGATCTAATAAATCACGTGATTCCTGCGGAATTACTGCAGAACATCTTAAATACTCCTATAACAACAATCTACTTACATGGCTTTCAAAGTTTTATAACAATATCTTCAATAAGGGGGGTGGGTGGGTGCCGGAGTACCTATCAACATGTTTTATAACTTTATTAAAGATCTTCAAATTAATTATTGGTATTTTAAATGAGTTCTGTAAATCTATTTGTTTATCAGGCATCATTTTGGTGTATGACACGTACAAAAAATTATGATCTTAATTACGCTTTAAAGAGCAATTATGTAAATAACTTTCCGCAGTCAGTATAAATCTTTGAGGGGTTAATAACATAGACATGGTTGATCAACTTCAATGCGGTAGTAATGTATACACAGAAGTTAAACAGTCATATACCAAAACAAAGATAATTTCTAGGAAAATATGAACTAGAAGCCGTAAAAATACTATAATTAAAGGCCGATCAAAAGCTAATAAAGTAGAAACTTTTGCAACAGACTGGTATAGTGGTATAATGGTCCTTTTCAAAGGTCTTTCTAATATTCAGATTAGATTAAAGAATGGAAAGACAAGAAATTACCTTGATAAGTTTGTTAAAGATCTCTGAAAAAGAAATGATTTGTTTGAAAAATATTTCATTTTCATCAATTTATTATTATTTAAATTTACATTTATGGTTCTTTGTGTTGTTTGATCATTTATATTTATGGTTTTTTGTGGTGTTTAATCATTTTAGTATATGAAGAGCAATTACAAGAGCAATGGCTGATACTTTTACAAACAATGAAAAGGTGTTCAAAGGGTTATTCTTATAAGACCAATTAATGTTCAATGTCTACAAAGCTTACCTTAAGATCGTATTTGCTAATGCAACATACAAGCTTTGAAGTTAATGACGCCATATAGCATCACTTGAAAATAATGGGTTAAAAATGGCAAGCTTTTTTCAATTAGTTCAAACATGTTATCCATTATTTTTTGTTTTACTTCTATAAGAAATTAGTAATAATTGTATTATCATTTTTTATTTTCAAAAACGAGTGACCAACTAAAGAAAGTTGTATATAATAATACTTCTTTGTGATCTTTTTCTTGTATATAAGCTTTTGCTTTTATATAAAGTTCTTTTGTATTATTGATATAAGCAGTTGTAATTAAAAGAGATAAAATGGTTTAAGAATATATTGGTTTTACTTGGCACCTAAACCAAAAATTAAAAAAAAAAGAAAATATATTTTAAAAAATTACGATGATTGGAGCCTGGTAACAAAAAACCCTAAACCCTGAAACTCCTATCAATTTATTAGCACGTCTTTTTAATTTAAAAGATTGTTTTACCCATGCTAATTGTATTTAGCATGAACATTCCTTATATTTACGAAGTTAATTTTTTCAACGTAATTTTTCTTATGTTTAATTGTAAAATTAACTTATGTTCAGTTTCTTTTGGTACCAAAACTTGCACAACACAACCTCTAAATTTCTAAATTTTCAGATAATATGTATAATACCTAAAGGTTGCTGCCACAATGCTCAATACCTGGCGCCGCACAAGAACCGCAGAAAAAAGTTGTGCAACAACAAAGAATGTATCCGGATACATCTCGGTTTTTTTGGGAGTCCTAGGTGCTGCCGGACGCCGAAAAAGAGTAATCATTGATAAACACACCTAGGGGAGGAAACATGCTGTGTTAGGGGTACCACAAAGCAGCCTACTAGATCCTCTATTTTTAATCTTCTTTATTAGCGACATACAGGATAGATTTGTTCACCAAATCAAATTATACACAGATGACAGCAAAATTATAGGCATCATTAAGTAGGATCTTGGGCCGCAGACTCTTCAAGCCGATATTGAGGCTGCAGTCAACCGATTCCAAAGACGGCAAATTCACTTTAACATACTTGTATTAAACCAGCAATATATTTTTTTAAAGTCAAATAGATTGTAATAGTAAAAAGCAAATTTCTCTTAATATGAATTTATTTCTTAAACATACTACAAACACTCTAGTATGATATATAATATATCATATTGGAGAGTTTGTAGTATGTTTGAGAAATAAAATTCATATTAAGAGAAATTTGCTTTTTACTATTACAATTTATTTGACTTTAAAAAAATATATTGCTGGTTTATATATCATATTTATCATATATTATATATAGTTATAATTTATGAACCAATAATTTTTTATGAATATTTAGTCTAAAAACAAGACATTTAAAATAATTTACTTTCCAAAATATCACTCTAACTCTTTTCTTTCTATCCAAAATTATCAAATTGTGTGCTCTTGTTCATCTATTGATGAACAAGAAAATGAAATCACACACAAGTTGAAATCACAAAATGAAATCACACACAAGTTACTCTACCTCTTTCAATCTGTAATTTCTTTACTTCTATTAAAAAATTCTCAATATTATTTTCCATCATTAAGCAACCTTAAATTATATCTTAAACCTTAAATTATAAACCCTAAATTATATATTCTAAATTAAGTACAGCATAACAAATCACATCACAAACCAATAATAAAATCATGAAATAATTTATCATTTTTTATTCATAGAATAATTTATTTTTTATATTCACTTTATATTACTAAACTTTACTACTAAAACTCGCAGGGTTGCCACTCAACTTGGAAAACCTGGAAATAGCATGAATCCCAGGGAAAACCTGGAAAACTCAGGGATTTTTATTTATATATTTAATACTCAGGGAAAACACAGGGAAAAATTTTTTTCAATTTTGAAAATAGTTTTTTATTAAATTATTAACAACAATTTAAGTTATGATAAATTCGTAATATATATCATAATTTTTTATGAGATTTTACATTTGATGTTAATTTTGTATGGTTTACTTATTTTCAATATTAAATTTAAGTTTATATTTTATAGTTAAGTTATTTAATTTTTTTAAGTAGAATTTTCATTATGGGCTTAATTAGGAAATACTAAAACACTGAATAAAGTTTGATTTAATAAGTTATATAAAAATGTTTTATACATAAACTTATAATCATCATTAAATCTATAAATATATGTAATATGGTTGTAAGAAGAATATATATTTTTTAGAGTTATTAATAATTATAATGGATCAAACAATTTTTTTAAATGATTGGCTTAATCACCCAGAGTATAAAGAATTGCTTGTTAAGACTGACAACAATAAAGTTGATGTAGCAGCTGTTGTAAAACTTATAATTTATCAAACATGGGAGTTCAGGCAGTTAAGAGTCTTAATGAAGGTAAAAAATACCAACTTAATGTTTTAGCTAAATCTAAAAGTCACTTTTTCAAACCTATTGTAAAACATTCTACTATTACACCAGCACTACCCCTGGCTATTGGTCAAAAAACTTTAGAACTTGTTGTTACTTCCAATGAAGAAACAAGATCTTAAAAAAGATGGGTTCTTGCAAATGTTATGAATGGATTGTCAAACAATGCATCTTCTAATTTGAGTAAGTTATTTACTAGTATTTTTCCAGATAGCAAAGTGGCAGAAGGATTAACATTCGGAAGAACAAAAATAGGATATATGATTAACTATGGATTAGCACCATATTTTAAATCATTACTTCTTGAAAGTATCAAAAATTTTCCATGTTATGTTGTCTCATTTGATGAAAGTCTAAACAAAGTTACACAAAATTGTCAAATGGATATTGTTGTTAGATTTTGAAATACAATCAGGTTAATGTGCGATATTTGAATTCAGTTTTTTTTGGCCATTCTTCTGCAGCGCATATTCTAAAAAATTTCAATGAAGAAATAAAAAGTCTGGATTTTTCAAAAATGATCCAAGTATATATGGATGGGCCTAATACAAATTGGAAATTTTTTCAAGAAATTTCCATATACTGAAATGAGTTCGAATTAAATTCTTTACTTGACATTGGGTGTTGTAGTTTGTAAGTAGTACATGGAGCTTTTAAATTAGGTTCTGAGTCTACATCATGGAATCTAAAAAGTACTCTTAAGGGAGCATACCAAATACTCCATGATACTCCGGCTAGGAGGGATGACTATAATAGTGTTACTGGCTCAAATCGGTATCCATTAAGTTTCTGTTCAACAAGATGGATTGAAGACCAAATTGTTGCTGATCGCTTAATCGAAATATGGGACAACATTGTAAAATTAATTAGATTTTGGGAAAAATTATCAAAGTCTAAACAGCCTTCTTCAAAAAGTTTTTTTAATGTTTAAAAAGCATCAAATGACTTCCTGACAGTTTCAAAGTTACAATTTTTTAGTTATGTTGCCAGCTTGTTTAAAACCTACTTGACACTCTATCAGACTGATCAACTAATGATTCCATACATGTACACTAATCTTAGAGAATTAGTAACAAATATTTTAGCTCTATTTATTAAACCTTCAGTAATTCAAAGCTGCAAAAAAAGGAAGTGACTTAAAAAAGATAGATCTCTATAAAAAAGAGAATTTGCTACCGAGGAAAGATGTTATTATTGGTTTTGCGGCTGAAGTTTCAATTAAAGAACTCCTTGTTAAAGATAATATAACTCTTAATGAGATAAATCAGTTTAGAAATGAATGTGTTTTATTTCTCACAAAAAACATGGAGAGTTTACTTAAAGGCATCCCACTAGACTCTGCAATCATAGCAAATGCAAATTGTTTCGAACCAATCAATCTCAAAACATTAACGATTGAATCTAATCAAAATAAACTAAAAAGATTGTTACATTATTTTGTCAGTTTAAAAATTACATCTGCAACACAAAGTGATAATGTCATGCTTCAGTATTCAATATTTTTAAGAAATGATATGAAAATAAATATAGAAAAATTTCTTAGCTTTGATAAAAAAAAACACTTGTTTAGATATCTTTTATTTTTATCAACTAGATATAGCCAAACATAAGGAACTTTCTTATATTATGAAAATGATTTTAACCGTTAGTCATGGTCAAGCTTTTGTAGAAAGAGGTTTCAACATAAACAAAACAATTCTAAATGAAAATATTCAGTCTAACTCAATAGTCTCTCATTGCATTATAAAAGATCATATGAATTCTCAGAACATTCAAGGTGACACTATTAATATCACAAATGCATTAATGTTATCAGTAAAGTCAGCCAGACAACAGTACCAAATCAGTTTAGCAGAGCAGGCTAATTTAAAGAAAGTGTGTGAATCAAACTACCAAAAAGCAGTCATATTAGAAGAAATTAAAGAAGTAGAAAAAAAAAAGAATTTACTTGTAACAGCATGTAGTACATTAAACAAAGATTTTATCCAATCTGTTGAAGATGCTGACAAAAATAATGATTTAACAATGCTTAAAAAAGCAACTGCTTAAAAAAGAAAATGTGACAAAAAAAATGATTTAACAATGCTTAAAAAGCAACTGCTTTAAAAAGCAACTGCTTTAAAAAGCAACTGCTTTAAAAAGGAAATGCGACGAAACAGAAAGAGAATCAAAAGAGTTAGATTCAATTTTAGAAATGTTATGTTTTATAAGTTGATTAAGTTGCCCCAAGAAGTCCTTACGGTCATATCACAGAGCACCGCGGAAGAGCATTTAATAGGAAGTTCACGCCTCCTTCCCAACCGATGTTGGAAAGGAGGCGTGACTTGCCCAGAGGTGGGGTTTGAACCACGGATCTTTCGTTTCTGAAATGAGTTTCCACTAATCCGTTTTTCGAAAAATAACCACGTGAGCATGCGCTGTTTTCTTTCGGACAAATAAAAACTTTTATTACGCTTATGCTCACGTGATTATTTTTTCCTTTCCTATCACGTTCTCATAGAAAAACGGATGAGTGGAAACTCGCCTTGAGACAAGTTTGCTACCACTGCGCCACGGCTGCTCAAATTTGCAGCAATTTGAAAAAAATTTAAAACTAAATTGCATTTAATGTAATAAAATTAACGAGTAAAATATTTGTTAACTATCTGTTCTAGAGTTATTTTAGTATTTTTTTTTTCGAAGTGTCTTTGTAGAGCGCAATGCGCTTTACGTAGCCATAAGCTGCTCAGAGCGCAATATTGTACACGCATGCGCAAGTATTTTATAATAAGAGTGCGATTTATATTTCACAATACAGCTGGTTGGATCAGTTTAATTAAATAAAGCTAGTTAGCAGTTGAATCGAAATCGAAAATTATTTACTAAAGAAACATTTTGTGCAATTTTTAAAGTAAATGTTTTATATTAGAACATTCTATTTCTATCAAAATACAACGATAGCATTTATTTGGGGAGTCATTAATTTCACCAGTTTTATGCAGCGTTTATTTGATTGAAATGTTTTAGATAAGTTCTAAGCAATCCATTATGGCTTGCCAGCATCTATCTAAAATAATCATGAATGAATTACTTTAAAAGTAATTGTTTTTTGAGCAATCTATTGAGAAAAAAATTCTAGTTCATGGGCATACATAAACTAAGGTAACTTTTTTCGTTTATAGTTGTCTCTAGATAACATGATATATATCTACATGCAATTTTATATGTGTTCTTGTTTTTATTAAGGTAAAGTAGTTAATCTAGGTTATTTACTGTTTATTACTATAAACTATCTGTATTAACTATATAAGAGAAAAACTTGTGTATTAATAATATTTTTTATATTATTAAGTATATAAAACCTCACAAGCCATAACCAAAAATGGGTGCAACTAACTTAATTATTAGAGTAAATTTTTTATTTATTTTTTGTTTTGAAATAAACATAAATCCACTATTTTTAAAAATAATAATAACAATAAGATTTTTCAAAGAAAAAAACAAGATAATGAGCCATGTCTTGACAGACCAAATTTGATTATCAATGATACAATTTCAGGAAATATTACATTTGGCAATATTTTTTGAAATTATGTTAAAAAAATTTCCTTCCACACATCAAATAATTATTCAAAGTTATAATTTTGAGAACACACCAACTGAATCTTCTGTTGGTTGAACCTTTTTACTTGATATTTTACCATGAATCTGATAAAGTCAACAACAACAACGGGCTATTTATTTTCCATTTTAAAATTATTTTTACAATGATAAGGTGAATAGTAATAACGATAATTATAAAATAATAAGCAATAGTAAAAATTTATAACAATAGTAATAATAACAAAATAAAATTATAAATAATAATAATTACTATAATAATAAGTAAAATGATATGTTATTTCTTATTATAATAAGTTAATGATTAGTATGAATGGTGTCACTCATACAGAAGTCTGATCAAAGAAGTGACACCATTTTTCAAAATAATATGACTAATAATAAACATAAAGACATAAAACATAGACACACATAAAGTAAACTTTTTAAAAATCATATATGTAGGTAATAATAAAAGAGAAAAGAAAAACAAAAAAAAAAAAAAAATAAGGATAATTACTATAGTAATAAAAAAAAATTATAACAAAATATTTTTCAGAACTTTTTTAAACTGATTTTGGAGTTGGAGTTTATTGAACTCATTCACAGTGCACACAAGGCTCTTGTTCCATTCACAGAGGTACTGATACACAACAGAATTCTTACCATACTTTTGAGTTTTATATGATGGTACAATAAGTTTTCCATTATTTATATTTTGCATAGAGTGTGTTTGAATTAGTCTACTTTCTATAAAAAAATTTGCGATAGAAGAAGGTAAATTTTTATTTAGAGAACAAAACAAAAGAATATTAGCAAACTTTACTTGCAAATGAAAGGTTGGAATTTTAAGTTTTTTGTGATGTATCTGATTTGAAAGGTTGAAAGTTTATTATTCTAATGGATTAGCATTGAGATGACATTAATTTAATAACATAATAGTTGCCAGTTTGACCCCAAACTTGATAACAATAACTAAGCATACCATTTGCACGATAAAGTTTCTTGCGCAGCTCATCAATATGGAAGTTCCACGAAAGATTGCAATCAATTAACAAACCAAGATATTTAATAACTCTCGTGGGATATAGTTGTTTATTATTTATTTTTTGATCTTAATTTCATCGTTGTTACAGTTTTTTTGTTGTTGTTACAGTTTTTTTTAAGAGATGAAAAGCAATTAGTTTAGTCTTTTCGGTGTTAAGACATATTAGGTTGGCATTTAACCAATAAACTATACCTTTAAGATCTGAATTTATATTTTTACATAGAGATTAGTATGATTTGTTGACATGCAAGAGATTGGTATCATCTGCAAATAGATAAACGAACAAGAAGTGAACAGAGTTATTTAGATCATTAATGTAAATTAAAAACAATAGACGACCAAGAACAGAACCTTGAGGAAACTCTGACTTTGTAAGTTAAACAAATTGTTTGTGATATAAATTAAGACCACAGTATAAATTATAACCACACAGTCATAATTTATACCGCAAGAACTTTTATAGTAAAAAATCATTTAACTCTTAAGTAATAAAAGTTGACTGAAATAATGTTACTGATAAAAACAATATTACGTCTAGCTTTTGAAAATGTTAAAACCTTCACGGAAACTTGATATATTCATTTACATTAAACTAAAAATATCGATAATAGATAGCTGAATGTCCACTTTGATGTATTGTAAGTATTTAATTGCACATAAGTAAATAAAACCAAAGTTTAAAAACTAAAATCTTTCACAACACATCCTAGCAGGTACGCTTACCACTATTAATCACTTTTTAATATAAAAAAAATCTTTTTAAAAGCTTCTTATATTTTTACCTTTTAGAGTCACATTAAACAACTATCTGATCATTTTTTTAATATGAACAAGATAAAATTATTATAAGTAAATTAATGAAAGATATTTGCTTACATTTATGTAGATTGCAAAATCTGTTTGAAATGCCAAAGTCTTGTTCATAAATATTTTAGATCAATGCTGGCATACCATAATGGTTTGTCAGTACTAATCTTTAATATTATATTCAAATTATATGGCAACCATATGTTGTTATCGATATCTAAAATAAAATAAGCGAAACTTTAAATTTAATGTTTATAGTTCCACAATTGTGTGGTTTAAATAATACTACATTGAACAATTTCTTAAATAATGGGAAATTTAAAGTAAACATTTACAATTGAAAGATTTTGGAGTTCAAACTATTCTTGACTACATAATCAGTTTATTTTAAAAAAGCGGTATGAGCAACTTTGTTTTAATGTACCACTTTAAATATTGTTTACTTTACAAAATAATTTTTATGCAATTTGCAGTTTATTTTTTTTTAGCAAATTTACAATAATAAATTTTATTTTAAGTTGTTTGTATTTAAAGTTACTTGTTATTATTAGTTATTTCTTACTTTTTACTTATACCACATCTTGAAAATAAACTCTTCACATGAAAATGAGGAATATATATAAGGGTTTTACTTCTAAACTTTAATAAAACTTTATTGAAAAATGTTAAATAAAAACACAAAGAAAAAGCATTGTTATTATCAACTATTCTCTATTTAACTAATGCAAAATAAACATAAATGTAAATCATGCCAAAAAAAATGTAAATCCTAAGCACACATCATGAAAATATCTGACACATTTGGTGCATTTCAACCATTTTGTTTTGAATCCTTTCCCTAAATTCTTATCAGGATGACACTTTTTGCAGAAGCAGCATTTCCTTTTTACTGTTTTCTTAGTTAAACCTAATGCTGTTTGGCCAGAACCTCTAGGCATGCCTCTTTTAGCAACTTTAAGTGGTGGTTTAATAAGTTTTAACCTTTGGACATCTAAAGATTCATTTATCTGTTCTTGTTGATACATACTTTTAGTCGTAAAATCAATATGATCATCCTGTACTCCAGTGACTTCATCTTTTACATTGTCATCAATAAATGGACTTTCATTATTTTTGACAAAGAAATCAATATGTTGATATTGATTCATAATTGTATTTTTATTAAAAGATTCCATAGGTTCATTGTTTACTGAACTACTGGAACTACCAGGACCCACTACAAAGTTTTTGGATGAGATAGAGGTTGTCTTACTATCTGATACTTAATGATCTTCAATGAAAATTTCAAATCTTTTTCCATAACTAAGCATCTCTTCAAATTTATCTAACTGCTTTAGATAATACTGGAACATTTCTTTACCTAATTCAACCAATTTGTTTACTAGCTTATCAGAGCAAACCTTAATAAGTTTATATTTCTGAATTTTGTCTAGTGCTGGAGTTCTCCAATTAGAATTCTCTACTTTGGCATTTTCATATGGAGTAGGTGAGCCTTCAAAATAATTATTTACATCATGCCAAAATTTAAATGTGTTGCTCGTTTATAAAAAAACCCAACGATCACGCATATGATCCCAATTATTTAAAAAGTATTCTGCAAAGCACTCATCAAGAGACAAAAGCAACTGTTTCTGTTTTTCATATATTGACTGATCTCTTGAATGACAAAGTGTATCCAGGTATACAGAAATTTTTCTTTTAACATCAGTGGTACATGATAAGTCTGCAATCTTCTTCTTGAAAACTTTTTTAACATGAAACAAACAAATTTCACAAAAACTATTTGGAAAATACTGCTCCAGTGTTGTTAACTCACTCATATCTTTGTCTATCATAAATGTTTTAATGGAATTCCAAGAAGCATTATAAGCTTTAAAGGTTTTAAAAATTTGACTAAACATCACTTATGACTCATAAGCAATTAAAGCAAAAGCAATTATGTGGGAAAATTCATTCCCATCCAATAATAATTCATCCAAAAATAATTGATTGATTGATACAAACTCAAATAAAATTTAAATGTGTGCTTTTATTTTTTAAAATGATACTTTAATAAATACTAAAATTTAAAAAGGTTGACATGATCTGTTTGCAATAAAATAATAATCTATAGCTAACATTGCAAAATTATCTTTTTAAAAAAGACTTAGACTAGACATACTAGTACTTTTTTTTGCAAGTTTCCTAAAAATATCACAAGTAGAAAAAAATAAAGATAATTTTAAAAAGTTCCATAAATTTTCCATACATTTTAATGGAAATTTAGGAATTCCATGACCAAATAAAAATCAATGACATTTCCATGAATCTATGACCAGTGGCCACCCTGTTTTTAACAAGAACATTGTAAAGTATTTGTTCATTGATAAAATATATTTACAATATAGGTATGTTATAGTTAAGATTGCAAGCATTTATGTAAGTAAAATGTACCCTGAATTTCTTTTCCCTATTCCTTTCCTTGAATTGAATCCACCATGTGTGCAAATTAAATTATAGCACACGTATTTAAACATTTCAGGATAAGGTCTTTGGTCGAGCTTGATCTTAGCATTAGCTGTTACCGTTAGCTTGCAACCATGTTTAACCATGGGTTGGAATGTTTTATTACAGTGTATTTCAACTGCTTGAAAAAATTCATCCCTGAATATGAAAGTATCATAAACTTTTAGCGACATTATTTTGAACGAAAAGAAAACGAGAAAATTATCGCAAAATAAAAGCAAATCACATCAAAACATCAACAAGATTTAGCGCATGCGTACAAAGTAATGCGCTCCGAGCAGCATATGGCTGGTTAGAGCGCATTGCGCTTCAAGTAGCAACGGCCTTTTTTTTTTACTATTTTAGTACTTATTTAAAAAAGGACATCTGTATTTAAGATTATAAATAACATTATTAACAATTATAAATAACATTATTTTTGGTAATTGCAAAAAATCAAGCAGCATCAACTGCTTTCATTGACCTATATTTACAATTTATAACTAAATAACATATTTAAAATACTAATATGAACGTGTTAATTAAGTACATATTAGTAGTAATAGTATTAGTAGTTTACGCTGTGTTAGACAGACCCAGTGAATGTGTTGTTTTGTACTCTATTTGTTATAGTATTACAGCAGTTAAATTTGATTGCTACTCAGCTATTAATTAAAAGCTGTTTTAGCTGTTACACTTTCAATTGAAACTGAGTTCCATGCATCTAAAATTTTGTTAAAAAGGAAATGCTCCCTTTTATTAAGAGGGAGCATTTTATTTTTGACTTAATTGCAGCTTTAAAAGTCATCTTTAACATAATTGCAACTCTCAGAGTCCTAAAGCAATACCCTCTTAACTACTTTTAATAAGTGGAAAACGTTTTCCAATATTTATTTTCTCAATGTCATGCATAAGTTTGTATAATTGGAATGAATCTCTCCTTTTTATATTCTTAGAATTAACATGCCTATGGCAATCAATTTATTTGAATATTCATTTGAAAAAGTTTTTTACAGATGAATTAGCTATGCTTGTAGAAAGACTTTTAAATTAGCATAGTTATTAACTACCTTTTGTAACTTTGTTGTAAATGTAGAAGTTAAAAATTCTGGTTGCTTAAATAACAGTTAATAGAACTTAATAGAAGGACTTATTAGGACTAAAATCCATAATAATATGACTTAAATCCTATAAATAAGAGTTATTAGGACTGATAATCTATAAATGCAGCAGAAAGGATTTAAGAACTTGCCACCGATAGTAAAAGCAGTAATTATGAATGTTAAAAAAATATTATACTGACATTTAGAGAAGACCTAGTCGGTGGACTGTTAAATGTTCAGTATTCTAACAAGAGTAGCTACATTTTAATGACTTTTGTGTAGATTTTCTAGCACAAGTTATGACGTTATTGAAAATACCTTAAAACTCAGATGTTTCTATAAAGTTAGGTTCGTAAATATTTCATTTGTTAGACTTAATTAAAAATTTAATAATTTGTATTGAATATTTTACTTTTGATATTTCTTTTATGTTTTCTTGAATATTAATTTTTATTTTTCTTTAACTGCATTTTAGTTGCATCATATTACTTTTTTATTGGTTTCGTTGGTGAGTACGTTGGTGAGTACGTTTTATTGGTTTCGTTGGTGAGTACGTTGGTGAGTTGGTATACGTACTTTAGGATAAAAAATGGTATTTTGATAAAAGATAGCAATAAAAAAAATTAAAGATAGTATTTTGAGATCTAAGCAATACTATAGACTTTGTGAAGTTAGTCTTTAACCATTGACAGACCGCCAATTCATAAACCCATAAAAGTTCAAATATGCTTCTCTGGCCAATCTAGTGTCATATCGACAATATTTGTGAAACTGTTTCATTTGTTGTGACGTTGTATTGTGGATTACAGATGTCAGCTTTGTAAAGTGTAATTATATTTTATGATTGTTAACGATCGATTTGCGTCAATTGTAAATAGTAAATATAATATAAAGTCATAGTTGTAAATACCAAGAGAAGATGATTGTCTATAAATTATGTTGAATTGCATTAGAAAATATGAGGCGCTTAACGCTAAACTTATAAAGTCGATTTTGATGTGAAACTACAAGCTATTTTGGCAAAAATGTCGACTAAAATTGATTTAAAGTTAATTCCGGAGTTTAATAGAAACGATCAACAATCAGTTGCAGAATGGCTGGAAAAAGTGGAGCTAGTATGCAAACTAATTGGTGAACCGATCTGGCGAGCGTTGTTCCCCTCCGTCTCACAAATGGTGCATTTGCAGTATATCAATAGTTAGCAGAAAGCGATAAAGAAGATTTTGACCGGATAAAAGAGGCGTTGCTAAAAGCTTTCGCCGTTGATGCATTTACAGCTTACGAACAATTCGTTACAAGAAAATTAAAGCATAGAGAGAATTGAACTATTTACGCTGATCAGTGGGCTACCAGACAGAGCTATTGCATGTGCCTTTGTTTCTGGGCTTCCTGAGGAAGTTTGATGGATGCTGAGATCATGTTCTCGTATGGATGATTTTACTACTATACAAATACTTGCGCGAGCAAGAGCACTCATAATTGAAGAACGGAACGATGAAACAAATGAAAATTTTGCTGCTGCTGCAACAAAAAGACTTGCTGAGTTGAGGTTGCTTGAAGATCAAACATAACCAGTTTGTGATGAATGTAAACTCCGGAATCATTTTGCAACAGATTGTCATTTACGTAGACATAGCAATCGAAGCAAGTTGGGTCGGAGACGAGAGACAAACGATGTTTTGTGTTACTCGTGTCAAGAGAAAGGACACATATCAAGAATCTGTCCAATAAACGAGGGAGAAGATGTTTGCGCCAGCTCTCTCCCCAAACGATCAATAATGGCGTTACCTACTATACGTGTTAATTGACTCTGGATGTACCTGCTGTATCATTTATAAAAAATGTGCGCCAAAAATTAGGAAAAAAGTAGTTAGCATGGTAACTGTAAATGGACAACAACAACAGTGCAAAGGCGTTAGCCGAACTCGAATCGTCATGCCTAATGGGAACGAAGTTTTTGTGGAAGCACTTGTAGTTGACTTCAAACCGCTTGGTTATTATTTTTTGATGGGTATGGATAGAATAGTGGCTTTTGGTGGAGTATCAATATCTGCAACTCGTGATGTTTGTTTTATGGGAAGGAACGAATCATGTTTACTTGGAATAAGAAGTGATATGCCAAAAGATGTCAGTAATTTGAATATAACAGCTCCAGACTTCACAGCTTCGTTTGAAAAAGAAAATCGAGAATGTATAATTGCGTGAAAATGGAATAATAATTCTCAACCTAAAACTTTAGTGAACAAGTTTGCTGAATACACTATCCCTGTTGGCATAAAACACGATCACTAAAAAGAAATTGAAGGATGGATAGAGAAAAAATGGCTGCAAAAGTGCGATTTGAAGAAACACGGTCCAATAAAAGGTTTGGTTTCTCTCATGGCAGTCGTGCAGCGAAACAAAGGAAAAGTACGACCAGTATTGGACTTCAGGGATCTGAACACGTTTATTGAAGCATTCACTGCGAACACAGATGCGTGTGCTGACAAATTTCGAGACTGGAGACGGTTTGGAAAAAATGTTTCAGTAATTGATTTATCTTCAGCTTACATGCAACTAAAAATTGATGGGAAACTTTGCGCTTACCAAGCTGTTGTGTTCCGTGAAAAAAGATTTTGTTTAACACGTTTGGGATTCGGACTAAACGTTGCGCAAGTCATAATGAAAGCGGTGTTGGACAAAGTGCTATTGCAAGACGAAACAATCTGGAAAGGAACGTTATCATACATTGATGATATTTTTGTGAATGAAGACATAATACCTGTTCGTCGCGTACTTGATCATTTGGAAATCTAGGGGTTTCATTGCAAGCCGGTGGTCCGCGTATCCGATGGAGCAAGAGCAAGTTCTTGGTTTACAAGCAGGAATGGAAAATAAAAAATTGTGTTGGAGAAGAGATAATGATTTTGGTGAAATTCCGAAATCACTAACAAGACTAACACCTTTTCCGTGTGTGGAAAAATGACGGGAAATCTTCCAGTTTGTGGTTGGTTGCGTGTAGCCTCGTCATATGTTAAAAGAACAGTAAACGGCTTGACGAAAACGTGGGATGAAAAAATAAAATGCAATTCAACATAATTTATAATTTAAGTTTAGAAAACTTGAAAGACTTCACGGAGAAATCTTAGGGGGACAAACATAAAGTATGTATGCAGTAAAACCACTGATTAAGGAACCCCTTCCTATTGTACACACCTGTATGTTTTTTATGCCCCTTTCTCCTCCCACTGCATGCATATCTATTATCACAAAATCAACCCCTTTCCACCAACCTTTTTCCAACGCATGATTTTTTCAGAGAATTAAAAACAAAATTTTTTTAGTTATTTTGACATCACTTATTACAGAATTATTAATTTTGTTACTTAACAGAATAATAATTGGTTAAACTCAATGCTTTTGTTAATAAAAAAAATCAAGTTTTCAAACAGATGGAGAATGAGAATTAGTCACACCACATGGTGTCTTTAACCTCATGGCAAATGACATTATTAATAATAATGGAAAAGTCATACAAGTAAAAGGTAAAATAATTCAATTTGTGATGCACAAGATCTTATTTAATCTTTATAATGGTCATTATGGATGTGGTTGTAAGGTGAAATAAACCTATAATGGTTTAATGGATTTTTATGCCCCTGGTACTCATTGCTAAAACATTTAGACGAAATCATCACAAGGATATCAGTGTCTTGGAGTCACTTAAATTTGATATGGTGCAGCAGTTCTCTTGCAACGAAATTCAAGGTGGGGACCTTGATGTACTAAAATTATATTGGGAAAAGGGCTGCTTCTTTGATTGTCATCTGGGCAAATTAATTACCTGTTTATTAATGTTTCTTGAACGAATACATTTATATAGAATTTAATTGCAAACCATGTTGTAAAATCGAGTCTAAAATATGTATTTTTTTTATATTGTTAATTTTTCTTTTATATTGCGGGCAAGTGGTTTTAAATCATATACCCAGTAAAGAAAAATACATCCATTTTTTAATTGTTAATTTAAGTGTAACTTATACTGAATATAAACTGTACAGAAAAGCTTAACTGACTCAATATGGTTATGTTCATGAACTTCTTTGTTGCTTTGAGAACAATGCCAGAGTGATTTACTCTGAATTTATAACTTTCATTGTTTAAATCATTTAGCTTATGATATCAGCTATAAAAAGAATAATACAATATCCTTCTCAAGTAGTAGCTCAGAATACTGGGTGACTTAATGAAATTATTAAGAGCAGCATTTTGTAAAAAAAATTTAATGCAAAGAATGATGAAAGCTGTTGCCTCGAGACTGGATGATTTTATTTAATTTTTATTAAATGTTTTTATTGTATTTAAGTGTTGTTTAAGTGTTGATTTTGTTTAATTTTTAAGTTAAATGTTAAATAAATCATCTAATGAAATAGTATCTAATGTCATAAGAATATATATATATATATATATATATATATATATATATAAAATATATATATATATATATATATATATATATATATATATATATATATATATATATATATATATATATATATATATATATATAGCCCTTTTTGATAATATAGTGCTTTTTGATTGATAATATAGTCCATTTTAGGGACACTTAACATTATAATTGCTACAGATTAAATATTTAGGGTAATGTTTAGAATAAGATAATATATATATGAATTTAAAAAATATAAAATCTTTGGTGTTCTATATATTTTTATCTGGCTGTGTATATTGAAAAATAATATTTTAATATTATTATTTAAAAGATTTTTTAGATTATAATTGCAGTGTATTTCAAGATACGATGCTTTATGAAATCTTAAGTTCAATGAAATTGTGACAATGGCTTATGTCAGGTAAAATTGTAATATACAACACCAAAATAAAAAATAAAAAATTATTTACTATCAACTAAGTTAAATATATATATATATATATATATATATATATATATATATATATATATATATATATATATATATATATATATATATATATATATAATGTATAATATATAATATATAATATATATATATATATATATATATATATATATATATATATATATATATATATATATATATATATATATATATATATATATGTATATATATATATATATATATATATATATATATATATATATATATATATATATATATATATATATATATATATATATATATATATATATATATATATATATATATATGTCAAAGATCGATCTACAAATTTGTGACATTTTCTGTATTTCTTTTTGTTAAGGCTTTACCTGAATATTTGCTTCCTATTATTTTTTGAAAATAAATATGACTAAATATTGACTTTTTTTTGAAGTGTTATGTAATATAATATTGAGTCTATATTTAAACATATATATCAACATCTATCAATTTCACCAAAAATGTTTATTTATACAATATAATTTAACTTAACTAAATAAAAGAAAAAATTTTTTAAATAATTATAAAATATTATAAGAATATAATTGGTTATAAAAGGTCTTGTCATCAAAATGAATTGATTAAAATGAAACATGGATAAGGAGATGCATCAACTTAACATTTTCTTTTGTAATGATTGACATGTTTTCTTTTTTTTATCTTTTTTTTTTTATAAGCAGTAGACTGACTGCTTTTAATTTCTTTAAGATCAACACCGGATTGGTATAGAATTGCATTTGTTACCTTCTGTAAAACATTTCGCGAAATATCACAAGCTGTAGCTGTAAGTGAAATATTACCAACATAAATATCTTTTGGAATTTTTGCTATTACTATATTTAGTTTTTCAGAAACTTTGATGTGATACCAATTACTTGAATCGAAATCAGATTCAATTAAAGAATCCTTGTTTAGAATTGTGTCTATATGTTCACTTTTGGATATATCATTTCTCAAACTCTTATTCTGTGAACATTTTTTCTTCCTGATACTTTCTTTGCCTAATTTACAGAAAAACTGTAGTTTCAGTTTTTGATTTTAGAATCAGTGAAAAAAAAAATAAGTTAACAGAGATTAAACGAGAGAATTTAACTAAAAGCATTGACTACCACTTTTATATTTTATATCCTCTCAACCAATAACAATAAATAATATTCGATATTGGAGAAGGTTTAAACTTGTTGGTTATATATTAAATGTTGAAAAATATTCAAAACTGTTGGAATCTGTACATCTAAACAGAAACGATTTAGACATTTTTAAATAAATATTTTAGAAACAAGTAATTTAAAAATTCCAGTCTTAATAAAAATGTTTCCTGACGGTAGTAATAGTAGTAATAGAATAATAAAAAATATTTAGTAATAAAATAGTAGTAATAAAAATATTTCTACCTGATGCTGGTTTTGCTTCTTTTATAATTAAAAGTTCCGTTTTTCATTGGCGTTGTTTTTCAAGTTGTTCTTCACTCATTTCCATATTTTTATTGTATGTACTAGTTTAAAACTATTAGAAAAATCAAAATGATAAACTATCTGAAGTTACACCAAAATATGTATATATAGCAATAGGAATAACTGAAAAATGTCAAAAAATTACCAACTTTTATAATTTTCAATACCACCAAACAAAGATTTTTGGGGGTAGCAAAAAAAACCCACATATTTTAAAACTATAATATAGGCCTATTTTTTAGTTTAAATTTAAAAATATTGACTCTCAAGATGCCCGAAAACAACCTGTTTTCGGTCATTTTCCCCCTAAATCAAACTTTTTGAGGCTATATATATATGAGGATATATTTGCCCCAGTGACGGATCCAGCATTTTTGGTGTTTGAGAAAAACATTCGTATGTTTATACTTATGTCTAATAATTATGCTTTGCAAAAAATTGCAATGATTGGAGGCTGGGAACAAAAAATCAAAATATATAATTTCAAATATTTAAAAATATTCTATTGCATTGCTTCAACATTTCTGTGTATAATATTTTCAAATATTTAAAACCATATTATATTTTTAAATATTTGAATTTGAATACGAGTTTACAATTTAAGAATCATTTTCTTTCAACTGTCTAAAATGGACATAAAATATTTTAGAATTAACTCATCGATATTTTTTAATCATTAAATATTTTAAGTTAATTACTAAATTATTTGTTGCATGCAGGGCTGTACTGGGGGTGGTCAAGCGGCCCGGGACTGTAAACCAAGCGGTCCGGCCCACATACAGCAATACTAAGTCATTAAGGGGCGGGGGAGGATGAGGGGGGATTCAGCTGGGAATTTCCGACTTTCATAGCAGCAGCAAAAAAATTCGTATCATGTTCAGGAGTTAGATAAAATTACGGCGACATTTTTAAGGCCTACAAATTGTAGACTGTTTCACATTTTTATTCTTGCATAATATATATTTATATATATCTATATAGGTATATAGCTACCATTTACCATACAGGTATAATATAGAAGTTTCAATATGTTTTAATAGGTAGTCGAAAATATTGCTCGAAAAGTCACAACTATACTATAATGTACAAGCTCTCTGCTCTACTACAAAACAATTATTTGACTAAGTTGCACAAAAACATCTGCTAATCGACTTTGATGCTTTAACAGTAATATTTATAGCACGTACCTTATACATGGTATAGTTAGTGCAAAACTGCATTCGACCAATAGAATCTGTGTTGCAATCATAAAAGGTATACATGCTGTCTCCAGAATTCTGTGGTTGTAATGTGTTGCACTCGATATTAACAAAAAAAATAACCCATCAATTATGATTTGGTAAGGTCCGTAATAACATAATGTTTCTGACGCCATATTATCGAAACTTACCGAATGTGGATGGTAGTGGATCAAAGGACCAGATGTGTTTTTAGCCCAGGTGCGATTTCTGCAACCGAGTCGATGATGTTTTCGTTGGACAGCCCAACCATAACATCTACTTCGACAGACATCAGCATAAAAGCTTCTAAATGCGTGGACGACATTGAACTTCGCAGTCTATTTTTAATGTATTTTAATTTGGAAAAGAACCGTTCACACGCAACTTGAGTAGACGATAAAGTCAGCAAGAGCTTATAAGCATTGTACAAATGGGTGTAGGCTTTGCTGTAGAAATTGTATTTGTGTAAAACCGTGAAGCAACAGACGGGGCAATTTTTGCAACTCTTGCATTTACCATGAGCTTTTTTGTCTTCAGAGAACGAAGAAGAAACTGCAGTTTCCTCGTCGTTCTCAAATTCATCGTTGTCGTTTCGGTTTTCCGCTAAGTTCATGCCCAAATACTCTTCAGGAACGGTCTTCTTAAATTTGCTCCACTTGAGCGAAAAGTCGATGAGTTCGGATTGTAAATTTGAAGCTGTTGCATCTTTATTAAATTTTGTTAGAATGCTGCTGAGACGTACTAAGGCAGTAGGTTGGATACCGTTTTTCTTGATATCGTAGAAATTTTCCGGATTCAAGCACGCCATGTCAGCGAACAACGTGTCTTGAGCTTTAAAGCGTTCTTCCAAAGTTTTCACTACTTTGTCCATAACGCAGTTGTGTACCGTTATCCTGTAGCAATCAATTGCGCGATCTCCGACAGCCTCGTGAATGCGTCGCTCACCACTAATTGCTTTTGGGACGCGAACTCGTTTCTCTGGCAATGCAGCTTCAACCGTCACATCAATTTTCAAATCTTCCAATGAGTTGTTGGCCCACTCGACAAATTTTTTAGCGCTCGCATTAATGCCATCAAAGTCTCTGGACACGTCTCGCAGTGCCTTGATAGTGCAGTCAACGTTTCGGTAGGCTTGGAGCACGTCCATCCCACTTGTCTGCAGGAACTTGGAATATGATGCTGTGTGTTAGAATATACGCAAAAAAACTTGAACGGTAAGAATTGTTTCAAATGAGATGCACTTATCTAATAGGGTTTGGGCGGTGTCGCGAACAGTTGGGTTAAGTCTTCAGAGGAGGCTAACTCTTGTAAAGTTTCAATTAGCTCAATATACAAGGACGTCGATGGGTTGTTGAAGCTTCCAAATATTTTTTTTAATGCATGGTCCTTTGCCCACCAGCGTGTCTCGCCAATTACATTTAGTCTTCTATTGTTTGATTGTTTTGAAGCCCATATATCCATTCGTATATATGATTCGCGCAAGAAAACAGCACATTTGTTTATAAGCTGAAATATACTGATAGCAGCTTTGGTGGTTTGTGTGGTATCAACAAGAACAAGATTCAATACATGAGCGTAACACCACACATGCACTTGGTTTGGGGATGCCTCACTGAGCCATTTTGTGAAACCGGAATATTGGCCCTGCATGTTTGCCGCCCCGTCTGTAGAGTTTCCCACACAGTTTTCAATGTTTATGCCCATTTTGACAATTTCATCCCGGAACAGCTCGAACATACCCTTGCCTGTTGAATTAGTACAATTGCTGACGGATACCAGTCGCTCGTAAATATGGTCTTTAACATATCGGATTACAATCGAGCATTGATCCTTTACGCTAACATTTTGCGTTGTGTCCAGTTGCACGGAGAACATTAATGCCGATTGAATCTCATCTGCAATCGATGCCTTAATCATACGGCGAACAGATTCAATTACATAATTGACAGTAGTGCTTGAAATAAATGTTACTAACCCTCCTCGTCCCTCCGTTCCTGATGCTGCGCACGTGACATGTCGTTGCTTACTTTTCTCCGTCACGATGTCAAGATGTTTTTCATAAGCGGGTCAAGTTTAGACAGAAGGATTAAAATTTCTAAAAAGTTCCCGTGGTCAATATTGACATTGCCCAGACAGTAGGCTGTGTCATTTATAGATCTGTAACTAAGTCCTCGCTTTCCAATAAGTTTAACAATTTCTATCACACGTTGTAGAACTTGCCGTTTTTCTTTAACTTGAGCAGCTCTCACATTTTTTTGATTTGAAAAAAGCAAGCTATATACGTCCTTGTCATTGCTCGACATAATGTGTGCCTCTACACTCCTGCAATGGTGTTTACTCGATTCGTGTTCTTCGATTCGTTGGTGAACATGCTTCCAATCATTCATGCCATCAGTAAATGCATTGGATTCACTAGCTTTGCTGTAGGCCAGACACACTGTGCAAAACATGGCCTTCGAACTGTGACAGTAAGAAAGCCAAACCCTATTGATATCGTCTTGGCTTCTATAAAACACTTGACGAACATTTGAAAATGGTAAATTTTCCCCATCCTCTTTTGGTTGAACCGGATGACTCTTGAAAAATGATTCAAGGCACTGCGATTGTGGACGTATGAAAATTTCCGAACACTGATTCTGAGGCCAGGAGTCAGAGGATACAGATTTCTGGGATGGAGTTAGCACACTGCAGCTCACGGAGGCTGAGACGGCAGGACCGGCTTGATCAACCAGAGTATCACCACCAAACTAGGTGGGGGTACTTAGTCTAAAAAGTTCGGTTATCTTTTTACACTTTTCCCCTCCTTGAAGAAGAAGCTTTTGTTTCTTTTCATGTTGCTTTTCTGCCCCGCCTTTACTTTTCGCTTCAAATCTTCACTCATCTTATCAAATATATACGTAAGGAGAAGACTATAATATTAGAGGCCCATTTAAGTTTACATTTTAACTTTATAACTATTTTGCGGACAAACATGGAAACATACATAAAATAAAATGTTCTCAAAACGACTAAAAAATCTGGCCAGTTTTTCGCAACTAAATATTATTTCCGTGGTCAACAATCGCTCCGATCGCTCCCGCTTCCCGAATACGCAATCATCAACTTTTCACTTTATGCTACACGTAGTTTCACACACTGTTTTCAAATGCCGTTTTCACCGTTAAACGACCTGTCACTTCAAAAGATTCACTTCACAAAATGCAATCATTAAAAATACGAAATATTTCACTGCGGATGGTATCGCATAATTATCGCTAGCCATAAATCGCGTTTGAAGTCAAAAGCAAATCAAAACAACCTGCTAAAAACCAGGCGGCCCACCAGGAATCGTCCCGGTGTCCCGGCGGCCCAGTCCAGCCCTGGTTGCATGAACAAATTTACGCAATTTGCATTGATAAGAATCTTTATTTTTTTCAAGTCTTAAACAAACTTGAATATTTAAGGTAATACTCAGATTAAATATTGTTTTAAAATATCATTTAATATTATATACTTATAATTGATTTTAAAGCGATAATACGCATATTAGATCGATCTAGCTTAGCATTTATAATTTCTTTTAAAGTAATATCTAGTTACGCTACATATAAAAAAAGTAATACAGTTGAATAATCCGTGACATTTAACATGAAGAAGCTCTACTTTTAACAAGTTATAATTAATGACTACAGACGATAACCAGCTATATTAACGCCTACGGAGGTTAAATATCTGTATCGCTGTATCATCGAAACAATACCAATGAAACAAAACCAAGATACTAGGCCAAAACTACTTTGACCTATAACCATGTCTAGGACATAAATATTTAAAAGTACCTAACAACCATTACTGGTTTTAAATAAATTTATAAAAAAATATTTATAAGATTTAACACCTGTCTTCGAAATGAAAAACAAATGATTATTTAGAGTTAGCTGGCATTACTAAAACTCAATAAAAATAGTAATTAAATTATAAATTTAATCATAACTTAAAACATAACATTTTTTCTTTACACTAAATAAAAATCTAATCCTTGAATATTTATTCAAAGATATTTGTAAAATGTGATACATTTATGACATCTATAGCAGGATGTCACATGGCTTTAGAAAAAGCTCTAGAAAAAGACTATTAAAATTATAAAAAGAGAACATAATTCATTTCATGTCGAATAAAAAAAAAAAAAAAAAAAAAAAAAAAAAAAAAAAAAAAAAAAGAAAGTTGCATTTGCATTAAAATTTAAGACAAAAAATACATTGCATATTGAAGCGTGAATTGAACTTTGGTGATTAAATTATAACACCGTTAATGTATCACCCTTAAGTTATAAATAAAATATTATTTATAAATAAAACGTAAATGCAGTTAGAAATCCCATAAATATATAAAGCACAAAATAATGCTATATAAATATAAACAACTTATAAAACTTTGCAAATCAATAAAAATAATTTCGTATATCGAGAATTGATTTGTACATTTACCAACTTCAAAATAATAAAAATTTCAAAATAATTTCATTTGTAGATTTTTACAGCTTAGAATATTGCAATGACTTATAAACACATAAACAAGGTAGATGAAAATAAAGAGCATATACATACATAAGCTCTATGATTATTATATACATACTATCTTTCTAATTCAAACTTTATGTGGAAAGATAAATGTTCGAATTAGAGAGACTTTTGAATTATAGAAAGTTGACTTTTTTTATGGTGAATTAGCATTTAATCAAACTATGGAGGTTTTTGATTTAAAGAGATTCAAATGATTGAGATTGTAATGTATATAATAATGATTATAAAGCACATAACGCTGCGTATAGCAACAGTTTAGAAGCACTTTGCAGTTATCCCTTGAAAATATATAACCATTTGAAAAATAAATATAAGAACAAAAAATATTACTGTACAATATCAATGTTCTACTATAAAAACAGTATTGTTAAAAAAAAAAAAATCTTCAATAAATGCCTAATTGTTGGTATCGTATTGGCTTTTTTACATTTTTTTCTCTAAAAAAATGAAAAAAGTGAATTATTCCAATAAGATTAATTAATACACCACATGACAAAGTTAAAGGAGCAATTTTAGGTTGGTAGAATGCAGGCACAGACAAAAGAACATAAACAGAAAGTTTTTTCCATGTATTAAGCTGTGAAAGTAAATCCAATAATTTTTGAGTTCGATTTTCTTTTAGACCTCGATTAAAAAGAAGCTTGTGCCAAATAAATAAACTTTCTGTAACTGTTACAAACAAAGTTACAAAGACCATGTATATACATGTAGCTTGTACTTCTCGTGCAAAAGCTTTTAAAAGCAAACACCAAATAGCAAATACGATAACAAGAGACAAGATATGTGAAATTGTAGACCAGTGTCTAACAATAAATGGTTTTCCAAGTGATCTTTCTGAAAGTTCTGGTGTAAGCATTGTTGCTGCAGATGCACAACAACCACGGCGATTGTCAATCGAAGTAAACTCTTCAATTCGCAATCCAACTGTAGGTGAAGTTGACATTCTAACCAAAAATTTTTATTGTACTATGGAAAAAGTCATTACAAAAAACTATTAAAAAAATCAAACATTTACGTTATAAAATTATCTTTGACAAAATGTATAAAAACTGGATATACATTAGAATGTTGACTTTTCATTAACCTAGTGTTTCTTTATAGCTGTATTATACTATATATATATATATATATATATATATATATATATATATATATATATATATATATATATATATATATATATATATATTATATATATATATATACATATATATATATATATACTTTATAACTACAGCTATATTAAACTATATATCTGGGACAGGTAAACTCTTTAGATGTGGTAAGAGCAACTAACATGGGAGAAGTAAAAAAAATACCTGATATAATTGTTGGAAAACAATTTTTGGTAGAGTTAGGAGGTGGTCATAAACCTAGGATGGTAATCTTTCAAGTGGTGGTTTCACAATAAAAACATTCTTGACCTGCAAATTAAGTTATACAAAGAAGAACAAAGTTTGTAAAAAAAATTCTTTAATTTCTTTAATTTTTCTAATGCTATATACAAGAAAATTCTAATGCCATTTATAAGAAAATTCTAATGCCTTATATAAGAAAATTTTAATGCCATATATAAGAAAATTTTAATGCCATATATAAGAAAATTCTAACGCCATATATAAGAAAATTCTAATACCATATATAAGAAAATTCTAATGCCTTATATCCTTATATAAGAAAATTCTAATTGCCATATATAAGAAAATTCTAATGTTATATATTAGAAAATTTTAATGCCATATATAAGAAAATTCTAATGCCTAATAATATCTAATATAAAATAATGGCATAATGGAAAACTGTACAAACCGCATTGGCGGATATCTAAATTGATAAAAAATTGCTTAAGTCAGTATGAAACATTACGCATGACGCCTATCTGTAGGAGTTTTAATACAAATTGACTTAGTATTTGAAAGAAACATAATTCTTTAAAATTGTTTACTTTTTTCTTTGTTATTATATTTTTAAGGGGGATTTATTATAATTAGTTTTTGAGCTTTTTTATTTTTATAGATTTTTTTAGGAGAAACTTAATTTCGCACCTGCATTTAGAAATCAATTCTAGTTTTTTGTTTAATAAACATTCTTGGTTCACATGTGTAATTATTTCAAATTTTTCTTGTAGACATAACAGGCATTTTTTCGGAAATATTATTATATGGAGGTACTGTTTTAAGGATGGACCAAGTCAATATAAAACCATCAATAATTTTACCTTTCAATTCCCTCATGTGTTTTGAAAGTCTTTATAGAAACACAGTGTAAAATAAAAAAAATGCAATATATATATATATATATATATATATATATATATATATATATATATATATATATATATATATATATATATATATATATACATATATATATGTATGTGTATATATACATATATATATACATATATATATGTATGTGTATATATACATATAAATATATATATATATATATATATATATATATATATATATATATATATATATATATATATATACATATATAAATATATATATATATATATATATATATATATATATATATATATATATATATATATATATATATATATATAGATACATAAATGTTTGTACGTGTGTGTGTGTGTGTGTGTGTATAATAAAAACTAATTAAACACATATGTAAATGTAGATTTTTATTTTATTTGCTTTTCATTTACTTAATTGTTTTATGTCTGAGGTATTTAAAGCTGTCAATGTCTAATTCTGAAACAAATCTGATAAGAATTTTATAATTCTGCTTTAATAAGTGCAGGTTATATGTTTTTTTTAGATCACGCCAAAAAAAAAAAATTATTTTCAACTAGATTTATGTTTTTTTCTAAGAATAAAAACATAAATCTAGTTGAAAAGTTTTTTTAAATAAGTTTCTAAGAATGGCGAGGTTTACCTATATTATTTAGACTATTCAAATTTTGAAAAAATTGTTTTAAATCCTTTTAGATTTTATTTACAATTTTATTATAATTTACATTTTATTTACATATAAAAAAGTTATAAACTAAATGCTTATATAGAAATTTAAAATTAGCAAGTTAAAATTATATTTTTACTTTTCAAGATTTGAAGTAAAATTTAGTTCAATACCCACATTTGTTGAAGCATTAAAACTAATGGTAATATATAAAATACTCATTGTAAACTTTGTTCTATTTACATAGTTTAGTAGATTTACTAAAGAGAAAGATTTACTAAAAACTATTTACATAAACAAATTTTTATTACAAATTTTTGACACACAACAATATCAGTTGTTATTAATATCATTCCATTAACATCAGCTGTTATATTTAAACATGTTTACAGTATCAAAGAACTTGAAGATTTTGAGAATGAGAGTTTTTATATTCAAATAATCAAAAATTTATTTCAGAACTTCATTTAACATATCACTTTAAAATTAGTTTCAATAACATGCTATTATAAAATTAACATATATTTTATTTATTTAATTTTAATATCTTAGATAATATTAATATCGGTTATGAGTTATATGATAAATTTTTCACTGATTTTCACTGCTTGTCAGGTATGTTTCCTATCATAACAGCCTATTAAACTAAGTTTCCTAATAAATAGGAAACATACCAAACCAAGGTTATTATCGCGATATCAATATTAGAAAAAACAAAACACACTCAGGTAACGTTAAAAATTGTTATGTAAAATTCACACTTGTATTTTATCACACTTATATTATCAAATTTGACAATTGATATATGCATGTGAAAAATTAAATTTAAATTTTATGGAATAAAGTGGTGCTTAATTGTAATTCTTAATGTCTTTGTTTCACGTGTCTTGGGAGCAACCGAACTGCTGTTTTAATCCTACTAAAACCCTCTAAAACCGAACGAGTGTTTTAATCCAGTCCCGGTTAACACCAAACAAAACCATTGCAACTAATCCAGTCCCGGTTAACACCAACAAAACCATTGCAACAACTACAATGGGTCGAGTATGTACCCAGACATACTAAAAAAATATGTCAGAATCTCATTAAATAGTCAGAATCTCATTAAATAGTTATTTTTGAGTTCAATGAGCATTTGAGTTCAATTTTTTTTTGTCTTTGATTTGACGGAACCAATGCAGACTAATGTCTGCATTGGAACCAATGCAGACTAATGTCTGCATTGGTTCTTTAATTATTTTTGATTTTACATGTGATGATAAAATATTCTCGGGCACTGGTTAAGAACCTGTTAATTATTTTGATATGACACGTATAATTCTTAAACAATTCTTATTCTTATTGTTACACAATTTTCTATACAAAAAAAAATTACACTTTTTTTTTTGGATGATTGGGAGAATGGATGCGTGATGAAGGAAAGATGGCGGTCTTTATTCTGAGTTAAAGTTTGGTATACTTTTAGGGGTCATCCATAAAGTACGTCACGCTACTAGGGGGGGGGGAGGCATAAGTTTGTGACAATTTGTGACAAGGGGGGAGGGGGGAGTTTGACGAATGTGACATCACAAAAATTATTTATCATGATTATTTTCTACTTATTTACTCATTCAATTAAAGGAGTATTTATAAGGAGTAAGTTTAATTTGTAATTTGAAAAACATAAGGTTCAAATAAAAAAACTATTTTTATTTTATTTTATGATGACAATCTTTCCCAATAAATTAAGAAGGTATTTCAAATTAGTTAAATTGAGTCTTTTTTATTCTGTTAAATACTCGTTAAAATAATATTTTAACGAGTCGAAATTTATATTTATCCATCTATTATTAAATCAATGAAAAGATAAAAAATTAAAAAAATAATTAGTATCAAAATAATTTATTCGTGATCAATATTAATACAAATTAACCCTAAAGTAGCAAACAAAAAAACGAGCCATATTTCATTATCCATCAAACAAGAAGAAAAGAAGCAAGAAGAAAAGTCTAACATAAATAAAATGAGGAGAAAAACCGAAAAAAAAAGCACGAATCTATTGGAAAGCATAATATTTAGAGATAATAAAACCTCCTTATTTTTTTCTTTTGAGATTTTTGGTTAGCCACATTTGTTTATTATTTTTCTGGACTATTTATCAATATTTGTAGGTTATTTATTTTCATTACTTTATAGAATTATAATTATATCTGAATAGCTAATATATCTGTAATATAATTTGTTCATATATATAAAATATTATTATATACCTATATAACTATCTATATATCTATATAGCTTTTATTAGTGATTATATAAATGTCATATTAACTTAGTAAATATATAATTAACATAAACTCATATAAGTTTATGTTAATTATATATTTACATAACTATCATTATTTACATAACTATCACTATTTACATAACTATCATATTTATCATTTGAACTTTATTTATTATTTGTACATTTCTCCTCGTTATTCTTTTCTTTGTGCTTGTTTTAACATTTTATTTGTATATTTATTTTTATTTATTCTTTTCTTCATGATTATTTTAACATTCTTCCCAAGTATATTATTTTATTATTATATTGGCTTGTTAGCGTTTTTGTTAGTTGTCAACATCTGTTTAATCTCTTCAACATCATCTACTTGATTTTGTATAACCTACCTGTACTGTGTTATATATACTGTTCTTATGCAAATCCATTTTGCCTCACAATTACTCTCTTATTATATTATTATAAGTTTATCTTATTTATTATATCCTTAGTCACTCCTTTTTTTTCATCACCTTCTGTGTTTATCAATAATAAAACATAACATTCTGCCTATCAAGTTATGAAAAATAAAACACTCTGTATCTTTTGTTTTAAAACTGTAACAGATAACCACAAAGCCATCTATTGTGACTGTTGCAGTTCATGGGTTCATGCTAAGTGCAACCAAATAGATTTGCTCACTTATAATCTTCTCTCTGAAGAGAAGATTATAAGTAAGCAAATCTATTTGGTTGCACTTAGCATGAACCCATGAACCAAACACTATAAAAAATTTGTAAGATGTAAAAACATTAGTACTAAAAAAGAGCTTTTCACAAAATTTAAATTCTATAGAAATAAAATTAGCATCTTATTAAAAAGTAGTAAAAAATCATACTACATAACTTATTTTAATAACAACATAAACAACATAAAAAATACATGGAAAGGCATAAAAGATATCATAAATATTAAAGGATCATTACATAAAACACCTACTTAGTTAAATCTGAATGAAAATATTAACACCATCAAATATATTTAATAACTACTTTGTCTCTATTCGTGAAAAACTACTCAATAATATTAATAGTATATTCAAATATATTACTCAAATATATTCTTTCTTTATTGATCCTGTTAGTGAAGATGAGGTATCTAGTCTTATTAGTAATACTCTTAAAAATGATAAAAGTTATGGACCTAATAGCATACCTACATTTTTTCTTAAACCTCTCACATAATCTCCAAACCTCTTAGCATTATGATAAATAATTCTTTTAAAAATGGCGAATTCCCTGATGTTTTTAAAGTAGCTCAAGTCATTCCAATTTATAAAGCAGGCTCCTTACTAGACTTTTCTAACTATCGACCCATTTCCCTTCTTTCCAACCTAAGCAAACTTTTTGAGAAGGCTATGCATAACAGACTATACAAGTTTCTAGATAAATTTAAATGCTTGAACCAGCATTAATATGGATTTTAAGCGAACATTCTACAACCCTTGCATTTATTGAAATTACTGAGAAGATTAGAAGAGCTCTAGATAATAAACGCTTTGCATGTGGGGTGTTTGTAGATTTGCAGAAAGCTTTTGATACTATGGATCACTCCATCTTTCTCACATAATTAGAATACTACGGAATTAGAGGCATCCCACTAAAATGGTTTACTTCATATCTCAAAAATAGAACACAGTTTGTTTCCATTAATAGCACTAAATCTGATTTACAGAATCGCTCAAATGGCGTCCCACAAGGTTCAGTTTTAGGACCACTTCTTTTTCTTCTTTTTATTAATGACTTGAATACTTCTTTTAAATTTGCAACTGCTTGCTATTTTGCTGATGATACTAACATGCTACTGGTTGACAAATCACTTAAAAAAATCAACAAACATATTAATAATGATCTTGGAAATCTTGTTCAGTGGCTTCGTTTTAATAAACTTTCTCTTAATTCTAACAAAACAGAGCTTATCATCTTTAAATCCAATCTGGCACCACTTAAAGCAATTAAATTTCAGACTAAGTGGACAAAAAATTTATCCTTTAGACTCTATTAAATATCTTGGGATTAAAATTGATTCTAATCTTTCTTTTCAAGGCCATCTGAATGACTTAGCAATGAAACTTAGCAGATTTAATGGAATGCTAGCCAAAGTCCGCCATTATGTTAATCTAGAAACTCTGCTAAATATATATATCATGCTATTTTTGGGTCCCATCTAAGATATGCATGTCAAGTATGGGGACAATCCCTTAAACAAATCATTTTAAGGTTGTCATATCTCCAAGATAAAGCCTTGAAAATATTTTTCAGTATAATAACTCTAAATCTAATGTATTATACCTAATCTCCAAAATATTAAAAATAAGCGACCTTGTGGTATTTCTCAACTGCCTATTTGTCTGGAATTATCATCACAAAAACCTTCCCCTATCATTCAACAAATTCTTTTCAATTACAAATTGTCACTATCCTCTTCGCTCCATCAGTAGCTTAAACTTAGTTATTCCGAAACACCAATCTGCTAAATATGGAAATAAATCCATTAAATATCAATGTATTAGCTCATGGAACAAACTACCTCCTGATCTAAAATCTCTTAATTCAATCTCTGAATTTAAAATCAAGCTTTTTAATTATCTGTTAAAAAAATACAATTAAATATTTCTACCAACTAATATTGACATTCTTTACTAGATATGTCAATTCGTAATCCTTCAGTTTTTAATTTGATATTTTTAACATTTTGAAATTCTCTACTTATCTATCTACATCTAATTTCTCTGGTTTTTTATCTGCCATTTTTAAACTTTATTATTAAACTATCTATACTAATATTATTAATTTTAGTACGAATGGGTTGGCATTCTTTATTTATCTATCTATTTATCTATTTTCATTCAAAAATTCTCTATTTCTCAACTATTCTACTTCGTACTAAATCGTTGTTGTTGCCATCACTCTTTGCTAAATTTTTTTGCTGCTGTTATTGTCTTTATTTATGAAATTCTTCTCTTATTATAGTTGTTATTATTTCGTTACTATTATTATTATTGTTATAATTATTATTTTTGTTGTTTTTGTTGCTATTATTATTCTTATCACAATCATTGTTATTATTGTTACTATTGTTATTACTATTATTATTGTTATTATTGTTATTACTATTATTGTTATTATTGCTATTATTAGTATTATTAATAACAGTTATTATTTTTACTTTCATCATTGACTATAACTTTACGTTGTATATTGAGGTATTTACTTTATATTAGTACTTGTACTATTGTAAATTTCCTTGAAATGTTATAACTTATTTCGAAATATATTTGATTTGATTTGATTTTATATAATTTTTTCTCCTAATTTTTATTGTTCTTTCCTAATTTGTTAAAAAAAAAATTCTAAAATTGCGGTGGTTTTAATTGCTTTTTAAATAAAAACAAAACATTAAAAAAAATATATATTATTTTAACAATTCTAAGTATTTTATGAAATTTAAATTCAAAAAATTTATTGTTTTATCGTTTAAAGGTCTGAGTTAAAATTGAAAAAATAACGAATTTTTTTTTTTTTTTTTTTTTTTTTTTTTTTTTTTTGCGTAAAACATAGTAGATTCGTTATTAACAAAATTTATCATTAAAAGATCAAATTTTAAACCACTTTTTATTGAAATAATATATAATATAAATAATTATATTCCACAAATTATTTCTAATTGTCGTGTTCGAATTTTTTTACTTGGTTAATGTTATTTTTTTGAGCTAATTCAAAGTGCTCATATTACCATGTAGCACTTTTGTTACTTTTTTAAAACCTCTGTGTTTTTAAGAAAAAATTTCGGGTGCCCAAATATCTAAGTAGATCATGAGAAGTGATTTCTAAAAATTATTTGTTCGCAAAAACTTTAGTTTAGCAATGCAGATTTTTATCCCTTATATAGGTGTGTTTTTAAATAATTTAAGGACCAAATTTTTCAGTAACCCCTTAATTTTTAGGGGAAAAATTTAAGAGGTTACAGAGCAATTTAGTCCTTGAATTGCTGCTATTTAAAAACAGGATAGTGTAACCACGCTATTCTGCGCCTTTAAAAATATCGCATTTTTTATTCATTTAAAAGTGGGAACCCTAGCTATACTGTACAAATTTGATAATTTTTTAAAAAATAAAATGAAATAGTTGCACTACCCCAAATAAATTAACTTAAAACATCATGCTACAAAAATTAAAACTAATAAATGTTATTCGCAGTCCTTGTACACGAATTCAAGTGTTTTGTGATAACTGATAATACATGGAATACACGACCAGTTTGAACACTTTTTACATACAACTAATTTTCTGCATGAAGCTTCGTCCAAAAGAATTCTTCAATAATAACAAAGAAAATTAATCTGATAGGGATTACAGCTCGTGGCAGGAAGATATACAATATTTTTAGTAATGGATATCTTTGTTATTTTTTTATACTTCTTACACCGTCTCCGGGGTTTGCTTTAAATGATTTTTTTTAAAACTTTTTTCTTTAAGAATAGCTGTTTCTCGTTTTCATCTAGTTTTCTTTGTGCTAATGTTAATAAAGCTACGCAAACTGCTAGTTTGCGTAGCTTCGTCGTGAGCCATTGCAGATAATTTAGTCATATTATAACATGCTGTTTTTTTAATTATTTTTCCTTTTTTTCCCCCTTTTTCCTACCGGTAAGAAGCTTTACTCTATCTCTAATCACACTAAGCATCTTTTGATATTTATTAATATCAAAAGATGCTTGTTTAACGGCATTATTGATACAATCCAGTTTTTTGAACAAATTATTTTTGTTTAAATTTATTTTGTTAAAAGTCTGTTTATGGAGTTTTTTGAATTTAATCCAATAGTATTATCCAGTGAAACTTTTGAAACTTTCTAGAAAAACTTTCTAGAATTAAAAAAATTCCAACATATAGTGGTTGCAAAAAATGACTTGTGTTAGCTGGCAATCGGAATAAAATTATGTTGTTTGATTGAGATAATCTTTTTAACTCGTTCAATTTTTTTAGTTCATTTTGCGCGAACTAAAAAAGTTAAACAAAACCATTCTACAAAAGTTTCGTTTTCCATCCAACCTAACTAGCTGGTAGAATAATAAACATTAGAAACACCACCTTAAACCCAAGCTTTCATCAAATTTCAACTTTTGTAAATGACTTGATGTGGTAGAAAATTTCCAAAAGCATCGCAATAAGTTTAAATTGTAGTCATTTGTTTTTCATTTATTAGGGCGAATTGTTTTGGATTTTTCAAACCTTTTCAACAAACAATGTTGACTTTACCTTGATCTAATTTCAATCCACTTTCATCACAGTTGAACACATGTAACGGCTTTCATTTAAATTATGCTCTCGATAAAAACAGCGTCAACGTAGGTAAACCATTCATCAATAATTGCCGGTTGCGAAGATACCGCTCTTACAGCTTGCATGCTATAGCCTTTATTTCACAAAATTATTTTGCATATTACTTTTGTTACACTTATATACCCACAACATATAGATGCATACATGCATATATATATACATACATACATACATACATACATACATACATACATACATACATACATACATACATACATACATACATACATACATACACGCGCTTATACGTCCCAGTGGGCATGCATTGTCCAGGGGCGTCCTTTAGACGTCTTACGGATGTCTGGACGTCCAGTAGACGTCTTACGGATGACCTCCAGACGACACGTACCCACTGGGACATATTCAAATATACCTATATACAGGTATTTTTAGACTTGTATCTTATAAACCGTTTTACAATTTAAATAACAATTAGGAAAAAAATTATGTTATAATAAAAAGTATTTGTTAAATTTTTCGTCATATAGTTATTATCAAATCAAGGTTTAAAATATGTAACGTTACAAAATGTATATGAATATTCAAATATATAAACAATTGCGGGGAGGGTAAGAGGGCTTTATATTTTTAAAAAACTAAAACCACAAAAGTATGTTTTAGATAGATAAAACGATTTTTTAAGTTTTCTCTTAAATGAGTTGTAATTCCATTTTTGTGAAAAATCGAAATACTTCAAAACTATTCTATTCCATAGAAAAGCTCCACGAAATGAAATACAAGATTTACCAAAATTAGTATGCGATAATGGTTGTTGAATAGAATTTTTATTTCGTAGTTCGTATTTACTTTTTTCTTTTAGCGAGTATAAGTTATAAAAAGAAGTAGGGGAGTTGTTGGTTTTACATTTATGCATAAAACAAAGAACATTAAAAGCGTTAAGATGATATATATCTAAAATATTCATTTCCAATAAAAGAGGCCTGGCATGAGTTAAACGGTGTTTAAAATTTATAAGACATGCAATATGCTTCTGTTGACGATGAAGAGGTTCTAGTATACTTTTATTAACACTGCCCAAGAAATACTAGCGTAGCTAAGATGGCAATGAATAAATAAATAATATAATTAGATTAAAGTATGTTTATTTAGGAAATTATTTGAGTTTTATAGTACTTATATCAATTTTTTTTATATACTCGTTGCAATTTTGTTATTTAGATTATGAACATGATTTTTCCATGTGAGGTTTTCGTCAATACAAGTGCCTAAAACTTTTTTAACCTTTGTTTGCTTTATTTCAATATTATCAATAAAGAGAAGAGACATAATATTTGAAAGTATTTTTTTTTTCGAAGCTTGGTGAAAGAGAATCCATTTATTTTTGTCAATATAACGTTTTTTGATTTAAATCAGTTAGAAACTTTGATAAGTTCAGCTTTCATATTGTGAAATAATATTTTAAGGTCATTGCTTGTTAAAAAATGACTAGTGTCATCAGCAAACATAATTGTCATTAAGTTTGAGGCTTTGTAGAGATCATTGATATATATTGAGAAAAGTAAAGCCCCTTGTATGGGTTCTTGTTGCACTCCACAAGTTATATCTATTAAGTTTAATGAAAACAATCAATCTGTTTGAATAAACTGTTTGCGATTGGTTAAATAGCTTTTAGTAATAGTCAAACATTTCCAGTGATTCTAGTTAGATTTTTCTAGTTAGATTCTAGTTAGATTTAATATTGCATGTTCCGCAGAATTATTTCTTTTAAATCCATATTGATCATTATACAAATAAATTATTATTTTATTTATAGACAGGTGATTATAAATTCTATTATATAAAGTATTTTTTAGAACTTTTGAAAAAATAGAAGACAGAAATTGGTCGATAGTGATTAAGATTGGTTAATTTTCCTCCCTTAAATAATGGGATAACTCTAGCTATTTTAAGTTAGTCATGAAATTTTAATTGCTTAATCAAAATGGAAAAGATATTAAAGAGAATACTTATAATTATACCATATGAACCAATTACTATGTTTCCGATTATATCGTCTCGGCCAATTGCTTTATTATGTTTAATTATTTTGTAAGCAGTCTCGAATTCGCTGAAAAATACTTCAAGTTCTTTTAGAGAAGAGTTTGAAAGAAAGATAAAATCATTTATTGAGTTATTATAGGTCATTATAAGAATGTTTTTTGCTTATTTCTGTAGGGTCATACAAAGCTCATTACTTATTTTAATAGCATATGGCAAAGAACATGTATTAATTTTATTATTGCCAACTATTTCATTTATAAATTGACATTTTCGTTTAGAATTGTTTCTGTATTTATCGAATAATGTATTAATTGCTAAATAATTATTTTTTTCAGACTTTATCTTTGAATTTCAAACTGTTTTGCGTAGTTTTTATAGAGTACTTTACTTTTAATTGTTTATATTTTCAGGTATTTTATATACAGTTTTTATATAATTTTTGAAGATTTTCTTAGTCCTTTAGTGATCCAAGGTGATTTTATACTTTTGTTTGTTTTATAAATTTCACATTTTGGGAAATTTACATCATTAACTTCATAAAAAGTTTTCAAAAATGAATTATATATAATGTTTGCATTTGACAAAGTACTGATACAGCTTCAGTTAATATAGGATAATTGTTCCTTAAATGATATAAAACTTTTTTCGTTTATCAAGCGCTTGGTCAAGAATTGTTTTTTGTGTGTTATTGAATTAGTGCTGTTATTTATAGAGAAAAAAAATAGGAAAATGATCAGATGTGTCACTATTAATTATTCTTTTTTTAATTCACTTATTTAAGGTATCTGTTGTTATAATATTGTCTATTAATGAGACTGACGTTGAAGTTACCCTTGTTGGTTTATTTATTAAAGAAATTGCTCCATTTTCAAATGAATCCTTATAAACGTTTTTAATATTCGAGTTTATAAGATAGTCAAACAATCTAAGTTCATATCATCAAATAAGTTATTTAGTTTTTTTTCCTTAAATCTATTTCTTATAATATTAGTATTTAAAAACTTTTTTCAATTACGCCTGAAGGTGGCGGTAACAACAACTTAAAAGAACATTTTTTTCAGCATCAGAAACACTTATGTCATGCCTGACAATAAACTGCAAATTAGTGTTTATGTAAATAAGAACACCTCCATCTCTCTTTTTAGTTTTACGCATAAGCGGGATTATATTAAAACTTAAGAGATGAAAATTGGCGTTTGAATCAGCGTCGTCCGAGTTGTACTACGTTTCTGTTACACGTTTTTTTTGTTGAAAATATTAGAAGTTTCCTTAAAAAATATTTAAAGTCATTTCAAAAATTTAAAAAAAAAAAAAGTTTTTTTTAAAGCTTCTAATATTAAAATGAATAACATTAATATGATCCCGCTCAAGAAATTTTTTTATTTCGTTGTCTTCCTTATCTACGTCGTTCTTTCGCTAAAGTCTTCGTTAATGTAAAAGTGATCGGTCGAGTGTTTTAATTGATAGTTCATAAAAACTTTTTTATCTTTATATTTTAGAAATTTCACTATAATGGTTCTGTTTTTTTCCAGATTCTTTTTCCCCGTTTGATGTGCTTGTTTAATAACTATATTATCTTTGATTCCAAGTTTTCTTTTTTTTATTTCTTGTATTTTATTTTTGTTTTCTTCCCAATATTAATTCTCACTTTCTGTAACACCAATAAACCTCAGATTATTACGCCGACTTCGGTCTTTGGGTTCTTCGGGTGACTTCGGGTTCAGCTAAATTATCGTTCATTTTATTACTTTCAGGTTGAGTGTTTTTGTAACTTTTTTTTTTTGCCACTGTGGTTTTCTTTGTGGATTCTGCAAGATCGACTAAAACTTTTTCTTATTTGTCGCTTACAAACTCTGCTGGTTTCTTATAATCAATAAGTTCATTTTTATAAGTTTTATTTTCTTCTTGAAGCTATTGTATTTTTTTGCTCCATTTTTTCAAGCTTTTCATGGAAATATTTTATTATTGGATTTTTATGCATTTCTAAAATTTATTTTTTATGTGTGTTATTAAATTTTGCCATTTTAATTTTATTAGCTCTTAAGACACGTCCGATCGCCTCAAAAAAAAAAAAAAAAAAATGTGTTGAATTCAAAAACGTCGACACCAATGAAGCACCATTATGACATTCACTTTATCGACATTAATGAAGCACGATATTAATAAAGCAGAATAAATTCACAGTGAAAGCTAAATTCACAGTGAAAGCCTATAAGAAAAGAAAAAAAATAGGTCGACAGGAGGCAATAAAGTGTGCTTCAATTATGGATTTGGGCCTGTAAGACCAAGATCCTCGATAAATATCTTCATAAGCATCTCTTCTTTTAAGGAAAAAATTTTTAATTAAAGCGAGACACTGACATTTTTATTGCTTAAAGAGATTTAAACCAAAAGATTGTCGTAATGATAAACTCAATATATTGTTAAAACCTCTTATGACAAACAGAAACTATCAATTTTTATGATTTATATTGTATACTTTGGCATCAGAAGATATTAAAAACTACAAGTTAGTGTTAGGTGATTTAAGGCTTTTTCTTAAAAAAACTGAATACCTTAGTTTCAGCTAGTTTTACAATTTTTTGATATTTTATGATCTCCACAAAATATTTATAATGCTCATCATATATTTGTATGATCTCCACAACTTATTTATTATGGTTTTCACATAATTTTGAAGTGTCATCGCTCTTTGTTTCTTGGTTCACTAAAAAAAAACTAAATGCAAAATTTTTTTTTAAATTTCAATAACCACGGTGCTTATTCACAACTTTTGCGTAACTCTTGCAAGCTGAGCAAAAGTTATAAAAAACTTACCCAAATTATTTTTTGTGTAACTATTTGATATTCACAACTTTATAGCAGCATTCGCGTAAAGTTAAGGTTGCGCAAGGCTTAGGCAAAAACTTAAGTAAAATTAGAGGCAAATATTTTATAACTATTTGTAAAAAGGAAATAGTTAGTATTACTAATTCTTTTTTTATTAAGACATACAGGGCAAAGTGACCGAACAGTGAATGCATCTTTTTTTAAAGTCAGGGTTTATATTTACTTAGACTTATTATTTTTCGTTGTTGTTGCTATATTTAAATATATAGCAAAAGCATATAGAGGCTATTCAAATGATACGTGAAATTCTTAGATAGAAGGGAGGAGGAGGGGGGGGAAGTGTTTGAAAGTATCACCAAATATCACATGGAAGAGAGGGTGGTAAGTCATGGTGCAAAATGACAAAATTTTTAAAATTTAAATTCTAATCACAGCAGGATAGTAAACTTTTAGCAAAAAGTTACAAACTCAAAGATATATTTATTTAAAAACTGTCACGTCACGAAGAGGGCAGGGATGGATTGTTTAAAATGTCACATATACAAAGAAGGGATTTGAGGGCTGGGGGAATAAAAGATAATTATTCGGCTTCTTGTAAGATATCATCAGTGAATGTCCATTGATTTTATTGAATCATTCAAATAGTTGTATACTACAGTTATTAGTTGTATACTACAGTTATTCTAATACTATAATTTATGAATTGTTTATTATAATTATTTGAATAGTTAAAAAATTATTTGAATAGTTAAAAAATCATTTTCAGCCTCTGCTTTTTTCTTATTCTTTCTTACACAGCAAAATCCAAGATTCTAGGGCACACACACACACACACACACACACACACAGGTTTATCTGATATATATATATATATATATATATATATATATATATATATATATATATATATATATATATATATATATATATATATATATATATATATATATATACACATGTATACCTAAAAAAAAATATCATTTTTTTTTAGGTATACACATGTATACCTAAAAAAATTTAAGAATTCAGAAAAATTAAAGCCACTGAGTTTCTCTTTCTGAAAAACTCAGTGGCTTTAATTTTATTTTCTCTTTCATGATATTATGTAATCAAATAGTCTAGTTTCTCTTTCTGAAAAACTCAGTGGCATAAAATCTGAGTTTCTCTTTCATGATTTTATGTAATCAAATAGTCTAATCCATTTGATCCATAAGACTAAAATACAAACCAGAAAGATTCGTATACTTCAAGAATTTTATAGAATTTGCCTTTAATAAATTAAATATTCATATCTGCAATTCTGCATAAATCTAAAGAACATAAAAGTGAATATTTTGTATGGGCGACGTAGTAGCAGAATAATATAAATGTAAGGTGCAAGCATGCATAAGAGCGATTTGGTTTGAAGTGCTCCAAAGCTGCGCACTTCTTTATAATAAATGAATTTGATAAAAATGAATAAACTGCGGAGCGACTGATCAAGGAGTTTTTGTGTGGCTAAAGACTCTGCCCCTTCTGCCTACCCCCGCAAACTGTCATTAGGGCCCTAAAATCTTAAAAACTTACAGTCAATTACAAGCGTTATGTTAATGAGCGCATGTTCAAAAAGTTCATAAGAAATTTTAGAGATTTTAAAGTGGCTGCGGATCTTAGCTACATGTTCAAAAAGTTCAAAAGGATCTTAGCTACATGTTTAAAAAGTTCATAAGAAATTTCAGAGATTTTAAAATGGCTGCGGATCTTAGATTTTTTATATAGCAACTTTTTTTTAATTTTGGTTTTTTAAAAATTAATGCTGCATCTTATTTATTAAACTCGTGTTGAATGGAGTATTTGGACCAAATGTTGTTTGTTGTATTTAAACCTAGCACCCAATTTTTTCATAAATGGAATAACATCAATAAAACTGTATTAAACCAGCAATATATTTTTCTAAAGTCAAATAGATTGTATTAGTAAAAAGCAAATCTCTTTTAATATTAGGTACGCGGAAATCACGATTTACGGAACCGATTGTGCTAAAATTTTGTGGCTCTTTTTTTTTAACTTTTTTTTAGGTAGCATTAGACAAACGCATTTTTGTTAAGTTTTTTTTTAGAAATATATATACAGATAGATACTTTTTTGAAAGAAGAAAGATTAATCTTGATTTTTATATAACTTTTATGTATGGTTACTAAACTTCTTTATGGGTTATTTTGCTTCAAATTTTGCATGAAAATTTAGACGATGTTTTCACTTGAATTTGTAGTAGAAAGATTGTTGATCCCAATCTATTTATTATTTAAACAATTTTCTACATGCATTTTCTATGTAAATGCCAAATTTAAACGAAAAAAAAAGGGAGCAGGCAGTTTACTAAGTGTAACACTTTTGGTACCTAATTTCTGTTTTTCTGATTTTTTTTTTTGGTTATAGCAAATTACGGGGGAAGCTAGGGGGCCATTCGCAAAACAATTGTTATTGCGAGAATGTTTATTCGGATTTTTATTATTAAATAATAAAATTGAAAAAATTAATGAAGTTTTGTTGGACTCTGTAACAACTAGTAAGTTAGTTATTTTTTTTTAATAAAAGTATAAGTAATAATTATTTTTAAAACGAAATTATGTTGATAAATTTAAAAATATTTTTTAAATTCTTAACGTTTAAGACTAAAACTTCAGTCAAACTGTTGCTTTTGAATTAATTGTTAACTCAATTGAGTTACAATTGAGAATACTTTGATCAAAGTATCATGGACAACTTTATAAAAACACCATGCATAAATAAGTGTAAAGATCACATACTTTATGTGATGTTACACTTATTTATCTTTACACTTATTTACTTTACTAACAAAAGGCTTGTTAGTGTTTTTAAAATATATTATCATCATCTTAATAAGACAATAGCCTATTAAACAGGATAATAAGATTCTTACTATCATTTTAAAATAAAACCATTTAATTACTGATCACAATAGCCTGTTTAATAGGCTATTGTAAACAATAATTAAAAGATAAAGTAGTGTACAATTTATATATTCTATTATCTAAACATGTTAATTATTAAATACAAAAATAAAGTAGTATACAATAAATTAATGTTAATAGTCAATAACAGTCATAACTTTTTTAATTAAAATACTCTAAAAACATAAACTTGATCATTAAGTTAATGTTTTTAAAGTGTTTTAATAATGTTAAAGCAATATTAATAGTATAAAAGATAAAATTGTTATTAACTAATAATATTCAATAACAATTTTATTTTTTATACTATCAATATTATTTTATATTAATAATTTTGAATTATAAATTTCAAATTAATAAAAAATTAATAATAATTATTAATTTATTGTTTACTACTTTAACTTTGTAGCAATATTCCAAGTGTTAGTTTGTTGTTTGTAATTAGATTTTTTTTATATTTTCATTGTTAATTTTTTGTTTAAGTTTTCATTTTGCCATTTATGATGGTAGAGTTGAAAATAGTAAACAAGAAATAACAAGGCAGAATTAGGACTATTTCTTATTGGAAACAAGATGGAACTGATATTGAACTGTCAAAAGATTAAAAACTCCAGCTAGTTGCTGTTGTTGTATTAGGGAAGTTTAAATTTTCCTTATTGGAATATGAAATTAATGTAAAAATGCTCACAGTATAGCAAGTTTTGTAACCAGAAAAATAACTGCCACAAGTTTTATGGCTTGCAAATAGGTTTTGCAAGTTTTGTGGCTTGAAAATAAGTACAACAAGTTTTTTGACTAGCAAATAAGTACAACAAGTTTTGTTGCTTGCATATAAGGTACAGCAAGTTTTGTGGCTTGCAAAGAGGTACCACAAGTTTTGTGGCTTGCAAATATAGTACAGCAAGTTTTGTAGCTTACAAATAGGTATTGGAAGTTTTGTGGCTTGCAAATAGGTACTGCAAATTTTATGACTTGCAAAATAAGTATCGCAAGTTTTGTTGCTTGCAAATAAGGTACAGTAAGTTTTGTGGCTTGCAAGTAGGTACCACAAGTTTTGTGGCTTGCAAATTGATAGTTGGCTCTGGCTTACCTTTAGTGGTGTCTATTGTTAAAAATTATTCATTTTGTTTCGTTAATGTAATTTAAAAATTAAATTATTTACTAGAAGCCCAGACAAAAAATAATTACATTTTTAATTTCAAAAAACTTGTTTTTTTTTTGTGTTTTTTTTTCCCCAGGTTGGAGTGGTTAATCTGTTCGTTTACATGATAATGTATACTCAAATGCATCTTGTAATGTGGTAAAATAGTTTTTTATTCTAATTTCTTTTTCTTTAAAAAAACATTTTAAGACTTCTTTGTTAAATTGTAATTAAAATTTTTTTATTTGGTTACGACAGAGGAGGGGGATAACTTGCTCCTCTTTTTATCAAGACAATATATACACCTCTAGGTGTAAAAATTGTCTTTATGAAAGGGGGTGCATAAAGGCAGTTTATACATATTATACTACACTTTTTTATTTCAAAAGGCTTGTTGTTTTCGTGTATTTTTTTTTTTAGGTTGGAGTGTGTAATCCGTCTTTTTTGACAAAATGGTTACTCTGATGCATTTTGTAATGTGTTAAAATGTTTTTTTTATACTAATTTCTCTCTGTTTTTCAAAAAAACATTTTAACATTTTTTTGTGAAATTTTCACAAGATTTTTCAGGTTCATGGCAGAGGGGGGGGAGAGGGGCATTATACGCCCTCTTCCATCAAAGCAATCTATACACCACTAGTAACTCTTTGTTATAGTGTTGAAATATATTTTTTTGTTTTTTATAATAGATTTAATCATTTTAATAAAGATTGTAATAATTAAAAGAATGAAATTTTGATAGGGTGTGTTAAACCTTCCCCAAAACCCAACACCCAACTTTAAGATAAACCTGTAATATTTGTTAGTGATGTTGAATAAATAATAACTTGTTGTATTTAAATATTACTAATTTTATAAAGAAAACACTCTATTTTAAAAAAAAATTGTATTTTTGTGAGGTGTAGGTAGCAGATTAGCACCCCTCTGTATCCCTTCATGCGCCCTTTACCTAGACACTAGTTTGAAATTATAGCCCATTTTTACATCTATCTTTTGATACTAAGTTGTAGATATTTAAATAAGAATTGTCAAAGTTATAATAATTTATGTAGAATTTTTTTTTTTTTTGACCACAGTTATATCAAGAAATCCATATATTGAAAAATTGCTGCTAAAAACGTTATATTTTTTTTATAGAATTGTCTAATTTTCATAATTTTAACCTTTAAAATACTGTATTTGAGGGCTTTCCAATGATATATAGCATTCTAGTATCGGATCAATTTAAAAAAATCAGTCCACGTACTTATTAATATAAATTTTATTTCTCAAACATAGTGTTTGTTGTATCATATCAGAGTGTTTGTAGTACACTCTAATATGATATATTATATATACTTATAATTTATGAACCAATAATTTTTTATGAGTATCTAATCTAAAAACAAGATATTTAAGTTAATTTACTTTCAAGAATATCACTCTTATTCTAATATTCTTTTCTTTCTATTTAAAATCAAATTGTGTGCTCTTGTTCATCTATTAAATTGTCTATTTGTCTGAAATCACACACAAGTTACCCTACCTCTTCCGATCTGTAATTTCTTTACTTCTATAAAAAATTCTCAAAATTATCTTCCTCTTTTAGCAACCTTAAATTATATATTCTAAATCATTGTTCAGTTAAGTACAGCATAACAAATCACATAACAATCCAATGCATAAAATCATGAAATAATTTATCATTTTTTATTCAAAGAATAATTTATTTTTTGTATCCACTTTATATCACTAAACTTTACTACTAAAACTCATCTTTATGTCTTTTTATTTAAGAGAAATGTAATTACTGTTCGTAAAATGTTGGACTTAATGTGGGTCATTATTATTGCTCTTGGTATGATTATATGTAATATAAATATCAAAGTTATTTTACTTCTATTCATATCATTATTACTTATTGTTATTGTTTAATATTAAATTTAATATTTATCAATATTATTGTTACTATTATTATTATTATTATATTAATATAAATATAATTGTTAACATTACTTACCTCGTTTTAATTGTTTTAATATTGTTATTGCTATTATTATTCAGTTGGTTTTTACTTAAGATTAGTATTAGTACTATTTCTAAATATCCATATTTATGTTGCATTCATACACATATATGACATATATGTGTGTGTTTTCTTTTAAGCAATTGCAAGTTTCCAAATAAAGTAAAGTAAGTAAAGAAAACAATACTTTTCAATTAGTAAATTTAGTATTATTAATTAATTTTAATTTTTTACATTTTTTATCCTTATTTTTTTTAAAAGTCATTTTTTTTTTGTTTTAAGATTTTTTTTGCTTAAAACAAGATTCTTGGATTTTGCTGTGTAGCAGTGATGAACCTAGATTTTATTTTTGAGATACCCTTTTGATGCGGCGAGTTATAAAACCTTAACTTTGCTGCGAACCTTATTTGTAAATATCACTGGCTAAATAAAGTAGCTAAAATATACAGAAAACTAACATTTGAAAGATTTTTTATTTATAATATAAAAAGAAAATAAAAAACAACAAGAAAATAATACTTTGAGGAACTTTTTTGACGTCCATAACGGTCCCATGGGACCAAAAAATGTCTAGGTTCACCACTGCTCAAATCAGGAAGTTAAATCAAAATAGTTTAAACTAAAGAATTTCGATTTAACATCTTGTTTTAACATTCTTACTTCTCATACCTTAGGGTATAAGAAAACATCGTGATAACTGTCAAACTTTCTTTTCAGCGGCCTTTTTTTATCCCATAATTGACTTGAATTAACAAAACTTTTATTTGCTATAAGGAATGACAGTTTCATTAAATGAAGAAATTACTAAAATAAATTCAAGAAATAATATTGCGTACTAGTTTATTTGCAACTATTTATGAACAAAATTCAAATTGTCAGAAATATAAAGAACATTTTGAAAACATAAACAAAATTTCAACAACTTTTCCATAACATATTATGAAAAATACATTATTGCTTGTGACTATCTAGTCGATATAAATCTACATTCATAACTTCGATGCGTACAGTTTCAGTTTTATTAATATAACCCACTTGTTTTTTGTCAGTTTTTTTCAGTGATATTTAAAATTGAGAATTTATGGTACCATTTTTGAACGAATAAAAACATGATTCTTATATTTGATGGAAAGAGTTTAGTTAATTCTGTGAATCAGACACGTGCAGTTCAGAAAAGTTTGACTCATTGACAAAGCAAGTATTGATTAAATTACAACAACAAGTATTGTTGTAGGTTTTCAAGACACAGTACAACCTAACAGCTACAACCAGTGTGAACAATGTGCTGTCACCTCAAGAATTATAACACTATTTTTAACAGCAACAGATAATAATTCTACTAAATTGTGAAAAGTACTATCATTCCATTTGGACTAACTGGTGTATCAAAGAATTTTTTAAGGAATTCCGGGTCATTGCAATAACAATAATTACAACAATGAGATTGTATATAGAAACCCAAAATAAAAGATCTATCAAAACAGTTTAAATTATTGCAGAATATGTTTATTATTTACAAATAACAATATCATTTTTCAAGAAATTAGGCTTTGAAAAAGCCTAATTTCTTGAAAAATGATATTGTTATTCTTTAGGCTTTGCCCTTTTTTAATTATTTAAATTATCCTTAGATATTAATAGTATCTCTTAACAATAGAAATAATAACTAACAGAGCATTATTGTTCAAAATAATTTTAATATTGCTAATACCTCTGGATAATTGAAATCATCGAAAAACATAGCATCATTGTCCAAAGTAGGTTTTATATTTAGGTTATAATCTCTCTTTCTCTCTTTCTATGCTAGTTATGCAAGTTAAGGTATATACTTCAATAATATTATTGTATATATCTTCGTATAGTATAGATAGTAGAGATAATTTATTATAGCATAGATACATCATATAGTTAAGGAGTATGAAAATAGCTAGATATTAATTTAATTTATTGAATAATTTTTTGGCATACTACAAAACTATATGATATATCCATTTTATGGTCGCTCTCTTGTTATATAGATATCCATTATATAGATTGTATGTATACTTTTTTAACCTTAAATTCAAGGTGAAAACAAGTTTATAAAACAAGCTTATGTAGCACATCTATATTTTGGTAAATATATTGCTATTGTTGTTATTGTTAAAAAAAAAAGTTATAGTTGTATATATGTTTAAATAAATAACTTAACGTATAGCAGTATAAAATTAATATAAAACTATATTTTATTGGCATTAACAAAATCTGAAATCTTTTACAATAATAAAAACGCCTTTTTCTAATATTATTAGATGATTTGAAATTACGTTAACTTAAGGGGGAAACGTCCTCTAATTTTACCCAAAATTTTTAAAAAATATTTTTACTTAAACATTTTTTAGAAATTTTGGGTAAAATTAGAGGACGTACATAAAAAAATTAGAGGACAGTATATAAACAAATAATTTTTAATACAGAATTAAAAATTATTTGTTTATATACTGATTTTTATCATTTAGACCTTCAAATTTTGTTTTTTTTTAAGGTAACTCAAAATTTATACCCTAACAACGCCCATAGCAACGGTGCAGCACCTTAATAAAAATCCTAATAGCTAATGTATATTTTTAAATAGCTGCAGTAAAATGCTTGGTTTGGCTTCTTTACTCATTCAGCTAGCGCAAATAGTCTGGTTCATCAAGTTAAATTAAAGTTTTCTGTTATTCTGAAGCTTTTGAAGGGCTAGCGTTCTATCGGATGATTCAAAATAACATTTTGAACTTTTAGAATGTTTTCATCTGCTTGTACGCATGCGTTTAAATTAAAAACGATTTTTATAAAACGAGCTTTTCTGACATAATATTCTATATATACTATAACTATATATATATGCAGTATAGTTATATATGTACATATATAGTATATTATATATGTACATGTGTAGTATAGTTATAGTTATATATGTATAAATGTGTGTATATAATAATATTATATACACACTTTTACAATAATATTGTATATGTTGTGTATCTGTGTATATTTAACATATACAACGTATATTATAATTTTATATATATATAATTTTATATATTTGTTTAATTATATATATATATTTAATAAAATATATATATATATTTTTTATGTTGATTTATGTGCCCCAAGAAGTCCTTACGGTCTTATCACAGAGCACCGCGGAAGAGCATTTAATAGGAAGTTCACGCCTCCTTCCCAACCGATGCCGCAAAACTTGTCCAGAGGTGGGGTTTGAACCACGGATTTACGTCTTTGAAACAAGTGCGCTACCACTGCGCCACGGCTGCTAATTATTTAAATAATTATAAATATACATATTGTATATCTGTATATATTTAATATATACAGCATTTGTTATATACACACATATACAATATTATTGTAAAAGTGTGTATATAATATTATTATATACACACATATAGGATTATAGATTGCTCTGACATATTATCTGACATATTTAGTGCTTTAGCATGTCCTCAATGTGGTGAATGTTCATCCTTGTCATTGTCCAAAAAAATGCAAGACAAAAAAGGACTTGCCTCAAAGTTAATTATCAAGTGCTATAACTGCAAATATGAAAATGAGTTTTATACTTCAAAACAATGTAACAGAGCATACGATATTAATTGTAGAACAGTATAAGCAATGCGTTCACTTGGACAGGGACATTCTGGTATCGAAAAATTTACTACTTTAATGAATATGCCACAACCAATGACACAAAATAATTATGATAAATTAGCTGTGAAAATAGGTGCTGTCACACAAAAAGTTGCTGAAGATACCATGTTTGATGCAGTAGCAGAATTGCGAAAACATGCTGCTAATGATAATGTTTTTGATATTGGTGTGTCATGTGATGGTAATTGGTAGAAAAGAGGTTTTTCATCGTTAAACGGTGTCTTTTCTGCATTATCAATGGACACTGGAAAAGCTTTAGATGTGGAACCAATGTGCAGGTTCTGCAAAGGTTGCTTTTTGAAGAAAGATCTTTTAAAAACAAACCCTACAGCCTATGCCCAATGGAAAAACTCTCACATTTGTAAAAATAATTACAAAGGATCTGCAAGCGGTATGGGGTCCGCTGGTGCAAAACGTGTATTTTTAAGATCTATAGATAAGTACAAACTGCGATATGTAAATTATTAAGGAGATGGAGACAGTAAAAGTTTCATTATGTCATAGACACTTATCCTGGCATTCAAGTTAATAAGTTGAAATGCGTGGGACACTATCAGAAACGTGTTGGTTCATGACTACGAAATTTAAAGAAGAGAGAAAAAGGTCTCGGTGGACGTGGTTGTCTTACAGATGCAGTTATTGATCGTCTGCAAAATTTCTTTGGCATTGCTATAAGGCAAAATACTGGAAACTTAGCAGGTATGAAGGCAAGTGTATTGGCTACATTATTTCATGTTGCATCTTCCAAAGCAAATAACTTGCACTTTCCTCACTGTCCTACCGGCATTAATAGTTGGTGCAAGTTCAACTTTGATAAAGCAAATACAAACCAGGTCCAGGTTTTCCAATGAACATAATTTTCAAAATTAGACCCATTTTTGAGGATCTTAGCAAAGATTCAGAACTAAAAGAGTGTTTACATGGGAAAACCCAAAACGCTAATGAATCCTTCAACAGTATGATTTGGGACTGATTACTAAAGGCCAGGCATGTGTCATTTGATAATTTGAAATTTGGTGTGTATGATGCGGTAGCAAATTTCAATATTGGTATAAAAGCTTCAGTGTTAGTTTTTGAACAATTAAACATGTTACCAGGAGCTTTTATGGTTAAAGGTTCCAATAAAATAAACAATAAACGAATAAAACTAGATTGTTTTATAAAAATAAAATAAACTAGATTATAAAATGAATGAAAAGAATAAGTTAAGACGACAGCTAAATAGAACAAAAAAACTTGAAAAAAATGACAATAATTTGGAAAAAGAAGGTATAAAATATGAACCGGGAGGATTTTGAATACTTTTTTTTTATTTAAAGAAGTTAATGATTGTTTTTTTTTTTTTTTTTTTACATGTTTTGGTGATATTTAATTTAAAAAATGTTAATTTGCTTTTTTCTCAGTTTGAAGTATTTAAGACGCCGGGTAACATTGCTCGCCAACCATTCAAGAGCCCTTCATAAAATTTTCAGTGAATGTTTATTAAATGGTGTAGAGTGTTTTAAGTTGAACAGTTTTTTTTTTTTTTTTACACCTGCTGTTTATGCTGTTTTATTACTATATTATTGAATATTGAACTTTGACTTCAAAATGCCTGAATTTATATGTGTAAAAAAAAGTTCTGTTCAACTTAAAACACTCTTCTACTCTATGCAAACACCATATAAAAATTTTAACTAGGGTTGTTCTGTTCCCTGCCCACAATATTGGCCGGCGTGAAACCTGTTTTTGCTGTTTGTTGGTATTTTTTTATGGTTTCCATAGCAACAGGTTACCATTTTATTTTTTTAAATACTTTTTTCTTATTTTTTTTTTTATATATGCTATTGATTTGACAAATATTTTTTTTTAAAAATTGATTTAAAAATTAGAGGGGGTTTCCCTCATACGTAACTTTTCTTGTATAAAGTTTGCTGAGCACTTTTTAAGAAAATGTTGTGAATAACGTTTTTTAGATTATTTTCGTAAGTATTAACTAACGTAAAAACTAACGAATTTCGTAAGATCTCAAGGTTTGTGAATATGACTTTGCGTAACTTTGAAATTAAAGAGGCCTTGGCGCAGTAGTTAGAGCGCTTGCTTCAAAATCGGGAGACTTGGGTTCAAAACGAGCTTTAGACATATTTTCGCGTAACGGTACGGAAAGAGGCGTGAACTTGGTTAAACGCATTTCCGCGGTGCTCTGTGACAAGACTGTTAGGTCTTCTTGGGGCAGCTAAATTAAAAAAAAAACAATTGATTTGTTTTAATACAAAATAGCATAATTTATGTTTATCATTAAGTGAAACTTTAAAAGTTTGCATAAACATGCAATAAAGAAGAGACTACAATAATTTGCAAAATATATATATTTTTTAAACTGGGTGGTAACTAGAAGCATATTTAGCAGGTGACCAAATAATCTTTTAACAAGAGTTTAATTAGTTAACTTTATCAGGTTTCACTTAAAAAATACTACATCTATGTGAATTTGTGTGATGATGGTATCGTGCGAAACAATATTTTGGAATTTTAAAATCAGGGGGTAAAATTTGCGTAAATTTTATTTTTTGCTAAATTTATTCAAAGAAATTAAATTTCAAAAATCTGACCCGCTCAATACAATCTACCACAAAAAACGAAAAAATTGGGAAAATTTCATGAATTTTTTCTGATTAAGTAAAGGGTAACCCTTGCCAAAATTTTGGTAAACCCCAAAAATTTAATTCAGAGAAAAGCGCGAAAAAAAATAAATAAATAAATAAATACAATATTATAAAGAAAACTAATGTGAAAAAAATATGAAAGAAAATAAAAATTTTCAAAAATGATTGCAATTTGTAAAAATCAGAAAATATTTTAATAGTCCTTGATTTTCAATGGCTCGTTTTCTGAAATAAATTTCACAAAAATTTTTCTGGTCTCCTCTGGCTGAAGTTACATCTATAGTTAAAAAATCGTTTGAAAAAAAAAAAAAAAAAAAATTATAATAAAGTTTATCATTTTTTTTTCCCTCTATACTGCCACCTTAAGCAAAACTTACGCAAGCTTTACGCAAATTTTGGACTTACGAAAGTGTTGTGAGTCCGTACCCAGTTGGTTGCAAAGTTTAACGATATAATTTTCAGTATTTGTTAAACCATCGAAGTTTAAAACAGATGGAAGTTCAACTGCATTGAAATTCTTCGGGCTATGCATGTAACCTTTTGTTTCATAAACAATAATTAAACGATACCAAGGGTGTACTTAAACGGTTAATCTTTATACGTTGACGCAAATAGGTACGTTTGTAATAATTTTAAAATAAGGTTCGCCAATAATATTTAAGAAAAACATTAAAAATGACGCAACAAAACAGCAAACAACTTTTTTATAAACTTCATATTAAATGAATGGAGTACTACAAGAATGAATGTAATTAAGATATACAGCTAATGAAACTTTAAACTTTAGTTATATAGAAAACAATTTTTTTGATTTTTTTAAAAATTGTTTTTGTTGTCTATTTAATCAAATATCGCGTTATGACTTGAAGCAAGAAAATAACATATGCTTTTAAAATCAAGTGGTTCTATTTAATTAACGATTTTTAATAGACCTAATTATTTTAATAAGAAATCATTTCAGTGAATTTTGTTGTTTTTTGTCCAGTGAAACTTGTTTTTTTTATTGTCGGTTACAGACAGTGCCACCGAGAGCCTTCAAGCCGCCCGGGACAACAACTTTTTTGGCGCCCTTATGGATTTCGCTTTTTTTCTTTTTTTTTTCAGTTAATAAGGTGCTCTAAGAAGTCCTAATGATCTTGTCACAGAGCACCGCCACAAGGAGAACAGCATTTATTAAGTTGGCTCTCTGTTTCCAACTTCCTAACCACTGCGCCACGGAAGGAAAACAATACAGTATGCCTTTATAGCTACTTTAACTTTTTTTTATTTCATTTTTTGCTAACTAACCACATCATAAACAATTCCTAATTAAAATAAAATTTTCGAGCATTTTTCGAGGCAAAATTAGAAATTACTTCATCATATGACAATGATTTCGCGAGATCATTTTCAATAGACAACGCCATAAGATTTGAAAGTCGCTCTTGTCCCATGGTGGCTCTGAAGTGGTTTTTTATAATCTTCAGTTTACTGAAAGATCTTTTACCCTCTGCAACGGCTACTGGCATTGTGTGGAAGATGCACAAAAGTATGCATATCGACGGGAAAATTGGTTGTAAGCCTTTGGAATATATTTGATTTAAAAAATTGAGAGAGTTGCCTTTACTGAACAAGGACGATGCTTTCAACCGGTCAAAGTGGCAAATTTCCCCAATAAGATCGTCTTCTTTAACGTCATTTGAACAGAATTTTGCAAGTTGACGAGCTTTGTCATCTTGTGAAGAAGGGTCTTCAGACCGAAGCAAGATAAAGGAAAACTGAGAAGAAACCTTTTTCACCACATTGAAACTTGACTGAATTTGTAGAATTATGTGGTCGAATGCCACGTTGAAAATATTTACTTCAAAATTCTTTTCTGTATCGTCGTGGTAGTGGGCTGTATTTGATGGTTCTTCGTGGAATTTTTTCACTCTTCTTGTGCGTGTTACTTTAAATTCTGTTTCAAAGCCTAGATTTCCAGCCACTAGCTTTGCTTCAGTCAAAATACAATTCCACGACGAACGAATGCGACCTAGGTCATCTAGAAGTAGTTGAATGAGGATGACTTCTTCAATGGTGATTGACTCTGACTGGAGACATCGACTAATATTATCAATATTTTGCAGTGTCTTATACCAAATGGTCAGAAGAACTACTGATTCAAATGACTTAAAATATTTGCCCAACGATTTCGTTTGATTCAACATGTTCGCAGTTAGGTCAAATTGATTAACGGTTCTATCCAGAGAAGCAATGATTTCTCGTGGTTTTTTCACTAATGGTTTTACAGCTGCTATGTGGGCTGACCATCTAGTATCTGAGAGATTGTGAAGCGATAAAGCAGTCTCTTCGTGATGAATTTTCCATCTTGCTGGGCTGCAACTAAAGAACACGTAGAGGGCTTGGATATTGCTAAAAAACGTTTTGATCTCACCGCAAGACTCAGCAGCATGAACTCCAGCTAAATTTAAACTATGAGCACCGCAAGGAATGTATAAAGCGAACGGATTTTTTTCCAGTAAATTAGCTTGGGCTCCATTATAGATTCCAGCCATATTAGAACAATTATTGTATCCTTGACCTCTCAATTTTTTTAAATCGAGATTCACTTTTGCTAAAACGTTGCAAATTAAATAAGCAATATCTGCACCTTTCTCTTTCTCCATATCTTCAACGCAGAGAAATCGTTCTTTAACTTCCTAAATCATCTTACCCAAGTTGAATCGCACAAATCGAAGAATAAACGTGATTTGTTCGGTGTGAGATACATCTGGGGTCCCATCGGTAATTATCGTAAAATATACGGCATCTTTTACTTCTTTCACAACTGCTGCTTGAACTAATGTAGCGCATTCACTGATGAATTCGTTTTGTGATTGCCAGGAGAGATAGTGAGCTTGCATTCTGGTTCCTTTACTTTGATGATTCTTTAATGTTTCGTTGTGACGAGAAATAAGTTCAAGGCAACTTAAAAAGTTCCCTTTCTCGTTCTTCTCCATCGACGAATATTGCCCTAAAACAATGTTTTCTAAGTTAGTTAAATGTAGATAATAGAAATTCTGTAATACTAAAAATAAGAACTTATTCTTAAGTATTTAGAGTTCTGGCCTAGAATATTCACCTCTAAAGGATAGGTTTTGAGATGTTAAAAATAAAATTGCATCTAAAATACAACGAAGTATTTCACGCCATCTGGCTTCTTCCTTTTCTAGTGCCTTTTGGAACTCTGAGTCGATCCCGCGCTGATCAACAAGAGCTGAGTGCAAAGTCTTCTAACTGAGATAATGACTTTGATGAACTGGGTTGCTATGATAACTTTTGATACGATCACTCAATTTTCTCCAGTTATTTTTTATTCCTCCATTCCAGCGAAGAAGAAGAGATCGATCCCCATAAGATCTGGAATTTTCACACCCAAATAAAGAACACGGGAAACAAAGTAGAGAGTTAGACGATGGGCTCCATATCAGATAATCTTGTTGAACTTTTTCTCCATTAGGCAATGCAATGAAAAGAACTTCTTTTGGAAAGGCCCTGTTATTAGAAGCATCTCGTGGGAAATCATCAGGTAAAGTTGACGGACCTTTTTTGATTAACTCTTCTTTTTCTCTTTGCTTAAGAATCGATGGCCAGAGTGCTGGGTCATTTTCAACGCCTGAATTAAAAAAAATTAATTAAAAACTAATACTTAATTAATTATTTAACTATTTTGAATTATTGTTTGTATAAAAACCTTTATTTTCTTCGGGTTTGAATTCATCGTTAAAACTGTCGTCTGTTTCATTTTCCACTAAACCAAGAGAATGTAGATCAACATCATCATAATACGATGATTCCATTGTTTGTTCTTTTTTTTTTTTTTTTTTTTTTTTTTTTTTTTTTTTTTTTACAACACAAGTATCCGTATATATTTCAATAAAACAAAATTACATATTTTTACATATAAGTACAAAACGTACAATTAAACAATTTTTGTACCATTAAAATTTTTACAAAACAAAAGAAATTTAAAATTCTGTTTAGCGCATGCGCGTTGTACAGTGTACAAAATAAGGTATTCGTTGTTTATAATATAAAGTGCTGGCTATTAACCCATGCATTTAAAAAATATATGCAAGTCCGTCGTACCACAGGGCTACTAGGGACTTGCTTGTGGACGTTATATATATATATACAACTTGCTTGTTGAATATATATATATAAAATTATTCTTAAAAAATATTTTTCTTTGTTGTAAGGAAACTCGCAGAAGACTAAAATAGTCTTTTCATCGAGAACCTTTAAAACATAAAATAAACTTTAATGAACTAGTTCAACAAATAAACATAAGTATTTTGGTATCTACTATATAGTAGAAGTAGTAGGGCTTTTTATTATTACTATTTTCACAAATTGTTTAATACATTTCGATGAAGTTGGTTAAGTTAATTATGATATGTTTTAGTTTATTTTTCAGAGCAATAAGGTTATCCATTTTATTAAGTTCCATATTTTGAAGTATTATTTTGTTATGTAAGTATGGGCCACGGTATATTAAAGAAAATCGCGAGAATTTTGTTTTTTTTAAAGGCAAGGTGAAGTTGCCTGTTCCTCGTGTGATATATTTGTTTGCGTTGATATGAAAAAAGCTATCAGTAAAGTATTTCGGAACAAGTCCGAGTTTGTATTTTAGCATGAATAAGATATTTTGGTAAATATTTATTTGATAGATATTTAATGCATTCAAATTTTTAAGTAAAGGGTCGGCATGAGTGAATTTATCTTTATTATAAATTAATCTTGATGCATGTTTCTGATGTATGTAGAGTGAATTTAATTTAGTTTTATCAGTACTTCCCATGCAATATTAGCGTGTGTTAGGTAACTTTGAATATAAGAAAAGAAGAGAATTTTTAAGTTGTCTTGGTAAAGCATAGATTTGGCTTTGTAGAGTACGTCGATACTTTTTGATATTTTTGTGTTTATTTTATTAATATGGGCTTTCCAATTAATATTCTGGTCAATAATTATTCCAAGAAACTTAGTTATTTCAGTTCTTTTGATGTTTATGTTATCAATTTTTAGTGAAGGTAGAGTGCCTGGTATAAAGTTTTTAAGACGGTTGGAGTGAAACAAGATATATTTTGCTTTTTCTGTATTCAAAGATAATTTATTTACTTTAAACCAGATGTTGAGGTTTTCGAGGTCAGTGTTCATAGATTCGTAAAGTTCGCTTATAGACGGCGATGAGTAAAATAAATTTGTATCATCAGCGAACATTATAAGATAAAGTTTTTTTAGGGCTTTTGGAAGATCGTTGATATATATTAAAAATAAAAGGGGACCCAGAATGGAACCTTGGGGAACTCCGCATTTTATTTCAAGTAGGTCTGAATATTTATTATGATTTGTAACAACGCATTGTTTTCTGCTACACAGGTAACTTTTGAACCAGTCAAAAGATATATTTTGTTCTGATTTATTTAATATGAAATTCTGAATAAAATTATTTCTAAATTGTATTCACAGTTTGCTATTGCTAATTATCAACGTTTGCGTTTTTTTACTTTTGTCTGATGAATGCAAAAATCTCAAGAGACATTTTTAATTTAATAGCGTATTTTTTTTAAACTTTTCGAGGAATAAAAAACAATGATATAACGCGAGTAATATATACATTTTAATTATAGAATTTTAAGAATAAAAAAATTATTTTATTTTACTTCGGCATCTGGCGCCCCATGGACATCTGCCGCCCGAGAAAAACTGTCCTTGTGGCCTCCCCTCTCAGCGGCCCTGGTTACAGACATAATCCCGAGACGACTTAAAATTGCTTTGATGTTTGCGACTCGATGAACTTCCATCTGTTTTAGACTTCCATGGTTAAAACGAAGTTTTTCGAATACATAGTATTTATTAATTTTCGTAACCGAAGTTTAACAAATATTCGGCATTCGGCCTTCATTTAAATGCGATCAGCAAAGTTAAACGAACTTTGCTAGTGCTTAATTACTAATTTTAATATACTAAAGCTGTTATTCTAAATAAAGCAGAAAAGATATTTAAACTTATAACAAAAACAGCTTCACACAGCCCAAACGTTATTTTGAGTAACGTTTGGGCTTATAAGAATGTATTAGTTCCAGAAATTTGGTCTGACCTTGTTTAACAAAAAGATTTTCAAAAAACTGGTTATTAAAATAAATATTTATTATGTTAAAATTTTATAATAGTTAAAAAATGTAACACCATAATATTTTTCATTTTGAACTTATAAAATAAATGACAAATAAAAAAATAACAAAGTAGACAAACAAATATGATACATCTATTTATAATCAAAAAAAAAAAAAAAAAAAAAAAAATCTTTTTATTAATACTATAAAATTTAATTAAAATTTTGAATGTACTCCATTTATAAATATTAGACCTGCAGAACTACAAAACTATAAAATTACTTCCGCAATCTTCATGCATTAAATAAATATTACCAGTATATAAACTACAAGGAAATTATGATTTATGCTAGTTACTAATTTAACGTTATGAATAGATTGTTTAAAACAATTGACTGATTCTAAATTAAATTAAATTGAACTATTTTCTTTAGCTTGCAAACAATAGATACTAACCAATCTTGCAAAAGCAAAAAAATTTAAAAAAGATTTAAGAATGAACTGCCGATTAAATATATTAATTTAAGTAATATGGGTAGAAAGAGAGCCTGAAAATATTTCAAAAAATTCATGAAAATACTATAAAACGGTGATCAATTAAAAATATCAGTCATCTTCATAGTCAGAATCTCCTTTTTGTATTTTACTTTCGTAGCTTTTGACCTCGATTTCGCGTGTTAACATAGTCGGCTCAGTTAAATTCAGCATGGCTTCTTCTAACTTCAACTTAGAGTAAGCAGCTTTATAATCATCATTTTCTAAATCATTCTGTGTAAGCCCCTCTTGCTCAAACAATTTTCGACATGGCTGTAATAAAAAAAGCAATTACAATTTAAGTCAGACATGATTATAATAAATATCAAGCATAATTACAAATTAACTCAAATAAACATACAAAACTGAAACAAATACTATAAAAATAGAGACCATGAGATTTAAAATTTACATATATTTATACGTATATATGTATATATATATATATATATATATATATATATATATATATATATATATATATATATATATATTATAATAATAATAATAATAATAATAATAATAATAATTTCTCTGACTTTTTCCCTAACAAATCAATTTTTTTCCCTGACTCGTTCAAAAAAACTACCCTTTTACCCTGGTTTATTAATTATATATATAAATAATTAAAAAATTTTTCAGAAAAAAATTGAGTTGCATTGACACTCGCATATAGAAAATAAAATACTCACATAGACATGCATTGACACTCACATATGTAATAAAAGAGTATATATACTGATCATATGTTCTTTAATTAAAGGCTTTTATTTATTTACACAATTCTACTATTTTAAACTATTTTAAAAAAATTCTTTTTTATGACTAAGTATTCTCAACAAAAGTTGTTATTATTAAGTATCTTTTTGCTATAAAGATTAAGTAAAAAAAGTAAAAATTATTTTGTAAAGAAAAAGAATAGCTCGAATAAAGAAATATCTTTAAAAAAAAGAAAATAAGTTTCACACTTTTTTCTTCCTTTTTTCCAAAATTTGTACTGCCTTTTCCAAAAATTTTAATTTCAACAGGTTTTTCTTTGTTCTGGCTTTTCATATCATTTCCTTTAATTACTATTCCGATATCATTTTTAACAATCTTAATTCCAAATTATTGCAGGAATCTAATAGGAAAATGTTCTTAAAATTAAATTCACTTTTATTAGCCACTTTTTTCTATTTATTATTTTTTTCCAGGTGGAACATTTAATCAACTTTGGTTTTTTTTCAAATAATTTGGGTGTCAAATTTTTTTTCTCAAAATTTATCTAATTAGAATTCAAATATTTTCTCAGGTTTTATCAATTTTTAATCCATTTTTATACTTTCTTTTTCTTTGATGTGGGCCGGACAAATGAAAAATTCTCAGTTCGATTTCAAGCCTCAGTCCGCCCCTGATATTTATATATATATATATATATATATATATATATATATATATATATATATATATATATATATATATATATATATATATATATATATATATATATATATATATATATAGAATATAATATATATAATTATATATATATATATATATATATATATATATATATATATATATATATATATATATATATATATATATATATATATATATATATATATATATATATATATATATATATATATATATATATATATAATATAAATATATATATATATATATATATATATATATATATATATAATATATATATATATATATATATATATATATATATATATATATATATATATATATATATATATATATATATATATATACATATATATATATATATATATAGAAATCTGAAAATTTTAACTTAAGTTAAACAGTTTATAACACTGGTCTGTAAAGTAAATATAGGTGAAAACATTAACTTTCTTTATTATAACACAAATTTAAAAAAATCTCTTGAATAAACGATTTCACTAATGACACATACAAAAAATAATCTTACTATACTGTCATAATAATACCTCAACAATATTTGACAAAACTTTGAATTGATATACATGCAGAGCCACTTCTTGTCTTTGGACCAACCAAGAGGATAATAAGGAACATAACTTTTCCCATAATGCCTTAAACAAAAGTTTCAAATATTTTATTTGTATTATTAGATAATTAAAAAAAAAAAAATCAACAAGAAAAGGATTTTTGAAATCTGGTTAATGTTTTCTGAAATCTGGTTTATGTTTTCTGAAATCTGGGTGAACGAGAACAATGAAGTTTTTAACGAATTCGGAGAGCCTAAATTTTAAATCAATATCTTTTTATAAGTGTACTTTAATTTATTCCAAAAAATATGCTTTAAAATAAAATTAAAGTAACTTTTAAAAAAAGTGGGATTTGTGAAACCTATAAATTAAAAAAAAAAAAAAAAAAAAGATATAAAAAATATAGTAATTAAAAAAATTTAGAAAACATAGCAATGTAGTGTTTAATCTCTCTTCTGTTATGAAGAGAGATTAAACACTACATCGCTATTTTAATGCAACCCATTTTGGCTTATTATTATTATTATTATTACTATTATTTGGCTTTAAGGATATAAAAAAAATCTTTGATCTGCTATAGAGTAATGCTTTAAAGAAATATTTTGTGATTTTTATATAATAATTTCTTTAACTTTTCATTAGTTAATTAACACCATGAAAAAGTTGCATTTAGGATAGAAAAAGTTATACTTTTAATTCAATAAAATATAATTTTTTTTTTTTTTGAAATTGCTACTCAATTTCAATTCTTTTTAATTCTTTTAAGAAAATATATATAACAACAATCTTATATTAAAGGGTCTTGAGCAACACCTAAATCCAGGTCAGATCAGGTTCTGGATCACCAGGACCACCAAGCTACTGGCAACATGCAATCCAGTACTATTTGACCTATGTCCTATTGCACTGTAAGAAACTTAAAATTCCCCTGCCTTGGGGCTCTTGCTTGAGTAAAGGCTAGAAAAAGTGTCTCAATAAAAAAGCTCAGATGCTAACTGCATTTAACTATTCTCTTGTAGAAAACCAGCCAGGCAGAGACTTAGGGGTAGAGCATAATAATTTTGTCAACTTGCACCCCCTTATTGATCTACTAGCCTAACAAAGATGTAAACCTGTTACATTGTTTCCTGCCTAGTATGATGAATGCTAGATCTTTTTGATTCTACTCATTGATTTTTGCTTGTGCCTCCATGAGTGGCTAAGCAACTTATTCTGCAAGATCTTTGACTCTTTATTCAATAAACTTTTAACATTCCAATCAAAAATATAATTATTTACCCCCACAATCAATATAGATTTTGATTTTTTTGTTATTTTCTTGTTCTATGGCTGACTAGCTAATTGCTGTAACTAAAAGATTTGACTGTGCATTAGATGGAGCGGCAAGACAAGGTATATTGGTCTTAATATATGAAAAGCTTTCAATAAGGTTTAGAATGCTGGTCTTCTCCATAAGCTTGTTTCATATAGTATCTCCATAAGCTTGTTTCATAAAGTATTTCATATCTAGGAAAATTTTTGAGATTGAAGTTATCCTTAAAAGCCAAGTAACTCTTGAGATACCTCAAGATTCCGTCCTTAGTCCTGTATTGTTTCTTATCTACATTAATGATATTCTTACTAAGTAGGTCGGATTGCTGATGACTCAACTTTGACAAAAAGTCAAATTTAAGATTGGCTTAGAACAGGCAGCTAATCTTGAATTTAATCTCTCTTCTGTAAAAGCTTGGACCTTGCAGTGGCTTATGAATTTTAACTCATAATAAATTATTTATGCAAACAGTTTTTGCAATATTGTAAGCATTTCTATATTGATGTAATCCTCTAAATCCTCTACTATTTTACAAAAAAAAATTTTGAAATTATTACCGATATAGATCAAGTAAATTTACTAAACAAAAATACAAAATAAGACACTTTTAAAGTTTTATAAATATTATATACATAACATATGTAAAGATATTATATACTGTAACAAACGAGAGAATTTATTAAGACAGTCCTGCTACTCCAGAAGGTGCTGCTATGAAGGCAAAAAAAAAAAAAAAAGTCTGTAGCTAGCAAAAACTTTAAAATTTTATTTTAACAATTAAAAGTTTTTATAATTACTTTTTTGCTACAAATATATGCCTAGATTGAAAAAATTGAAAATGTTTTGTAATGCAGGGTGTATTTGACATAACTAGCTCCCTATGACCCAACTTGCTGGTCTTTTGCTTTGTAAATTTGCTATGATAAATGGTTGAAATTTTATTTTCTAAGCACTGAACTTTGAAAAAGCAATCAATAAGGTTAATCTGTGCACCTAGAACATTAAAAAGACAATTTCTTTTTTAAAGTAGGAAGGTGTTTTCATTCAATTTAGACTTTTTCTTTGAAATTGAATAAAGGAGTAAAAGTTCTAATGAGCTCTAAGCATGTGAATAAAGAGTGATATTTTTTTTTTGCTCTAAGAACAATGTTTAAATTAATTATTTTTCTACCATTTATTCAAAAAACAATGAGGTGAAGAAATAGAGGATAGATAAATAGCTGAATAAATATAAAATAAAGGTAAATGTGAATAAACTACATATTTTATGCGTCATGACAACTAGTGTGTGTGTGTGTGTATATATATATATATATATATATATATATATATATATATATATATATATATATATATATATTTATATTTATATATATATATATATATATATATATATATATATATATATATATATATATATATATATATATATATATATATATATATATACAAAACACAATACGATGAAAAACCCAAATTTTATTGAAAAAATAAAAACTTAAAATAGTAAAATTAAATACAAAAAAAAAAAAAAAAAAAAAAAAAAAAGAAAAAAAAGAAGAAGAGATAAGAAAACAATTAATAAAAAGATAGAAAAAGAAGAAAACATAAACTAATAAGGAGGAAAATTATAAACAAAGTTCATGGAAAAATATATAATGCAGTCAATATAACCCTGATAAAAATACATTGGCTACATTTGGTCAAGTTAGTTTAAGACTATTACAAACTGTTTTTTGCGGCATAGCAAATATATGGTTGCTACTTGTTACTTTTTTTCTTAACCAAAATATTTTACATTAAAATACTTAATTGTTACTTACTTTTTCAAGAGTAAAGACATAAGATTCACATTCAACAGTTTTACGGAGTTCTCTAATATTTCTTACAACAAAATGATAAAAGTCTTCAGCAACATCTTCTGTTGGTTTCTAATATAAAAACAGTTTTAAATAAAAATGATGAGTTTATGATATAGCACTTAACAACAATTTTATGATTCAAAACTTAGCAACAAGTTTATGATGCAACACTAATCCACAAGTTTACATTAAATTCAACATTGAGTGTTTAACTAAGTTTAACAATGAGTGCTTAACTAAGCACTTTGCAAGAAGTTTTCATCTTGACACTTAACAAGTTTATGATGTAAACTTGTTAAGTGTCAAAATTTATGTTTTTATACCTAACAAATATTGTAAAATTCAGAAGCTTACCATCAAATTTAAAATCTTAGAAGATAGTTTTCCCTGATCATATCGAGCGAGTTTCTTCAAAAGTTCTTTCATTATTAAACAAAGCTAAATAAATTACAACTTAAGAAACAAAACTTTTTAAAAAAGTTCTTGATTAATTCTAATGTAAAAAATTTCTTACTTTATCAATTATTAAAGCAATGCTATCCATTTGAGCTTTATGGATAAAATCTTTTATGTTTGTGTGATAAGAAATTTCCTAAAGAATCATTGTTCATAGCAAATAAATAAAGGTAGAAAGAAAAAAAAAAAGATACATAAACATAATAAACATGATTAATAAATAAGCAAAGCAAAAATACAGCAGCATAACAACTAATACATATAACATAATAACAGCAATACAGCAGTAACAACATAACAACAACAATACAGAAGTAACAACATAACAACAACAATACAGCAGTAACAACATAACAACAACAATACAGCAGTAACAACATAACAACAATAATACAGCAGTAACAACATAACAACAACAATACAGCAGTAACAACATAACAACAACAATACAGCAGTAACAACATAACAACAACAATACAGCAGTAACAACATAACAACAACAATACAGCAGTAACAACATAACAACAACAATACAGTAGTAACAACATAACAACAACAATACAGCAGTAACAACATAACAACAACAATACAGCAGTAACAACATAACAACAACAATACAGCAGTAACATGCGGTAGTGGTGTAGTGGTAGAGCGCTCGCTTCATAAACGAGTGGTTCCGAGTTCGATCCCCACCACATCCCTGGTAGTACCGCGCTCAACTCGTTTCTCCACGCAGCGGCCTTGTTCGTCAAGGTTCGTGTTTCGGAGTTATAGAGTTGAGAGAGGGTTATAGCCACAAATAAGTAGCCTCCTCGTCTGTAGTGGCCTTCTTGGCCTTGAGGAGGTGAATTAAAATAAAAAAAAACAACAACAACAACAACATAACAACAACAATACAGCAGTAACAACATAACAACAACAATACAGCAGTAACAACATAACAACAACAATACAGCAGTAACAACATAACAACAACAATACAGCAGTAACAACATATCAACAATAATACAGCAGTAACAACATAACAACAACAATACAGCAGTAACAACATAACAACAACAATACAGCAGTAACAACATAACAACAACAATACAGCAGTAACAACATAACAACAACAATACAGCAGTAACAACATAACAACAACAATACAGCAGTAACAACATAACAACAACAATACCGCAGTAACAACATAACAACAACAATACCGCAGTAACAACATAACAACAACAATACCGCAGTAACAACATAACAACAACAATACCGCAGCAACAACATAACAACAACAATACCGCAGTAACAACATAACAACAATACAGCAGTAACAACATAACAGCAGCAACAATACAGCAGTAACAACATAACAATAGCGATGATACAAGAACACCTAAATAAAAACATAGCAACATAAATAAAAGCAACAAAAAAAAATACTTCAGGATATGATAGATCTTCAACTGTGCACAGTTCATCAGCCTTAAAAAAAAAGTAAGTACTTAAAACAGATTGTTTGAATGAAAATGATAGTTAAATAGTTTTAATTATGTTTTTTATGCCTGCTTTGGTTTATTCTTTATAGAAATGAAAATGCTGTTTTAATAATATTAAGTGATGTTTTTGTAATAAAGACTTTTTAGTGCAAAAGTCATTTTAACTGTAAAACCTCTGTTAAAGATATTTTTACTCTAAGATGTGAGTTAGATATTTTAAAATAAAATAAAAAAGTTTTTCATTTATTTTGAAATCAAAATTAATTTTTTATATAGAATTTAATTCTCAAAGGAATTAAAGACAAAAAAAATTCAATGCTATTTCACTATATCAAATTAATTGGAATGAATGTATTGAGAAAGAATATTTGAAAAGTGTAGGAATGAGAGTAATTGAACTGATTTATGTAACAAAACATTGATAATATTTTAAAACAAGCCTTTTGTTCAGATTTTTTGCTTAAAATTATTTAAATAATAATTCTTTTTTTTTTTGCCTTTTGATAATTTGCCTGTTTGATAGTTTGCAGGTTGATAAATTTACAATAAATACATACTAAATTTATAAATTTAGGCCAGAGTAAGAAGAAGACATAAAATGTCTTAGGGTCATCCATAAATTACATCAAGCATTTTTTGACTGTTTTTGACCACCCATCCTCATCACAAAATCGGAACACTTAAGTAGCAAGTTTAGTATGAGTCATCACAAAACCACCAAATACCAAATAGCCTGATATAAATTATGGACAACCCCTTATCACCAAGCCCGGTTTACATATTGTCTGTGTTTATATAAAAGCAAATATAAACATCCGTTTTAAAATACATTTAAATTTTGCAAAATCCTAAAAATATCTTTAAAAAAACGTGAAACTATACTATATTTCTACTGATTTAAAATAAAAGTAATATACACATATTTATTAATGCATACACATTTTCTATATTAATGTTTAATAAGACATATTAAACATTAATATAGAATATATATAAAAAAATTGTTAAGAGCTATTAGGAATTGTGTAACCTCAAAATCATGTAATAAAGTGTAAATCAAACTTTCCAAACAAAAATATCACATAAATTAACAAAACCCTTTTTCATATAAGCCCCACCTGTAAAACACCTTTTAAATTACAAGTGGTTGTTTTTATTCACAAATTCATTTCTTAGATAAATAAGAGACCTTTTTTGGACTTCACACCCTAGAGTAGCACCTGAGTACCCCTAAATAACCTTTGTCATTCATCAAAATAAGTAGAATAAGATGGGGTAATTTCATCGTTAGTAATATTTTTATAAACTTTATATACTTTAACTTTTTTTTAAAAATAATTAGAACAGGAAAAATGGGGTGGCGAAATGACCCAATAAAATCTAATTTGGGAAAAAAATTTGGTTCCCTTAAATTTAGTATTTCCATAATAACTTTGGAACTGATTAAAAGTAGAAAGAAAAAAACAATACAAAGATTCTTCGAAAAATTTCCAATATTTAGTCTTTTAAATTTTCAATTAAGTCTTTTAAATTTTGAATGGAAGTAAATAATTTGATTTGATGAGAATTTTAATTTCCTGTTTTTTTATAGATTATTTTTGTCAATTTATTTTCTTATCAAGTTTTCACAAACAATAGTTTTTTTACAAAATAAGATAAGAAATTTGTTTTTCTTTTTATAGAAATTTGAACTATAAAAAACCTTATTCCTGAGTAAAGTTATAGTTATAAAAGTAGATATACACCAATTGGTGGCGAAATTACCTCATTTTTCTATATATAAAATAAAAACTATTACTGCTTAACAATTATTTAACAATTTATAGAGTCAATTTTATAGTCTATAAAAAAAATCAGTATGTAAGTATATGTGCTCATGGGTAATCTTGGAGAGTCTTTTTATGAGTCTTTAGTAATTTAGCAAAAGTAAAAAAGTATAACTATTTTATAAGTTCTAGAAATAATATTAAATAACCATAATTATTAAAGCATTATTATATTGCATTTATTTTATTATATTTTATAAAAACAATATTAAAAAGCAAAGCACCTTAAGTACCTCACTTATTTAACAATTTTTAGTATATTAATTCAAATGTTAAATAAAGAAAGAGAAACACTTTTGTAATTCAGCAATTAAAAGAGTTGAATAAACAGATTTGAAACTCTGAAGTTTATTTTATAACTTTCATTACAAAAAATATCATTTTCCAGACAAAAAAATTGAAACAAATTTAAAACGGTTTTCAACTTTTGCTATTAATGAACTGAATTGCACTTTTCTATGTAATAAAATTATTTCAAAAACAAAACCTGTAAAGCATAAAACTAACTTGTTCATCTGCTCTGCAGAGTACATTGATCATCACACAAACTTCAACTGGGATAACATATTCAAGATTTACTTTTCCTACTAAATGTCGTCTAATATCATTCGATACTCTGTTTAAAAAAAATAAGTAGATTAAAAAAAAATAATAATAAAAATGAATAGGCCTGTAAAATTACTACCTGTTTACAATTGCTTCGGTCATGTCAGCAGCCATTCGTTTTAACCGAGTTGCAATATGTTCTGCAAAAATCTCATCTGGCCAATGAAGATCTTGAATAAAGGCTTGAATAGAGCTAAGTTTCCAAAACACCTCTTCTGAAGTAGCACACCCATGTCTATATAAAAATTTTATGTATTTATATATTAAAAAATTTTTTATATGACATAGTATAATCTATCTATTAAAGAATAACATTTATATAATAAAATATGTGTGCAACAACATGTCAATCAGTTTTGACATTGCTTTAATATAAAAGAAATAAAAAATTTAAAAAAGTAAAAAACAAACTAGATAATTATTTAAACTTTTAAATTCTAAACATTCATCCCTTGTTCTAAAGATTTTGAATGTTCATTAATTTTAAAGAATAGTTGTATATGTTTTTTGTTAAGAGTGATTTTAGGAAATGTGGCAAAAGTAAGCTCAAAAAAATTAATAGTTAAAACCATTTGTAAACAATTGACTAACAAGAGATTACAGGAGTGGCGACTCACAAGAAATAACAGGACTGGTGACTCATCATAAAAAGAGATGCAGTGGTTTGCATAATAATGGTTAGTTTTGATTGTAGGAAATATGTTGTGGGTAAAGTCAAAAAAAAAATGACAAAGAGATCAGGTACAAATGTAAAAAATAAGAATATATAATACAAGTAATGTAACATAGTTCCAGGCTCCCAGACACATATGTGTCAGGGAAATACATTGGCATTGGCAGTAAACAATCCAAATACAAAATTTTAATTTAAATACTTTAATTGGTATTTAATGTGAGCATTAAATACCAATTAAAGCTATTTAAATTAAAACTAATAAAAATAAAAATGTCTCTTGATTGTCAATTAAACAGAATTTAGAATGCTTCTTGTTTCTATTAAATTTTATGCAAAGAATTCATTTTGAATCTAAACATGTTTTAAATAATAATTGCTAAAAAAAATAGTTTTTTTAATGCATTGTTAGAATTTTTTTTAGAATTGAAGTCAAAATTCTTTTCTTCTTTGACGCTGCAAAATTCTTTTCTTTTCTGTAATTCAGCTATGTATTAAATTAAGTAACACACTTAAATAAAAATACCCACCCAACTGATTGATAAGTTTCTTTGGCAAATCCTTTATCAACAGATCTTGCAATTGATGATTCCATGAGGTCTATGTAACGGACAATGGATGGAGAAAACTTTTCCATTAAATGTGTGTGAAACTTTCCCCCTCGTAATGATGCTATTAATAAAAGAATATACTCAATATATTTAAAACAATACAAAAAATAATATTTAAAACAATAAGAATAATATATTTAAAACAAAAAACAACAACAACTATTAAGCAACAGTATAAGGAGAGCTTGTAAAACTCTCTTTAAAAAAATGATCTGGTAAATAATTAAACAACAGTATAAGGAGAACTTGTAAAACTCTCGTTAAAAAAATGATGTGGTAAATGATTAAATGAATGCCAATATATTGTCTTACATTACCAAAATAGTTCACAGGTTCTTTACAAACACTAAATGAGTTAAAACTCTATAAAAGTGGGGTCAGTGAAGTCATGGTCAGTGATTTTATGGTAGCAGAATTTTAGTCTGATACAATAGCATAAAAAATAATCAGTTCTCTGTACACTTTTTACTAAAAAAATACAAATTTAAAATTTAAAAAAGAATTTGAAATTTTCAAATTCATGGACTGGTTTGTTTTTTCATTACATAGCATCTCATAACTCATATCAAGAAATTATTTCTTGCTCCCTTGATATAATTTATTAGGTGTTGTGTAGTTTAAAAAAGGTCCAAATGTGTTGTTTCTAGTGTTAGAAAATGGGTTATATTCCACATATTAGTGGCATAAGTATTGGTTAACTATTGATTAACATAACTAAAAGAAAATTATAGGTAAGCATTAGAAAAACATTACGAGCAAGATATTTCATTTTATGAGAAACAAAAATGATAAAAAATAATAACAATAAAAAAAATTGTCAAAAAAATATCAAAAGGTTTCTTCTAACAGACAGTTTTGCAAAAGAAGAGCCAAGGAATTCAAAAAACTATTTTTACAAAAAATTCAAAGTTTTATTTACATTTAAAAACTTTTATTTACATTTTATTACAACTATAATAATAAGATTACAAGTGATGACTTTTATAAGATTTTGAGGGATGACTATTAGAAGTTTACAAGTGATGACTAGTATATTAAAGAATATTAATTTGATAGCTATAAAAAT
>NC_061168.1:21433580-21471080 GCF_022113875.1 Hydra vulgaris
ATTGACAGGGTTCATTGAACTATTTTTAACATAAATTAATAGGAGTTGATTGAACTATTTTAAACATAAATTAACAGGAGTTCCATTGAACTATTTTAAACATAAATTAGCATAAAAGTGTTAATGCAAATTATGTGCACCTTTTAGTTTTTAAAATACAAGCTTTAATTTTGAAGTAAAAGATTTTGTTGTAGCAGATCTCTTAGATGTATAAATACCCACTTACCATGCAGATAATACCCACTTCATCTTTGATCATATATTTATTTGGTGAAAAACTGTAAACTGTAAATGAGTAAATGAGCAATAAAGTAAACATGTAAATGAACATGTTAGTGAACAATCAAACTAACAGTGAACAAGTAAATAAATAATGTTGAAAATCTTAATACTCTTGTTATGTTCTGCATATTTGTATTCTGTAAAGTATTCTTATTATGTTCTGTATTGAATAGAAAAACAATAAATATTCCAGCAACATTTTAAAACAGTTTAATGGAATAATTTAAGTAGATTTATAAGACTTATCCAAATTCTAAAAAAGTGACTGCTATGTTTAATTCATAGATTTTGAGTTCATTAAAATTGTAAAAGTTGAATAAAATTAATTAACTTGTTTAACATTTTATTTTGCGTTGAAACATGTTATTTTATGTTTCTTCATGTTTTGTTGCTCCATTTGTTGCATTCTCAAATAAAACAAACCTTCTAAAAAATCAAAACTAATAATATATGCTGTATGCAGAACATGGCCAATAGCTGTATGATAGTGTTCCCATGCAATACAAAGGTTTGGGTAAGCTAATCCTTAAAATTAGGTGTTGGTAGCAATTACACACTTTAATTGAACTACATAAAAAAAAAAAAAGTAGTGCTGAAGACCTTCAATCAGTAATGGACCAAACTTAGCCAATCCTTAACTTGTTTCAATTTGATTAAAATGAGCATCTTAACATCTAAACAAAAAACAAAGACTTCATCTTTTCAGAGTAACTATAGTTTTGAAAAAATCAAAAGCACCAAATAAACCATTATTTGTTTTTCCACCTTCCCCATTTCAATAAAAGAAACCTGGATATATTAGGCTCAAACTAAATAAGTTAATGCAAGTTGCAGAAGATAAACTTTTAAGAAATCATAATTCTCACCAAATTATTTCTGAACTCTTAAAAATACAGACTCTTTTCTAGTTGGCACTATATCTAAACTTTTTTAAGAGCAAAAATATTTTTGTGAAATAAATAATAATAAATTTTCTTGATTGTTTTAGATTTCAGAACATTTACAAATTTTAGTGTCCATTTGTATTTGATAATAAACAAATTGTCTAACATTAATTTATTCAAAAAACAAATTGTAGACCGATAGTTTTTATTGTCAATAACCAAATGGCAGACTCATAGTTTAATGTCAATAATATAAATAACAGAGCAATATCTTATTGTCAATAAACAAATGTTAAAAAAATGTTAAAAAAAAATTGATGCAGAATTTTTTGACAGATGCTGACAGAAGTTGGTAACAAGGTTCATTCCATGAATTATGTTTGCACTATCAGACTTTTTTTTATCAATTATTATTCCTTCGAAAATTAAAATCAAAATTTTTTATATAAGTCAATTTTTTTTACAACTTTTTTTTTTATATTTATTTACTAATATATATATTTTTTTACTTTTTTACTTTATTTTTACTTTTTATCTAGACAATTTAACTTTTATTAGTTTTACATTTTTGCAAAATTTTTTCAGGTGAAAAACCAACAACAAACTCTATGAAGCAATTACTTAACTTAAGAAATATGTTAACAATGCTTAGTTGTATGTTGTCTTTAATAACTATCAAAACTATTACGACTATTTTTGAACAATTTAGAGGAAGCTGTTTTTTTTTCTCACTTGTTGTGGTAATAAAGGAAATGGATTTCTTTTCTGTTGCTCATGTAAACTGTAAACCCAGTAACTGTAAACTCTGTTACTGTAAAGCACTAACTTCATAAACAAAACAACTTCACAGAAATACAATTCTGCACCAATTCCACGGTAAATTCTATACTTGACTTTCTCTAACTTGTTAGCTTTATTTATTAGGTATTTTATTGAACTCAACATTAAACATTCAGGATATTATCTACATTAAGACATTATGTTTACATTCAGACATTATGTATGCATTAAGATATAACATCTACATTAGGACATTATGTCAAGATTTATATCTAACTTTAGATCACTTTACCACTTCTCCCTATATTATATCAGATCAGTTCACCATTTAATATACATTTTAAATTTATTATTGTAAAAACCTTCTACTTTAGCATATGACGATAATCTAGTATAATTAACAAGTGCAGCTCTTCGCAAGCAGTCTCGAATAGCTTGCTTAACATCTTCACTGTCTTCAGGATCTGCTGAAGGCATCATTGTATCTTTAGAAAGAACCTAAATTATAACGGAGTATTTAAATAAATGAGGTTTAAAAACAAAAACAGATGTTAGAAGAAAGGTTAAAAGAAAATTAGATTTTTATTGTCATTGTTACTTACAATGACAATAGAAAACTGAAACACTGGGAGGGATAAAACTAAAGCTTTTATTTCAGGGGGAAAAATAAATTTAAAAACACTACAAAAAACAGAAAATAAAACCTGAAATTAAAAACAGGTAATAAGAAACGAAAAGCAAAACAAATAAAGAAAAAAAGTGGTGCTAAATAAATAAAAATGAGGAGCTGATAGAGCACAAATAAACAAAAAAAAGTATATACCCTTTCAAATATTGTCAAAGTGCTTTTCAAAGCCCCCTCTGGCCTGCCAAAAGGAAAACAATATCTAAAAAAAAAAGGAATAAAAAAATTGAAAAATTCTAAAAAAAAGAAATTAACAAATTAAATTTTATAAAACCATTATTTTCATAATCTCATAAACTTTTAAAACTTCATAATAAAACATAAACACTTGCTGTTTATCTTTACTATGCACATATGATGAATGCAAATAACAATGTAGTTGTGTTAATCTTATATTTTATTTCATTAGTTACTTGATACTTAATTTATCTAATAAGTTAATGCCCACATATTTATCAATTAAAACTAGATAAACATTTCATAAACAATATATGAAAAATATGAAATTTTTTTTAAGTTTCTATTTAGTTAAAGATATTTATCCGTAAATATCTTTCCATTACATATAAAAAATAAAAAAATTGACTGCATCTAGGAGATCTCTTAAAACTTTTGATTGTAGACTACATGGATTCAAAAGAGAACTTCTTAGCTTTAATAACCTAAACAGACCGTTTTAGTTTCATTAAAACTAAGTTTGACTAAAATTATTTAAACGACAGATGTTATAAAAATATGAGACAACATTCTGGGCCCCAACTTGATTAACTTTTATAACATGTAGCCACCCACTTAGGAGAAGACATTCTGAGCCACTAACTTGATGAATATTTGTGAGACTTTTGTAGCTACTCAGTTTATACATTTTTGTAGCATGATTTAGTAAAAACCTATACATTATGTTATATTAAACAAAATATAACACAATATATAGGTTTTTATCATTTTATAATACTATAAATATAAAATGCTCAAAAGTTAAAATATTTTACATACTGCTGCCTTTAATTGTTTTAACAAAAAAATTAGTAAATAAAATCAATATTATCATTATTTAAACCTCTGGGTTGTCACATTTAAACCTTGATGGTATAAAGTTATAAAGTTTAAAAGTTGGGCTTTCCTTATTTTAATTCTGCAAAAATAATAAAAATAATACTAATTCAATTAAATTTCAATTTAGTATTTATCAATTTAACTTTATATATTATATCTGTGCAACCAATCAACATTATATTACAGCATTTTATGCTTAGCTGGTCATGTACCATCTTGAGTTCCTTTTTTTTTTTTTAAATATAATGTTAAACATCAAAATTTAAAAAAATATTTGTTAAAAGATTTCTTTTAAATAAAAATATATGATAAAATTAAAATTTAAAAGGAAAAAATTTAAAAAAAAAAAATTATAACAGAAAATTTAAACAAAATAAAATAAAACTTTTTCTCACATTTCAAACAAATATTTTGATTTTAACATTACCTAAAATGAGTTATCTGGTTTGCCAAATAAGATTTCAAACGATTCTTCATTTCATCAAATCGCTCTTTCTCATCAACAGTGACTGTATTTACACCATCAGGTCTTAACATTAAATTACAATTAATTTTTATATAACTAGTTATTTTATTTTTAAGAAAGTTTTCTTAAAAATAAAATCTCATTGTTTATCTACTGTCAAATTACCTCATTAAAACATAAAACAATTAGTCAATAAACAAGTAACTAGTATATATATATACAAATACAGGTTTATTATTAGGCATTATATATACATATATAGGTCATTATTATATATACATATATAGGTCATTATTATATATACATATATAGGTCATTATTATATATAAATATATACAGATAATTATTATTATATATATATAAAATAACTATTATATATATATGTATGTATGTATGTATGTATGTGATATATATATATATATATATATATATATATATATATATATATATATATAATATATATATATGTATGTATGTATGTATGTATGTATGTATGTATGTATGTATGTATGTATATATATATATATATATATATATATATATATATATATATATATATATATATATATATATATATATATATATATATATATATATATATGTATGTATGTATGTATGTATGTATGTATGTATGTATGTATATATATATATATATATATATATATACATACACACACATTGGTCTTCGAAGTAACTTATTTTCTGTTGAGTCTTATCTCTTGCAAAGTTCACCAGACCTACTTGCTCTCTGTGAGACTAACTTGCGTTCAGCTGTCTCATCTTGTGATCTTAGTGTTAATGGTTATCTTCCTTAAATTCATAAAGACTCCAATAGTTACATGCTTGGCCTGGGCATTTATATTTGTAAGAATTTAACCATCTGTCAGGAAACTAGGTCTGAATTCACTCTTTTATGTGCTTTTGTTCAGCACCACTTCACTCTATTACCTTTCTCTTTGTTCTAGATCGCTCTCCTTCATCTTAAGACTACACTTTTCTTGATGTTATTTTTGATCATATTGACCATGCCCTCTCTCTTTATCCATCAACCAATATTGTTGTTGTTGGTGACTTTAATGTTCATCACACTGAATAGTTTGGCTCTAGTGTAAGTGAATAGCTTGGCTCTAGTTGTGGGTTTTAATACTCTGCAAGTATTAAAGCCCACAACTATTGCCTTTCTCAATCCCTAACTCAAATAGTCAACTTTCCAACTCGCTTTCCAGACAACCCGAATCATTTACCTTCTCTACTCGACTTATGTCTTGTTTCTGATCCTAGTCAGTGCTCAGTTTCTTCTCATTCACCCTTAGGTGCCTCTGATCACAATTTGAACTCTCAAAAACTATTATCTCAATTTTCTTCATCATCTGAATCCCCCTATCATTGTACATCTTACAACTACCTTAAAGCTGACTGGGACTCTTTTCCTGATTTTCTTCATGATAGCCTTTGGGTAAAAATCTTATGTCTTGACAAATAAGCTTCTTACATAACTTTGTGGATTCAGGTTGATATGGAATTCTTTATTCCCTCTTGACGATTCCAGGTCAAGCTCACTCTTCTCCATGATTTTCCTCATATTGTGCTGCTGCAATTGCCAATCGAAACCATTACTTCCATATCTATCAGCAAAACATATCTCCTAAAAACAGACGTCTGTTTATTACTGTTAGAAATAATTGTAAAAAGGTTTTGTCAAAGCCCGCTATTCTCAGGTCATGAAATCTCATATTTTATCACAAAAATTAGGCTCTCATGACTTCTGGAGAATCTTAAATAGTATCAATAATAAGGTGCCTCTTTTTCACCCTCTTTTGTATGGTTCAGACTTTGTCACCTCACTTAAAGACAAAGCTGAAATATTTGGTAAGAACTTTTCATCAATATCATCTCTTAATTCCACTAGTTTTATTCCACTAGATGAGAAAAATTTTTAAACCATTTTTTTTTCATTTTCAGCTTCCCAATAGCTTTTATACATAGCCTTTATAGCCTTTAAGGATTGACCAGATATTCTCAATAGGTTGTAATTTTGGAACACAAGCGCCAAATTATCAACTTTTGTAACATAATGGATACTTTTTTTATCCAGTAATTAGTCATAATTTTGTCATTGTGCAAAGAGGCCAAAATACTTAGTTATCATCACTGTGATGTTTTTTAATAAAAGGAATTATTCTTTTAATGATGAATCATTTTTATATGTTGTTTGGTTAATTTCCATTTTAGCAGAAATAATAACTGGTTGAGATATTCCACTCAATTAGTAGAACAAATTTTTTGTGTAGATTACCTTATTCCTAAGGAAATAGGGTCCACACAAAAATTTGTATTTGTGCTTGTATTTTATAATTTTTGATCATTTATGGGATTATTTTAAGTAAAATTAGGAAACTTTATTTGTACGTTTAAATTTGAAGTATGGCTTATCATCAACAGTAAATTCGTGGTTTCTGAATTTGAGACAAATTTATATACACTTCAGTTGTAACTGCTTTTTTTGTTTATCAGTGGGATTTTTTTTTTTTTTTTTAAGTAAAATCCCAAACTTCAATAAAATAAAATCCCAAATTTTTTAAAATAAAATCCTAAACTTTAAAAAAAAAATTATTTTTGCAGAACTGATTACATTTTTTGCAACTTTACTTGCCAAAGTTCAAGACCTGTTGTTAAAGAGGTCTTTCATATAATTGATGTTACTAGCAGCCATAATTTTTTATTTTTCATTTGATTCAGGCTTACGAGATGTTGGTTTGTTTATATTGTTCTTCCACTTAGCCACATAGTGCTTTTTAGTTTTTTTAAGGTGATATGAGGCAACAAAATCTTTTACAAAGTCCTTCGTTTTAGCAATAGGATACAAAGCTGTACACTTGTTTAATTAAAATATTCAGTTTTGCGCTTTCTTTTTTTGAAAAAGCTGTATGAGTTCAAGTCAGCAAAAAAGTTGGCAAATATATACCTATATATACAAATATATATATGCCCTATAGTAGATATATATACAAATATAGAAGTTTTTTTTTACTTGTCATTATTTTTTTCTTTTTGCAATAAAACCCTATACAATTAAATAAACATACAACATTGTTTGGCGTATACCTATGTAAGCTATAGTATATATACATACTTACATATACATATACATATATATATATATATATATATATATATATATATATATATATATATATATATATATATATATATATATATATATATATATATATATATATATATAAATATATATATATACATATACACATACTTACATATACATACATACATATATATATATATATATATATATATATATATATATATATATATATATATATATATATATATATATATATATATATATATATATATATATACTCATATAGTGTCGCTTTAAGAGCATTTTAATGTAAAAAAAGTCTCTTACGACTACAATTTTAATTACCTCGTCTCTTAAGCTGTTTTTGATTGTCATCGAAATGTCAAAGCAATTAATTTATGCGGAAGTACATTAAATTTAATTGTTTTTTAAAAATTTTTTAAAAAACCGCAATTATAACGACTAGAAAGTTTTTTTTAATTAGTGGTGTTTTTGTAATTGATTTAATAAAAAACATTTTTTAAACATGCGTAAATGTTGCTACATCGACTATCTTATAGCCTGACTCGCAACGGAGTGCTGCTACATCGACTGACAAATAGCCTGACTCGCAACGGAGTGCTGCTACATCGACTGACAAATAGCCTGACTCGCAACGGAGTGCTGCTACATCGACTGACAAATAGCCTGACTCGCAAGGGAATGCTGCTACATCGACTGACAAATAGCCTGACTCGCAAGGGAGTGCTGCTACAACGACTGACAAATAGCCTGACTCGCAAGAGAGTGCTGCTACATCGACTGAGGGTTTGGTTTGGCCAGGCAGTCTATCAATTAAAAAAAAAAATTTAATTTTTAAAACTTTTTCTGGTCTGGTTTATTAACGCGCTCTTTAAAACTACAGTTTATGGGAAATATTTTTTGATGCTACGCAAGAGACATGCAAGACTATATATATATATATATATATATATATATATATATATATATATATATATATATATATATATATATATATATATATATATATATATATATATATATACACACACATACTTACATATACATATATATACATACACACATACTTACATATACATACATATATATATGTATATATATATATATATATATATATATATATATATATATATATATATATATATATATATATATATATATATATATATATATATATATATATATATATATATATATATATATATATATATATATATATATATACACACACACACACACATATACACATACATACACATATCTATAGATGGGCAATTCCATGAGAAAGAGCGGGAAAAAAAAAAAGCAAAAAAGTTATGAAAACACATACAAAACTCCATAACCTCTATAACTCTTTTTCTTCAACTATTTAAAAATACTTTTAAGCAAAAAAGTTATTTAAAAAAATCATTTTATCACATCATAGCATGGTTTTAATGTAGTAAGGGTTGTATAAACTTGTTTTGACGCTTATTTACAGTCCTGTTGTGTAGCGTTAAAAATAGTATCGTATATCTATAATTGAGAACTTTGATAATTTTATAGAGCATTTTTTAACATAATAAACATGGTTGTTAATGATTATTTATATATTTTTCTTACATCATTGATTGCATCATTTTATTAGTTTTTAAGCATTGGATTTTTCATTATGAACATCATGGTTACGACAGTCACAACAGAAAAAACATTAAAATGCTTGTAAAACTTCAAGTAAAAACTATGGAACTCAGCATATAATAACATCAATATATGCTAAATACGCACACCAAATGATTTTTTTTACCATGCCGTTCGCTGCATTAAGTCTGACAAAGTTGTTTTGTTCAGATGTGGTAAAAAGTAAGTGTTATGACCGCCATGTTATTTAGAGTTAATCTTTAAAAAAAGTTTAAGACTTGCTGTAACTTTTAAATACTAAATTATATAGTAGTATTTCACATTTCTGTAAAGTTTCAAGTCATTTCCATTTTCGTTTCATTTTTAATAGTTTAAAGAGTGTCAAATGTTACGACCGCCACTCTTGCGGAATTACCTATATAGTATGGTTATTTTAAAATACCTGTTCCCCACAACATGAGATGCACAAAATGCATAACTATAATGAAAAAGTGTAGGATCGATCATTGTTCCATTTTCTGCTCGTTCTAGCAAATCTGCCAAATAACAGAGATGCCTGTGACAACCACGAACACCATAGCGAGCACAGTATTCATCAAGTACAAAAAGCTGACCAGGTGAGAACCAACCCTATAATTGAAATATTTCTTAAATTAAGTAATTTCACATTTGAAAGTATTACAATATAAAGTTGCACAATCAATATTTTTAAATTAAATCAATTTGTTTTCTGTGATTGTATATTCTTTGTACTATTTCTCATCATATAAATTTTTAATTATATATATTAGCCTCATTAATGTTCACAATATTTACCCTGTAATAAATGCTGTTCAAGTGTTATAACCACTTGGGTTAAAGTCAAATACATTTAATCAAATACAAATATGTTAATTTTAGATTCCATTATACAAATTTATAAACAAATATATGTAATCAGCATTTTCAAATGCAAATTTTTGTATTGTAGAAAAAGTACAAATATTTGTAACTTATTTCTGTTAATTTTTTTAAAACTAGTGATCAACTTTAACTAACTTTTGTGAAAAAAATTAATTTTCAGTTTAGTAGCCAACTTTGTGTAGAATTTAATATATAAATCTGAGCTATTTGAGAAAAAAAATTTGGGCAGCAGTACCTCCCATCCCGGAGAAAATTAAAATATATTTGCCATATAAAAAGAAAAAAGGGCCTCAATTTTTAATTTGGGCTGTGCCCAAATACGGTCAACGCTGTCAAAAATTTTTATTATACTAAGCAGTATTTTTCTTTGAAACTAGATTTAGTATGTGACAAAGTAAGCAATTGAATAAATTTTTTTTAACTTATAACCACCTTAATTAGCTAATTCTTGTTCAATCAATAAAACATTTATTGTCATTTTTAGGAAAAATTAGAAGAAAATAGTTCATATCTCAAAAAATTTTTATTTACAAAAAAATAGACTGTTATTTTTGCTGTAACTGTATTTTTTGAATTGATTTTTTCAAATCACTTAAAAACATACTTTTAAATTATTCTACATAAACCAGTAAGAAAACACTTTTTAAACTAGTAGTAAACACTTTTTAAGAGCTACAGTATAAACCAATGGGATATTAAAAACAACAGAAAAACGTTCTCAAAGTATTAAACATAAAGCAATTATAATGAAATACTGATAAACCAGTTTGAATATAAATTAAATTAAACAAACGGAAAATTATTTACTAATTAACAGCTGAAGAATTGAATGAATGCATAGTCATGTAATTAAAATGCATAGAAATACAAAAATAAAAGGTAATATAATAAATGTATGTGAAAACCATTATTTCATAGATCATCCAGGTCTTATTTTAAAAATCTAGAAAATAGGGTAAAATATCCGAAAAAAGATAATCCTTATTTTATTTTATAAACTAAAATTTTAATATTTGAGAAAATAATTACCAAACATGTGTAAGAATCATTAAGTCGATGAAGTAATGTAAGGCGTTGAAGCATGGCAAACATTTCTGCTTGATCAAACTCAAACGGATTTGCTTGTACAATGTCTCCGAGCCCATGCTTTAAAGCTCTATCCATGTCTACATATAAAAAAAAATTCTAATTTGTAAATTTACACTAGTGTAGTAGTTAGAATTATATGATATACTATTTTATGTATAATGAAATTTAATGTTTTATTTCATCTTTATTTTTTATTTTTTTAAATACTTAAACATAAATTTTTATTGAGTATATATTCAAAATAAATTTTTGATTATTATTAAGTGCATTTCACAATGCAACTTTATTATCAACTTATTTCTAAAAAATGGCAGACAATTAATTTTAGTTATTTTTGTTAATTTTGTAAGTTAATTTTGCAACTTGTATAAATCAAGAAAGTCAGCAAAAAATCATTTCTAAAAAAAATTTAGGAAGCTATAAGTAGAAGTTTGTATCTAAATATGTTGCAATTCATAAATATTTGAATATCTAAAGTTATCATGTTGATGGCTAAAAAAACAGAGTTTTAGTTAAGTAAAAATCAACTACTGTGAGCAGTAAAAAGATCAACTATTGTGAGCCCAACACAATAACAGAAAAAAAAAATCATTTTGTAGTACATTTAAGCTATCAAAAAAAGATGACTTTATCAAGGCAGGAATGTAGGTTGCATCGCATGAAAAACATGGTCATAATATTGAATGATCCAATAAAGAGATTATTAATAAGTCGGTCGGTTGCATTATTAATAAATGAGTATTTGAAGAAAAAATATTTTAAATCATTAATGTTGATTAAGAAAAAAATAGACCTATATTTAAAACTTGTTATATCCCTGATGTTACAACTAATAAAAAATGTTTTAATAACTTTAACAAAGCCGTGGCACAGTGGTTATCTACTATAGCGTATTTATATAATCATTTGCTCACTTTTTTTGCTTATCTAAATCGATACGGCTTTTTTAGAAAAAGAAGAAAAAACTGAAGAACAGTGAATGAAAAGATTGCGGCCCCATGCTGAACCCTCAGTCAATGTAGCAGCCCTCTATTGCAAGTTAGACTATTTGTCAGTTGATGTATGTACTGAAGCACCCGACAGCAGACTATTTCAGTATAACATTACACTGCTCACCTTAATCAGCTGTATAATGAAACATTATACTGCTAATTGAGGTGACCAGTGTAATGTCATACTGAAATAACATTTCAAAAACCAACATTTTTGTTTTTTTGGACATGTATTTTATTGTTTTTTAGACATGTTATTTCATACTTAAATAACATGTCCAAAAAACAACATTTTTGAAAAATATATGCTGCCACCCCCTTAATGTGTTCTATAGGATAAAAAAAGTTTGTAATATTATCCACAAAAAAAATAATTAAAAGTGTATCATGTTGGGTGCAAGATGAAGCAAAATCAAATGAAGCAAAATCACATGAATCATTAATTTACAATTATAAAAAAGCCCTTTAATTTGAATAACCCTGATAATTTATGATTCTCGTAATCATAAGTTATCAGGGTATTAAATTTTATTCTGTTGCACAGAATAAAATTTAATACAGCATTTTTGTGATATTGGGAATTTAGGTGTGGCTTGAAAAAAAGATAAAGGAAAAAAGATCATTGCATTCTGATATTTAAGAAAAAGGCTATGTAGGTGTGAACCATACCCACTCTAAAAATGCATTAAATATGATTTTAATGAAATTTAAAACTTCGATAAATAGTATTAAAATATTTAAAACGCCATCAGCAACTTATTTTAATTGAATAGCTTTTAATTTAAAAGTTTAATAAAGCTCAAAAGCTTTTTGATGAGAAACTTATTTGCTTGCGAATTTTGGTCAAATAGAATATTATTAAAAAGAACTTTAAACATCTTGGCTTCCAACAAGGCTGCAAGCAACCACTAATTAGTGTTGGAAGTTACTGGAAGAGAAAAGATAAAGATTGTAGAGCAAGATAACGATTGACAGAAAACTTAAAAGATTGCAAATTATATGAATCAGGAAAGCAAGATAAAGGAAGCGAATTCAGAAGAACTGATGTTCGAGGAAAAAAACTAGACGAATAAGAGTTTTTAAAGCACTTAGGAACAGTAACAAAAAAAGGATGAGACTAAATTGAATGACAAGTAACACGAGAATGAAGTTTTAGTAGATAACACAAGAGATGCTAGCTCTTTAGAGCAGTGCCCATTATAGTATTTGTATAAAAGAGAAAGAGAAGCAACATTACAATGATGTGATAATGGTTGAAAGTTGGCTGCAAGAGCAGGTCCAACGTTTACAATATTTACAATGCATTTTTGCACCTTGTCTAAAAGAGAAAGAGCATCATTAGAAGATCCGCCCCAGATATGGCAACAGTATTCCATACGGGTTTGAGATTTATATAGAGAATTAAATCAAAAGTAAGAAAGTGCCGAGCTTGAAAAAGAGATACAACTTTAGCAGATGCTAATTTTGCAATAGATGTGATATATGGTTTCCAAGAAAGATCAGAAGTAAGAGTTAATCCTAGAATATGAAGGGTAGATGACTCATTGAGTACATTACCATTCATAAATATAGGAAGGTCTAAATTATTTCGATAACGATTGGCTGAAAAAAATTTGGTTTTATCTGAATTAAAATTCACCAGCCACAGTGAGCCCCATGCTGTAGCAGAAGTGAGATCCTTTTCAAGCTCAAATGCAAGCAATCAGAGGGAGTTGGCTTCTTATCATGACAAGAATAAATGGTAGTATCATCAGCGAACAATGCCACCTTAATTGTGAGAGTATCTGGAAGATCGTTAACATAAATTAAAAAGAGTATAGGGCCAAGGATTGAACCTTGAGAAATCCCTGAGGTTACAGAATAAGAAGAAGAGTGCTGTCCATTAAGGATAACTTTTATACTACGATTGGAAAGGAAGGTTTCAATAATCTTAAAGATGTTTCCAGATACACTGTAAGAAAAAAGCTTATGGAGAAGACAAGCATGCCAAATTTTATCAAATGCTATAGAAATATCAAGAGCAATGGCCTTAACCTCTCCACCTTTAGCTAATGCACAATAAAACCTATCGGTTATTACTGTTAGCAAATCAGCCATAGAACGAGAAAATTGAAACCCATATTGATGATCAGAAAGTAAGTTATTAGATTCAAAATAAAAGATTAAGTGTTTGTTAATTAAAGATTCAAAAACTTGCTTATGATAGGAAGAAGACTAATGGGATGGTAGTTAGATGAGTCAGATCACTCTCCAGAATTTAAAAAAATAGGGATAACAGATGTTGCTTTCCAGCAGAAAAGAAACATCTGTTATCCCTACTTTTTTTGAATAGTTATCCCTATTTTTGTTGAACAGTTTTGAAAATACAGATGACAGCTCAGGAGAACACCTCTGCAAGACTGTAACAGGTATGTTGTCCGGGCCAAAAGCTGTAGAAGAGTCTAAGCAGGAAATCACTTAAGATACAGAAGCTGGAGTGATACAAATGTCAAGCAATGGATCAACCTGTTTAATGGCTATATCAGATAGAACACAACTAGTGGAATCAAGAGATGATATTGATGAAAAGTTCTTAGCAAATAATTCAGCTATGTCTTTAGGTGAGGTGACAAAGTCTGAACCATACAAAAAAGGTGGAATCACAGACTTGCCCTTATTATTGATACTATTAAAGATTCTCCAGAAGTCATGAGAGCCTAATTTTTGTAATGAAATACGAGACTTCATGACCTGAGAATAGCGGGCTTTGGCGTTAGACAAAACCTTTTTACAATGGTTCCTAGCAGTAATAAACAGACATCCTGTTTTAAGCAGAATTGAGTTGCTGATAGATATGGAAGTAATGGTTTTGATTGGCAATTGCAGCAGCACAACATGGAAAACCATGGGGCTTGACCTGGAATCATCAAGAGGAAATAAAGGATTCCATGCCAGCCTGAATCCAAGAAGTTATGTAAGAAGCACATTTGTCAACAGAAAGACGAAAGATTTCTACCCAAGTGCCATTACGAAGAAAATCACGGAAAGAGCCCCAGTCAGCTTTAAGGTAGTTGTAAGATGCACAATGATAGGGGATTCAGATGATGAAGAAGAATGAGATAATAGTTTTAGAGAGATCAAATTGTGATCAGAGGCACCTAAGCGTGAATGAGAAGAAACTGAGCACTGACATAAGTCGAGTAGATCTAGTTTCCTGACAGATGTTTAAATTCTTACAAATGTAAATGCCCAGGCCAAGCATGTGACTATTGGAGTCTTTATGAATTTAAGGAAGATAACCATCAACACTAAGATCACAAGATGAGACAGCTGAACTCAAATTAGTCTCACAAAAAGCAAGTAGGTCTGATGAACTTTGCAAGAGATAAGACTCAACAGAAAATTCTTACAAATGTAAATGCCCAGGCCAAATTACTTCGAAGACTTGTAAGTAACTTCGTTACTTCGAAGACCACGAATATTAGTGAATGATAAGTTTAGCAAACTTGGTGATGACAGTGGTTTTTTGTGTTTTATAGTTTTTGTTACTTTATTCATTTTTAAATTTGTCAAAGAACTTGACTCAAAACATAGATAGTACTCAGTACACTGTTTAATAGCCCAAGCAATTGTACACTGTTTAATAGCCCAAGCACAACATGGCACTTAGTACTTTGATATTTTACAGCTGTTGATGGAATCAGCCTCTCTGAGAGCTACCACAGAGTTCAGGAAACTTGACTACCAGCCAGCCTCAGAACCATAAAACTGAGTTTTAGAGCTGTACCCCCATCAGGAGATAATAGAACGAGTTGCCTAGTCATAAAAACAGAGATACAAACAAACACATGCATTAAGTTAAAAAGATCCAGCATTCAACATCCTAAACTGGAAACAATGTATTAAAAATACATCTTCGCCAGCCTAATAGATGAAGAAAGGGTGCGAGGCTGTTCAACAGATAGAATCTGTTTACCCCTTAAATCTTTGCCTAGGAGGCCTTCTACAAGACAGCAGCCAGATGCATTTAACATCTGCCCAAGATGAGTATTTTTATCGAGACACCATCTCTAGCCTTTTCTCAACCAAGAGCCCCAAGGCAGGGGGTGTTTTATGTCGGAGTTAGCATCTCCTAGCCTTTGCCTAAAAAGGCGTATCCTACAAGGCAGTAGGACATGAAGCAGATTGAACTGGGTTACATGTTACCAGTAGCAGGATAACCTGACCTGACCAGGATAACCTGACCAGGTCAGATTATCCTGCTACTGGTATATATATATATATATATATATATATATATTGAACTGGGTTACATGTTACCAGTAGCAGGATAACCTGACCTGACCAGGATAACCTGACCTGACCATTTTAGAATTAATTTAAATAAGCTACACAGGTATTTAAGGGACAGAGATCATTCACTGCACAAAAGCAGCAAGTAAATTTAATTATCCAGTATACTAGGTGTTTAAATAAATAAAAAAATTGAATACAAAAATTAATTTTTTTTTTTAATTTTTAAAATTTACATATATTTTGATTAAGATAATCAGTAAAAATGTAAAAAATAAAAAGCTTTTTAATAATAAGAACAAATTAAAAAAAATAATTTATAAAACATATTGAAAAATGTAAAATAGGAACAGCTGACATCAATTATAAAATAAAGTTTTTTTTAACTTTAGAATGAATGATCTTACTTGCTTGTGAGAACGGTTTTTTTTCACATAAAAATTGATAATCGAAAAAATCAACTTTATTCATTTCTTTGTTGTGCGTAGTAATTAATTTTTTACTTGTCGAGAGTAACACTTTAAATCTAAGGCGGATATAATTTTTTTTTTTTTTAACAATGATTTTGAACCTTTGGGAAATTTAAACCAATTGGGAATTCTGCACTCATGGTGCCATCAGACTGGCTAACCACCTGATTATGCTTAACTTTTTATTTGTCATAGTTAAGTTAAATTTTAATTTAAACTTTGTCATGCAAAAGGTTAAAGATTATTAATGATGTATGCAGAAATTTTTGTCAGAAAAAAAAAGTAAAAAAAAAATTTTGTCTGAAAAAAGAAGTTGTATTTTATAATCAAATATAAAATATAAAATATAAGTTTAAATATAATCAAACACAGATTTATAAAATAAAAAACATTCTCACCCCCTCTAATTTTTTGTATTACACGATCAGCCCCAGATGGTGGCTTTGGAAAGGAAGGTTTAAATGACTGACCAGTTGCATTACATAAATTATAAACCCAATTGACTCGATCAGCATTTTCATCAGCAGCAAATAACACTTCATCTCCAGCTTTGACGATATTAAAAAAGAATCTGCCTCCTTCTAATTCTTCTAGCTCAAAAAAAAAAACATATATATATAAAATCAATCTTAGGTTAGCTTAGGTTGTATAGAATTCTATTCAAGACAATAGTCATCATTATAAAATTTTGTTTTGAATTTATAATATAAAAATTCTTTAAGAATGAAAACTATTTTTTTTTGTTTCTTTATGTCACAATTTGTTGCAACTTTATTAATAATACAACTTGGATAAATATACTTTTCAAAAATGATGTTTATAATTGAATAAAATAAAAATAGTATGAAAATATTATACAGTTATGTAATACATTAAGAATTGCATTATGATTTGGTAATCATAGTTATACCTATATTTTACTTATTATTATAATTTAAGTGTTAAAAACATTATTTTGGTTTTTGTGATCGCTGTGATATGTTATTATTACTTTTTTTCTAATATTTTACAAAGATTAAATCAGAGCTTATAATAATATAAAAAAAAATTATATGGCGATGATTATAATAACTTTTATTTGATAATATAATTTGTATTTATGTTTTTAAAATTTTTTTATTATTTATATTATAGAACTATTATTATTATTATTATTAACATTTATACTATTAATTAACATTAATACTAATATTATTAGTACTAAATTTAAAACATCAAGTTTTTAAATATAAGCTGTTTGATGTCATTTTACTGCTAAGACCAAGTTCATTGCCTGAGGCTGGTTTCTCAATTTTTTTAAACATTGTTGATTCTTTTTCATATTTGCAAACATACCATGTCATTAATGGTTTTGACATACCTACCTATATTCTTATTAATATCTGAACTTTGAGTGGAAACAATTTAGTATTTCTAAAAATTTGCAAATAGCTCTTATATAAAAATTTCTTTTTAATTTCAGAAACAACATTTTTCCAATCAATATTCAATTTATAAGTTTTATGAAGATCAGCCCATACAGAGTCTATTACTCATAAAAAATTGATTCTGGTTCAACTTCATTTTTACTAGACTACCTGTTTAACCTATATATTTTATTCAAAACATTTTGCAAGCTATTATTCAAAATGTTAAAATTATTCAATATTGCTATTGTAAATATGAAAAAGAATCAATAAAATTTTAAAAATCGAAAAACGACCAAACGCAAACCAACTTAAAACCAAGTTAAAAATTAGTTTGTCTTAGCAGTACAATGACTTAAATTAACAAATTGCTCAACCTATAATCGAATTTTTTATGACCTTTTATGATTTTTATTTACATCATAAAATCAAATAATTTATGATTATGATATTTTATGATTATGATAAAATGTAGCTTCATTAACTTTATGTTTTATATTTTAATACTATACATATTAGAGATAACCTTTAAAGAATTTATTATTATCATTACTATTATTATCATTATCATTATTGTAAATTTTATGTGAAAAAAATTAAAAGTTTACTTTTAGGTAGTTTTATCAACTATCCATCAATTTCCGTGAATTGACATGTCATTAACTTTAAAACATGATGTTTTCGCTAAATTGTAGCAAATTTCATAACAACTTCATTAACTAATTTGTTTTTAAATGAAATATATAAAATTAAAAAAACCTTCAGTTTTTTCAGTAAAGTTTACAGTGTATGATTCAACTCCCATAATTTCTCGAGGTGATTGCTTTTTAGGTCGATATGAACATAGAACAAACTTGTATTGGCTAACCTAAAACAGATAGATTCAGATATGTAAAGACTTTTTAAGATATTTTTAATTTATTTTTTAGTTTTTAATTCATCTGTAAAGTAGAGGAGCCCAGAATTATCAAGAAGGCTAATCAAAGCTAATCAAGGCTAATCAATCATAACATATCAATTAGTTAAAAATTAAAATTTTTTCAAGAAATCATGTTGTTGAATTTAGTTGTAAAAGTTATTTTGATGTTATATATTTATCAATAACAACCATAGTGTTTGTATTGTATAGTTTTGATTTATTATATGGTATCAGTGCAATACCTTACAAGGTCAATATTAAGATGAAAAAAGTGGTCACTAGATGATTGGTATCGAGTCACGAGAATATGTATTTTATTATCGTAGGCGATGAGTAATTTGAAATATTAAATTTATATTATAACTGAATGTCTATAATTGAATCATTTAGTATAATATAACTCCAATTCAGTTATTTACTGCAAACAACTATCGCAGTACTATCAACATTCAAATGTTAATAGGAATGTTGACAGTATGCCTTGCTATAGAAATGATCTGTGCTTCAAATCCCACCTTTGGGCAAGTTTTGCCACAGCAGTTGGGAAGGAGGTGTAAACTTCCTATTAAATGCTCTTCTGCAGTGCTCTGTGATAAGACCGTTAAGACTTCTTGAGGCACCTTATAAAAAAAAGAAAAAAGAATGGCAACCTTTTCACTTAGTCCTCTTCTTTACGTCTTCTTGAATTATCATTTACTACTGATCTTTCAGAGAAACCATATATACAATTGATAGCTAAATTAGCATCTGCTAAGGTTGCTTCTCTTTATTGTGCTCGCCATTTTTTTACTCCTGATTTCATTCTCTACCTCTAAAAGTCTTTTATTCATCTCTACATAGAAAACCATTGTCATATTTGGGCTGATTCTTCTAATGATGCTCTTTCTCTTCTAGACAAGGAATTAATTCTAGACAAGAAAACGTAGTTTAAAATACATTTTTAGAAATGTATTGTAAACTACGCTTACAATACATTTCTAAAAATGTATTGTTAACGTAGTTAGACCTGCTCTATCCCATCATCGTAAAGTTGCACCTCTTTCTCTTTACTAAAAATACTATCATGGTAGCAGCTCAAAGGAGCTAATATCTCTTTTTCCATCAACTAAAACTTGTGCTCGCTTGACTCATTTCATATTCAGTTAAGTCTAATTATTTTACTTTATTTTTCCCTGCATGCTCTAAAAACTTTTATTTGTCTAGTTTTTTTCCCCGCATCTCCTGACATTTTCCTGACTCATACAACCTTCAACTTTTTAAGTCTTCTGTCAACTGTTTCCTTGCTCTATAACTCTATTCTTTTTTTCTAATAACTCTCAACTTAATAGTGGTTGCTTGCAGCCTTGTTGGAAGAGAATTTTTGATTCAAAGATTGAGTGGTATTGTATGAAATCATATTTATTCTTGAATTTCTCATCTAGTTTTGTTATTTTAATTTAAATATTTGTGTTGTAATGATTGTGCATTTCTTATCTGGTATAGTCTAAAATTCAAAAAGTCACATTTTAATTTTTTTTTCTTCTTATCAAGACTATGCAACCATTTATTCCCATACAACTCTTTTTATTGTCAGTATCGTGTGTTGTCGAACCTGATAATATCAACATTAGTATATAACTGATGATATCAACATTAGTAAATAAGCAATACCACATGATACGAGACCATCCTTCTCAGTATCGATTTACAAGATACTGATTAACTAGTGTTGAGTTTGAATTATTATAGCAAAGACTTTTGGTGACTTATTTATTCTATAAAAATAAGCAATAAATTATTTTTTCAATATTAGAACAACTTTGCATTTGGATTTTTCTTTTCTTTTCATTTACGTGGATTTTGGTAAGTTTTCATTAAAACTCACATTTCTAATCATTAACTAATATTAAATTAAAGTTAACAAGGAGAACAAACACTAAAAATTTAAATAAAACCAAGCTTTTATAAAAAATTGAGGACCATAATTGTAATTTTATTACTTTTTTAAGTTTGTTCTTTGCTTTTAATTATCAGTGTATATTTCATTTTTTTATTTTTATTTTTGATAAATAAAATAATGCACATTTTTATGGTTGTCTCCAAAATATTCATCCTAAAATAAAAAAATTTATATAAAATAAAATATTTTTCCTCTTTTAAAATACATTTAATTAAATGATTTTGAGCCAATATTTTTTATCAATGTGGCTCATAAAAGATATATTCTTTGAAGTTCATTTGAAAGTTCAAAGAATATATCTTTTATGAGCCCCATTTAAAAAAAAAAACTAATAAAAAAATGGATTTAAATTTTAATAACTGTATTTAATAGCCAACATTTTATAATATATTTATTGTTGGAAAAAATTACTTTGAACAATTTTTAAAATTACCATTTAAAACCTTGAATAGTTAATAACTTTTTTATAACTTATATATCACTATTTCAATTTAATTTAAATATACAATGAATCTTTAATTACAATGAAATAAAGATATTTTAATAACAATAATTTGTAACAATAACAAAATATGTTTAATAATTTTAGTAAGAGTAGATATTGCATTGTTTTATATACATTCAACAAACTGTTTTAGAGTTTTCTTAACTTGCTATGACACATATTTATATATTATAAACTATAATATGATTTTTAATAAAGTTTATTTATTTATTAATTAATAGCTTCTTATGAATTCTCCTTAAATATGCCTAAACTACAAGTTACAGCTTTTTTAGCATGTATTAAGTGTTAAACAATTATATTAGTAACTGTGTTAAATGATTCATTTAAAACTTTTATCTTACTTTTATGCTGGGTGAAGATTTAAATTTAACAAAAAGTTATATTTGGCCAGTTCATTACAACTTTCGATATTGTTAAACTTGTTATATTACTGCATATAAACTTATGTGAATACACGTTATGACTGTTTTAACACATTATTGTTACATAAAAATTGAGAACTTAAAGCTGGACTTACTGTGTAGTGCACATAATATTGATTATATTTCAACTTTGGAATCAAAGGTTAGATTCCTGCTATGGGTAATATGCAATATTATGCGCACAACACCAAAAATACATCGAAAAACATATATTAACACATGTTTTTTGATGATAACAAGATTTTTTTCTCACTTTCACTTAGTTCCAGTGAATTCAAATTTATGGTATACACTAAAACGCTGTCTGTTAAGTTAGGATATTCAATGACCATAAATAAAAGTCGAGGTCAAACTTTTTATAAAGTTAATGTTTATTTCAAAATGAATTGCTACTTTTGGTCATATGTTGCGTGTTCAAGAGCAAAATCATTTCTTTATAAGTTGACTAGTATTTAAAATATAATTATCATTAGACAAATATTATGCTGACAAATTTTTATTTGCAAATAAATTTTTTTTATAAATGATTGTTGTTTTGCTATATAATGGTACATTTTTTGTTATTGATAAGCCAGGTGCTGTTACATTGAATCCAGTGTTTTATGGCATTAAAATTTTAAAACATGTTTCATGAGGGAGCTACTATTAGAAAACTATTTTTAATAGATGGCTTGGCTTAGTTTTTTGTTGATGTGTATCACAAAAAATGATTATTAGATTAGTTTCATTACTGTAATTCACTACCAAGAATAAATGTTTTTTATAAATGCACATTGCTTATATCTTAACTTGCTTTTTTTGTTAATCTTTAATGTAGTAATATTATTGCAACAAGAGAAAATTAAGAAACATCTTAAAAGTCGTAAAAAAAAATCCAAAGTAATTTTTTTTTCATGATTCTATTTAGATACTTTAAATTTTTAATATTTTCAATTTACATTTTTTTAAGATAACCTATAATGGCAATAAAAATGTAATCCATGCAGTTATTGTTACTTTTAATATTTATTGTGCCTTTTCTTTGGTAAATGGTACCTTAATAACAGAAGTTATAAAGTCTAAAAGCTAAGATTATATATTTACATACATTTATTCATATTGTTTATAAAAATTATAAATGGTATAAAAAAAATAGTAGTATGTACACACACACACACACACACACACACACACACACACACACACAGTTGTGTCACAATTTATTATGGCCATCTAAGAATTTTGATCATTTTGAAATTTAATCACATTTTATTCATGTGAAGAATAAAAATTCATTATTTTAAGTCAATAGTTTGTTTAAAATAAAGTTTCATAAAACCAGTGTTTTTTTTTTTCTTCTGGCAACACTGTTACTTTTGACAGCCCTTTTGTATGATGTCATCTTAACTAAAATCTTTTGGCTATACACTTGTTGAGTTTTATTACCAGAGTTTTGAATTTGTATATTAGGTTATTTTCAATGTATTTATTTAAATCAGTAAAAATATTGTTTCTTGAATATTTTTTTTTATTTTAAAGTAAAAATAATTGTATTTGATGTGATATTTTTAAAGTTATGAGTACCTTAGCAAATTCTTAACTGTAGTACTGAAATGTGATTTTAGTTATGGAGAAAAAAACTTTATTTTAGTTATAGAGAAAAAAATTACATTTCACGATGTCCAGCTAAGAAGCCTAAACTGATACCAAAAATGATGCAAAAAAGAATGGAGTGGGCAAAAAAGTACAGAAATTCAATGGAAGATGGAATTTTTTTTTTTTTTTTCCAACATCTTTATTTTTGTTATACAAATAATAGGTAATTTATTATTTCTGAAATCTCGATAAAAAATTATTTTAAGACCCAAATTCAGCGATGAACCCAGATCTGTTTTGGAAACCATTGGGGTATTATAGGCACCCAAAAAAAAGCGCCTAAAAATGTTTATTTGTTACTTTTTATTTAAAAAAAGTAAAAAAAGTTTTGGTTTCAAGTTCAATAGTAAATAACTAATTTTCTGTTTATATTAGTTCATTTTTTATTTCAGGACAATAAAATGAATTAAAAAGTAATTATGTGCCATAACTTGTTTAATGTTCAAAACTGTCATCTAATTACTAACCAAATGTTAGATTGTTAAAAAATTGAATTAAAACTTCTTTTGAAACTCAATTTAATGACAATATGAAAAATATTTTTAAGAAAGATAGAATGATTTTTAAAAATTCATTTAGAATAATATTAACTTTTTGCTTATTAGCAATCAAGAGTTAATTGTTTTAAATAATAAATTAACATAACTAAAATATTTGAGACTTAATAAGAATATAGTAATCGAGCAAATTTAATTTTTAAATGAATGAAATCTTTAGCCAGCCATTTTATTGGTAATCGGTTTTTAAAGCAAAAAGTTTAAAAGCCAAATGATGTTCAAGTTAATTTTTTTCTTTATTCTTTTAATAACAATTCACAATTTAATATATTATTTTTATAATATATATAATATAATATAATTTATTATTCACAATTTAATATATTCTTTTAATAACAATAAACAATTTAATTTAATATTATTAATAGTACTTCTTCAAATATATTCAAATATATATCCAATTCATTTTTACCCAAACCTTTATCTAATAGTTATTCTTCACTAATATAAACAAGTAACCTTTTCACTTTAACATATTGTTGCCTTAAAGATCCTGAACCATTTTATTTTACTTTAGGAAAAGGAAAAAATAAAACTAAAACTTTTTCAGAAACTTTTGTTTCTCTTCATATTCTTTTCGCCTTTAATAGTGATAAAAATAACGATTACAAAAACTTAAAAAAAAGTATTATTGAGATTTAGTTATTTTTAAACTTCAATGTCTTTAATTTAAAAAATTTAATATACACATTTCTTTATTCAAATAATTATATAACCATTAAGCTTACCATAATAATCTCTTTTATTAAAAAGAGCTGTTAAAGTTTTCATTGTTTATAAAAAATGTTTTATACTTTCTTATTATAATATAATGCAGGCATTTTAAGAATTATTACAACAATTAAAAATTCCAAACTAAAAGTGAATAATATATTAAAGTAATTAATATATAAAATATATAATTCATTACATAAAATAAAAATTATTATGCAATAATTTAAAGTGCAACAATCTTACATTTTATCAGTTAAAAAATTATATATTTCATCAATATAATTTAGAGAGTAATTTTTTTGTATTTATCAGTCCAATTTAATCAAAAACATTTGCATTTCAATTGGATTTTTTCTTTAATTTTTTTATTTAATGCGGTAGTGGTGTAGTGGTAGAGCGCTCGCTTTATAAGCAAGAGGTTCTGAGTTTGATCCCCACCATGTCCCTGGTAGTACCGCGCTCAACTTGTTTCTCTGCGCAGTGGCCTTGTTCATCAAGGTTCGTGTTTCGGAGTTATAGAGTTGAGAGAGGGTTATAACCACAATTAAGTAGCCTCCTCGTCTATAGTGGCCTTCTCTGCCTTGGGGAGGTGAAATAACAAACAAACAAACAAACAAAAAAATTTTTTTTTGTAACCACAATGCCTTTTAAAAAGCATTGCAATTTATTATGCAATTAATTTTTTTTTTTTTGTAAAAATGACTTTTTTGTTTTTTATTTCAGTTATATTTTTGAGAAAAAAAATCAGAGCTGTGAGAATTACAGCTCTCTTGCAAGAGCTGTAGCTCATATTTTAGACCATTTAAACCATGTAAACCATTTTAGGTGATTGTGGGCAAAAGCGAGAGCTAAAGTTCTCACTTCCTGCTGAGGCCTGATAATACAATATAATTAAAAATAGTTATAAATTTAAAGACAGAATAAAAGAATAAAAAAGTATACTTGTATAAGCATAAAATATCTCTTTTTCCATTGTTTCCATATGTTCTGACCTTTTGCATATAAAAATCTATTAAAAAATATTTTTTCATAATTCGAGTTATTTACAATAACTTTAAATACAACACTTTTATTTACTTATATACTTTAACTAAATTTTAATGAAAATAATTATAAAAAAACTTTACCCCCCCTTTTTCACATTTTGAGGTCTTTCCATTTTAATGGAGACTTTTAGCTTAATAGTATCCCCACTCCATGATTTATGAGGTACCATTGTGTACCACTCATAGTTATCTTGCATTCCACAATGTGGAGTTATTGTTACCTATGGTTAAAGAAAAGATTCTTAATGTTAAATATTATCCCATACAAAATCAGTTAAACATAATCAAAAAAATTATTTAAAATTTGTAAATCTAATAGCTGTTGCTTGTTGGAAGTACAGATATTATATCAAAGATATTATATCAAAGCCATTAAACAATCCAACGCCACAATTAAATGTGACAGTGATGTGGTTAGTGTAACACAAAACAACCATGCATTAAGTCATTGGATGAATGCAGAACTGGAAGTAAGTTTTATATGTAAGTATGTGTTTACATAGAAAATTTGGATACGGGATGCATGTTACCAATTAAGATATCAGATATCATGATCAACAGGAAATAGACAGCTTTCAAATATGATGTAAATGCCCTAGTTGACACACTAATTGATATGGGTAGTCCTTTTCAAGATGACAGTGAAAAACGTTAGGTGTTGCATAGTAGGCATGTTGAGAACTGTACTGCAGATATTATATCAATTTATGAGTTAGGTCAAACTCAAGAACAAATAATTTGTTCAAGATCATTTTGTTAATAGGACTGCAAGTGCGTATGTGTCCCTGATACATAACGATAATCTTAGCAAACGCTTGAAATCAACTCAAAGCAACTGTGAAAAGCAAAATTTATTTTCCAGATTACACTTTTGTTGTCAAACTAGACAGCAATTTGAAAACGATGGCTCTTAGAAGAGGTGTAATTTCAGTAATTAAAGCCTGAAAAGGCTTAAGAAAAGACAGTTGCCTCCTATGATGCATATGCATAATAGGTATTCAAGCCCTATCTCTGTTCACAAATTGTTAAAATACAATGGCTAGATCATTGATATCTGCTACTTATGCAAATTGAGGAAATGGTGCTAAAGTACGTGTTGGACCTCAGGCGTAGGTCCCCTATAAATGACATGAATTTCTAAGAGATGACAAAGATAAAATAGTTTTTTCAATTTTAATCTGACAAAGTTTTAAAACAATTTCTCAACTCAAAAGATATGGTGCCTACAGCTTTTGTGCCTTTCAAAATCTTGAACTGTGTTTTCACAAAGAGACTGATGATTGCACCATTTTAAATGCTTATTATGCTGCTGGTTACAAGAATATTGCAATCTGTACACTAAATACAAATGTTCTTCTTATAGCAATATCTGTTTAGTGAGAAACACCATGCAACCAGTTGTAGATTGTATTTGGCATTGGCAAACATTTCTGTTACACAGCAGTGTATGAAATAGCTTGGACCATTAAAATCAAAAGCTTTACCAGCTTTCCATGCATTTACTGATAGTGATTTTCTGATATGCATTTACAATCTCAGTTTTTTGAATCAAAGTTAAAAAAAAAATGCAGGTCTACTTGGTCTTGTTTAGGTGATGTAACTGATGCATTTTTGGCACTATCTGCAGCTCATGATCTGATGACTGACAATATAAAGTTGATGCAAGAGAGTTTTTTGATTGTTGTATGACCGAACAGCTGAGCAAACAAGTGTAAACTTTGCTAGGCAGTATCTTTTTAACTCAAAAGAACTTGCAGATTAGCATCAGGTTAGGGTGGACCATTAGTACATCACATGTGCAAACCTCGGAACTAGGTCAGCATTGCCGAATGCCAACCTTAGAGTGTTTGAGGTTGGAAAAAAAATTGTTGACCTTGTTTTTGTTTCATGGTAAGACTTTTGTATCAATTTTTTTTGCCAACCTGATGCCGACCTTTAAAAGATTGAGGCCGACAAATTATTGCCAACCTCATTTTTACTAATTCGAATGGTTGCATGCGGGTGGATGTAATGTACTAATGCAGTATATAAAGCATGCAGCATATTAGGCATATGTTTAGAGTCAAACAATGAATGTATTGCCAACTTTACCTAGTCCAAGTGAAGTGAATTAGTCCAATTCAGTGAAGATTAGCTGAATGGTTTAAACTTTATTAAAGTTTTGATAAATAGTGATAAGGTTTGATTTCAGCCAGTTTTCATCATGCCACTTCTTGCCACTATATCTCTAAATGATCAGCATAATTTTCTGAGTAGTTGGTAAAATTTTCATGCCTTTATACACTTATGAACAATTTCAGTCATTTTTAATGCTTATCTTTTTTTAATAATGACATAGCCCATGCATCACAGTATAATATTAAAAAAGGTTTATTATATATTTTAATTTAGAAAACAAACTAAATTTAAAAAAAATACAGAATACACAAAAACTTAAAAAAAAAAAAAGTAAAAATACTAAACTTACACAAGCAAGTTCCTTATCATCAGAGAGCATTAGCTTAGAAGATTGCTCAGCCATCAAGCGAAGTTTTAATATTGGCAAAGGCTGGTTAGTTGTCCAGTCACCTTGTGTCTCCCATCTTTTATAAAAATGATCATATATTGCAAAATTATCAGAAATTGTTTATAATTTAGAAACAAATTTTTTTTTAATAATTTTTTTCAAAATAAGTTTTCTACTTTAAGTTAAAGTCATATATTAAATATTATTTTAACTGTTATTACTTTACAATTTTTACTATTTTACTTTTATTACCTTACTTTTCTTTTTCTAACAAATTTAGATTTTGCACTTTCTTTTTCTTCAAAAGAAAAAAAAATTTTCTTTTTAAAGAATAAACAACAAGAAGACAAATGTAAGAGGTGGTTAATAAGTTAGATCCTAAACTGAATAGGCACGTTCTCCTTTCACAATCCCAACCCAATTGTAAAGTATTTTTAAGAAGAAACAAAAAGTAAGATTAAATTTAAATAAATTACCAAATACTTTTGAGCTTTCCCTCAGAGCAATTAAAAAGTAAACAAAATATTACCCTTCAATAATGTATAAAAGAAAATCCTTCAAAAGAAAGTTTGGATGTGTGATAATATAGGATCCAAACTTTATACTTTTCCAAATGAAATGTATAAATAATTTTTATAAACTAAAATAAAATGTCATTTCTTAAAAACATAAATATCATTTAGTTCTTAAAGGAAATTTTAAATCATGGAAACATGTTTTAATTGATTAAAATGTAATGTTTATTGATAGAGGCAAAAATTAACAAAAAAGCCAAAATTTTTTAGAACCATTAACATTTCTAACTAATAAAAAACATGATTTACTTTAGAGAGCTAGTTTATTTGATTGGGGAGGATTTTTAAACAACAGTTTGCTGTTACCATAGGAAATATTTTCGAGTTGCTGTATCTAGGTAGATACAAATAAGATACAAAGCTGTTACAAAAAATAAGATGAATACTTTGCAAAATAAAAGCTTTTTCCAACACTTTAAAACCTTTATCAAACTTCACCATCACAAAGATGATACGAATTGGCAGGATTTTGATGTAGATGATGAGGCCAACATAAAAAAATAACTCTATTTACAATGATTAATAAAGCAATTAAAAAAAAATTAAACAAAGTTTAATCAACATTACAACCAAGATCTACTATGGAAAAAACCAAAGAGCCAGAAAGGTGCTTTTAATATTATCATTAGTACAACTTCTTTACAAAATTTTTTAAACAAAAAAGAAGAAGCGGAAATGATAAAATTCATTTTATGATTTTTTATTGTTCCAGTTCAAGTTTTTTTAGGCTCATAACAGAAAATATGCATTGAATGAATTAATGGTTATATATACAAAATTTTGAAAATTGAATCAACAAAAATTATTAAATAATATAACCTAGATTTAATTACATACATAACTCTATGTATCTACAACATTATTGACTAATAAAAAAAATTATAATGAACCACAAAATAATCCTTGAGATCACTGAAATTTTGAGTTCAAAATAAAGACTTTGTATTATAAAAAGTTAGTATTTAAAAAAAATAACTCCCTCCTTCCCTGACCTTGGGCCCACCCCTTGTACAACAAGTTTATTAATGACTTCAAAAAAACCTCCAAAAAACATTTTACAACAAAAAATAAGATTAGCTAATTTAAATTAGTTTTACTTAAATTAATATTTAGAAAAAGTGAAAAATTCAACAATATTTTTTTCTTTAAAAGTTATCTTTGTTGTTTACAGTTGTAAACAAAAAAAATTATTGAGATGACATCACCATTTTAAACTCAAAAATACTCAAAATGCCTTTCTTATTCAATTTACATTTAGTTAAGGTGATCTAGCAAATTTAAAAAATTAGTATTTAAATATAGACGACGCGATTTAGACAACTGTCCATGTATCAAATTTCATTAAACTAGTATTGTTATTTAATGAAAAAAACTGTGCTGCAAAAAATGCTGAGTAAGCAAATTTTAAACCCAAACATTTCAATAACTATAAAGAGTTCTTCAATTTTTTCATTCATGTTTGTTTTTTGTTTTTTTTTATCAATCCTAATTTTTATGTATACAAATTTTTCTCTTTTAATAGAAATGGACTTGGCAACCAAAAAATGCATACTTCAAACAAGAAAATAAAATACATATTTAAAAAAAAGAAAGTAATACTTACAAAGGAGTTCCAGCCTCTGCTTGGTCAGTTTGTAACTTACTATCTCCTTCAAGCTAAATTTACAAATGATTATTATAATTTTAGCTTGAAAATTGATTTTATTTAAAACTTAAAAAAAAAAAAATTAAAAACTGCAAATCAGGACTACTAAACAATATATTTAAAACACTATTAAACAATATATTCATAACACTACTAAACAGTATATTTAAAACACTATTAAACTTTATATTTAAAACACTATTAAACAATATAATCAAAACACTATTAAACAATATATTAAAAATACTACTAAACAATATATTTAGAACACTAATAAACAACTTAGTTAAAATACTTAGTTATTTAGTTAGTAAGTTTTGCTGTAACTGACTTGGTAAGCCGATGAGTATGCCTTTAAGGATACTGTGACAGCCTAATCTAACGATTGTTTTTTATTTTGCTCATGATTTTATATAGTTGGATTATATCCCTCTTTTCTGTCCGATAAGCTGGAGTTGTCAATCTTACAATTTTTAAACGCTCTTCATAACTTAACAATGAAAATGATTTAACCAATTTGGTGGCTTGATGTTGTTTCAACTACTTTACAGTTACTTTTTAAGTATGAGGAGCCAACATGCTACATTTACTTGTTGTGGAAATTAGTTGGTTCTTACATTTGAGATTTTTTGAAAAAATTACTCTTAAATATTTTGTACTTTCTGATTCAGGTAATTTTGTAGCATTAATACAGAGAGGTTTTTTTTTATTGTTTACTCCATAGCGCATTATTCCCATTTTTAGACATTAAATCTTATAAACCAGTCTACTGTCTATTTAAATGCTGCATTTAAATCTTTCTGTAGACTTAAGGCACTTTTCTCTGAGACTACCTTGATCAGAATCTTTGTATCACCAGAAAATAATTTGCATATATTGACTAACTTGTCTGGTAGACAAGTTAGTCAATATATGTCATTAATATATAGAGCAAACATCAAGGTTCTAATAACAGAACCCTGTGGCACCCCAATAAAAAATTCAAGCCAGTTATAAACAATTTTACCTAGAAAATTTCTTTGTTTTCTATTTTTGAAGCTTTCTATCCATTTTAAAACTAAATCCTAAATACCATACACATTTAATTTAGCTAAGAGTCTTTGGTGCGAAACAGTGTCAAAAGCTTTAGTAAAGTCTAGCACTACACTCACAGGTATACCATTGCTAATGCAAGATGAAATAAAGCCTAGAGTTTCTAACAAACTTGTGGTGCAAGATTTCCCTTTTACAAATCCATGTTTTTGGGTTATTAATAAATTTTTGTTGTAAAGATGTTATAAGTTTTCTCTTCTTTCTAATATTTTGCAGGGAACAGATGTTAATGAGACAGGGCGATAGTTGCTGGCAATAGTGTGGTTAATGATAAATTTAACTATAAATAGTTAATGAGACAGGGCGATAGTTGCTGCCAATAGATTTGCTTTTTTATAGATTGGTGCTATGTTTGCAGGCATGAATTAAATTGGGAGTAGGCTGCTCCTGAGTGATGCACTAAAGATAAGAGTTAATGGTAAAGTAAATAATATCGCACAACTTTTGAATACTATTGAACAAAATTTGTCAGCTCTTGGTGATTTATTTTTGTTCAGTTATTTTAATTTTGATAGGACTAATTCTAAACTTGTATCATCAGACTTAATGTTTTTAAATTTAATTACATCATTTAATTCAAGATTAAAAGACAGGAGATTGCCTTCTTTTTCAATGTGAAATAATAATATAATAGATTTGTGTAATAAAAATAGAATAGATTTGTGTAATGAGATGTATAAAAGATTTGATAATTTTAAGCAATTATGTAACTAGTACCAAAGTAAAAAAAAACTAAAAAACATTTAGCATTTCAACTGTAGGCTGAATTAAAAAATATGTAAAGCTTAATTAGTTGTGATCAATGTGACTTTCAAAAAATATTTTTACATGCATACTCTTCTATTTGCATTATATATATATATATATATATATATATATATATATATATATATATATATATATATATATATATATATATATATATATATATATATATATATATATATATATATATATATATATATATATATATATATATATATATATATATATATATATATATATATATATATATATATATATATATATATATATATATATATCTATCTATCTCTCTCTCTCTCTCTCTCTCTCTCTCTCTATATATATATATATATATATATATATATATATATATATATATATATATATATATATATATATATATATATATATATATATATATATATATATATATATATATATATATATATATATATATATATACATATATATATATATATATATATATATATATATATACATATATATATATATATATATATATATATATATATATATATATATATATATATATATATATATATATATATATATATATATATATATATATATATATATATATATATATATATATATATAGATAGATAGATATATAGATACATATAGATATATATATAGATATATAGATATATATATATAGACATATATATAGATATATAGATATAGATATATAGATAGATACAACTTCTTTAAGGTATAAGGTAAAACAAAAAAATAAAAATGTTTTAAACAGTATTTTTATTCTAATTTTTAAATATCTTACATGTTTTTATTTTTTAAATAAAAATGAATGAAAAAAATTTATTCTAGACAACCAGAGATTAGAAAATGTTTGCATGAACTTTATTTAAATTACAGGAATGTTGGTAAAAAATTCACTTTAAAACAGAGAATATACCTATTAGTACTAACTACAAGATAATTTAACATGCTGAAAATGAATCTGGTTACCAAACTCCCAACACATGTTGTGTTCATATTAAAGATAATGTTAAAAAAAAAGGTTTGAACCAAATTTTTTTGATTAAAAATAGATAATGAATGCATACCGTGAAAAACAAATGTTGCTGTTTTTGCCAAAGCTCGTCTTCTCCATTTTTTTCAACTACTCGGAGTCTTCAAATTATGCATCACAATCTACAGACTTTGGCAATTCCTTTGAAGCGCGTTTAATTCATAAAAGTTTTAGTATTTGACGTCACGGTAGACTTTTAACAAAAGAAAAGTGTAATTAAACTAAGCGTTTTTCTACTAATTAAACTGCAAACAAAGTAATTACAAGCAATTGCTTTCATTTAATTAGAGATAATTGATAAACTGTTAAATTTTTTTATTATAAAAATTTTTTGATTACGCTGATTAAATTTAAATTGCTGAACTTGCTAAATTGGATATGGATAAAAAAAAATCATTTTATTTTGCATTTGATTTTTGATAACGAAAATTTTGAAATGTCGACAACTCCATACCAATTAGAACCTGTTAAGGTTATGAAAAAAAAGAACAAGAACACACCAAACAATACAGTCGTCAGTAGTATCAGATATGAAAGTTTTAATGTTGTTATGGCTAATGCGTCAAAAATGAATAACAGCAATAACAGCACAAGCCGGCATTATGAATTTTAAATAATAAGTTTACTGCTCAATACTTTATAACCATCAAATTGAAAACATGAAGTACGTATATTTTTGCCCGTTTTATACAATTAACATTTAACAAAAATACAGACAAATTATTATTAATTAACGCAATAATGACCACATTAATTAATGGCAACAACTCAAGACGGATAGTAATTTAAATTGTTAAAATATCGCAACGCGCGTTAAAAAACATTATACTTGGTATTTCCCAATTTATGTGTCGTAACTTGTGAAAACACCTAATGAAAATTTTACTAAACAATAGACGATGTGTTGTCTGACTTTCTCACGCAAAATTTGGGTAGTTCTGAATGTCACACAATAAAATTTTGTTTTTACTCTAACATATTTTACATACTATAGGAACAAATACGTTCCTAGGGCTTTTTCTGTTCTTAGAATAAATTAACACAATATCGCATAATTTTAGGGGCTTTTTATTTATTGCTAAGTCGTTCTAAATAATAAGTAAATATAGTTAAAGTTAATATTTTAATAATTACAGTTGCAATATAACAAAAAAAAGATGTTTAATGTTGAACTTTTTATTTAGTTATTTATTTTTTACCTACTTTTGTTATAAAAAGACTTTAGTACCCCCGTCATTTAAATAATTTGTTTTAAATATATTTTGACCTGATTATTCAAATTAATTTTTTTCGTTTGACTTCCCCAAGCAAATTGAGACAAAATATCGTCTAACCAAATAAAAATATTGTTACTAATTTTATTCGGGTAATTAATGTAAAGCATTTTTTTATCAGAGTCTTGATTGAGATAATAAATATTCATAATTTATAAACATTAAATATATGGCGCAATAACAATTTATAGCAATGGACCAGCATAAAATATTTAAGGTTTTTAATATCTTTTTAAATATTAAAAGTAGAAAAAAAAAACAAAAACTAAACAAATAACCAAAAAAACTTTGACTAAAAATAAATAAAAATATTTCCAGAGTTTCTTTTGTTAAAAGTCACCGTGACATCAAATACTAAAACTTTTATGAATTAAACGTGCTTCAAAGGAATAATTTGAAGATTCTGAGTAGTAGTATTCTGAAAAAAATGGAGAAGACGAGCTTCGGCAAAAACAACAACATTTGTTTTTCACAGTATGCATTCATTATCTATTTTTAATCAAAAAAATTTGGTTCAAACCTTTTTTTTTTAACATTATCTTTAATATGAAAAAAATGGAGAAGACGAGCTTCGGCAAAAACAACAACATTTGTTTTTCACAGTATGCATTCATTATCTATTTTTAATCAAAAAAATTTGGTTCAAACCTTTTTTTTTTAACATTATCTTTAATATGAACACAACATGTGTTGGAAGTTTGGGATCCCTTTAAGAGTTCAAGTGGAGAGAGAGCTTAAAAAATGAACCAGACAATTATTCAAAGACTGAAACTTAACAGAAACAGAGCTTCTCAACAACATGCTAAAAAAAAGTTCAACTGCACTCAGCAACCCATTAGGAAAGTATTAAAAAAAAAGACAAAAATTATTCCAAGAAAAAAAATGAGAATAATAACTGCAAAAAGCAGTTGCTAGAAGTATGAGGTAATCCGTAAAGTACTTATGCTTATTTTTTGTCAATCCCCCCCTGCCCCGCATTTTGCAATATGCTTTTTTGAGTACCCTTTACCTCCCTAAATGTACCTATGCTTTTAAACTAATTTATTTAATATTTTATGATATTTTTTTAAATTAAGTGACTTTTTTCTTTTATAATTGACCCACTGCCCTCTCATCTCATATATGCCATTTTCAGATCCCCTCTTTCCCTCCAAGCGTATGTACTATATGGACGATCCCTAAGTACAGTGGATTGTGTCAGAAAATTCAAAAATCATAAACCAATCATTGATGATGAGACTTATTTCACATTAAATCACTCCAGTATCAATGAAAATGATATACTTAATACTAATACAGTTAAATACCAAACAAAAACAAGTTTCAAAAAAATTTACTTCTTTGAATTGTTTTTTCTGAAAATGGCATCTTTAGCCTTATTTTGTGCCTAGTGGACTGTCTGTAAATCAAGAAATCTACTTAAACAAATGCATTAAAAAAGAAAAAAAAACTTTTTCCATTCATTAAATGATACCCATTTTGGTATTATCTCACTAAGCAAAAACATTAATCATATACCAAAGCAAGAAAAACTTGAATTTTGTTGAGAAAGCAGATAACTTGCCAGAAAGTTGTCCATAATATTTTTGGAGTATTTTGAAAGGCCTTGACTATATAAATAATTTGAATGCAGAAAATCTTAAAAAATTCCACTATAGGATCAAGTATTGCCTTAATAAAGTTGATATTGAGCTCATAAGGAGTTTATTTCATTCTATAATAGGCCTAGTTGATAAGGTCAGAAGGAATGGTTTAATTGAAAATAACTGATTATAAAGATAAAAAGTAGAATAAAAATTCTTTCTAAAACGTTTTTCCTTTTTGTTTTACCCTATACCTTTAAAGAATCTTTATGTGTCTTTAAATTCAGTCTAGTTTTTCAGTTGTCACCTGTTATATATATATATATATATATATATATATATATATATATATATATATATATATATATATATATATATATATATATATATATATATATATATATATATATATATATATATATATATATATATATATATATATATATATATATATATATATATATATATATATAAATATAAATATATATATATATATATATACAAATGTATAACAGGTTTTGTTTTAAAGAAAAAACAACTAAGCTCATTAGCTTTGCGTCTAATCTACCGCAATAAAAAAAACTACCACAAACAAAATCTAATTTACTAATTAAGAAAAACAAATAAACTAGAAGTGTTATTTTGTAAATGGATTCTATGTATAAATATTTTATCAATATTCAAATAAATATTGATATTGAATATTGATGAATATCTAATAATGAATGCCTATTTTGTTTCATTTTTTTTTAATGTTAAATGATTGAATTTTATATATTAAACTATATTTATTATATTAAACAATATTTATTATGCAGGCTTTAATAAAATTGACAGTAAATTATGTTAAAACCTGATGTAAAATATTATTTATATAAACTATTATTTTTCAAAAAATAAAACTTATAGATATAAACAAAGACATTGCAAAAGTTATATTACTTCAAGCATAAATATTGTATTAATTAAATAAAAATATAATATACAACTCTATTATTAATTTTTTTTTTATTAATTATTTAAACAATCAAGGGAGTTAAGGTTCCCCTTGTTAGGGATCGTCCATAAATTATGCAACGCTAAATTAAAAAAAAAGAAGTAGGAGATCATAAGTTCTTTTACACTGTGATTTTCATTAAATTTAACGGACTGTCCTGTTTTTTTATTTAACTGTAAAAAAAAAGTTTTGATCTTTTTTGTTTTGCTTGTTAATGAAAATAAGCGTTGCATAATTTATTGACCATCTCTAATCAAATAT
>NC_061168.1:21476080-21603580 GCF_022113875.1 Hydra vulgaris
TTGATTCTACTAGTTGTGTTCTACCGATATAGCAGACAAACAGGTTGATCCATTGCTTGACATTCATATCACTCCAGCTTCTGTACCTAAAGTGACTCTTATACAGCTTGTGGTCCAGACAACATACCTGTTATAGTCCTGCAGAAGTGTTCTTTGGAGCTGTTGCCTATACTTTCAAAACTATTTAACAAGTGCAGGTCTTGTTTTAAACCATTAAGCGTAGAGCAATTAATGTACGCCTTAAGCAAGTTTTATGTATGCAGTAAGCCATTTCATTTAAGCGACATTTTATCATTTTTCAACTTTTTTTATATTTTATCATTTTTTAACTTTTTTTAAATTGTCCTATAAGCAGTAAGATAAAAGAAGTAATTAATTTCAAAAAGTCATATTAATTTTGAATGACGCTTATGTAAAAATATTTCTTACAAAAGTTTGAATGACAATTATATTTGATATAAGCGCTATCTAAACAATAAATTTGAATAATGAATTTAAATAAAAAAACTCAAATAAAATTAAAAGTTTAATTTTATTTTGTTTTTATTTTATTGTAATTATTGATTTTTTAAGCTTGAAGCAAAAATCATAAAAAATTAATTTAATTCTGTTAAAAAATATTTGATTTAATTTAAAACTAATTTAATAATATATTATTTCATTCTGATAAAAAAAAAATATAATAATATATAATTTAATTTTGATTTAAAAAATATATTAAAGTTTATTAAAATTAAAGCTAATGCTTGGGTTTTACTTAACTGTCAAATCTATTTAAAAATATTACTAAATACTGTTCAATTTTTAAATTTTATTTATTCTTAAAAAAAATTAGCTTATTTTTATTGCAATTGTTTTTTCGCTTCTTAAAAATTTTTTTTACTTAAAATTAAATTTTAAATAAACAGCTGCATCAAAAATTTGTACAAAGCGTAAGTTGAACTAAGCGATATATTCAGCGATGTAATTTTAATAATAAAGTAATTAACTTTAAATAAATAAGGTAATTAACATAATTTTTTTTATTTGTTACTCTCTAATTTTTTTTAAATAAAAAATCATTCGTATTTGCAAAGCCGCAATTAGAAATTTAAAAAATAATCATTTAAAAACTCAAAAATTTAACATATTTTAATTCATTTATGCAAATGTTTAGAAAAGAAAAAAATATTTAATATCGAACATTTTTAAAAATGCAATATTAAATTTAATTTTTAATATTAAAAAAAAAAGAAAATAAACATTCCTTTATAGTAATAATAAAAAGGAAGTTAAATATTGTTTAATATTTCTCGTATTGCGATAACTAACATTATTGTAGTAATTTAAAAATGTTAATGTCTCTAAAAACAAATATCGTGTTAAGCTAATGCATTAAGCATTTTTTATTTAAAACCTGAAGTGCATATCAGAGTCTTGTTTTCCAGCCTACTGGAAAGCAAGATTATCTCTATTTTCAAAAATTCTAGAAAGCAATCTGACTCGTCTAACTATTATTTTTTTAGTCTTCTTCCTATCATAAGCAAGGTTTTCGAATCTTTAATTAACAAACAGTTAATATCTCATCTTGAATCTAATAACATACTTTCTGACCAACAGTATGGATTTTGATCTTCTCGTTCTACAGCTGATTTGCTAACAGTAATAACTGATAGGTTTTATTGTGCATTACATTTCTAAAGCTGTTGATAAAGTTTGGCATGCCAGTCTTCTCCATAAGCTTTTTTCTTAGGGTGTATCAGGTAACATCTTTAAGATTATTGAATCCTTTTTTTCCAATATAATATAAAAGTTGTCCTCAATGGACAGCATTTCTTCATATCCTGTAACTTCAGGGGTTTGTCACGGTTCCCTTGGTTCTATACTCCTTTTAATTTACATTAACAATCTTCTAGATATTCTCACATTTAAGATGACATCGGTCGCTGATGATACTACTATTTATTCTTGTCATGATAAGAAGACAACACTTTCTGACCACTTTGAGGGGGCATTTGAGCTTGAAAAGGATCTCACTTGTGCTACAGCCTACAATGGCTGGTGAACTTTAACTCAAATAAAACCCAACTTTTTCCAGCCAAACATTATTGCAACAATTTAGATATTTTTTTATTTATGAACGGTAATGTAGTTGATGAGTCATCTACCCTTTATCTTCTAGGATTATTTCTTACTTCCGATCTTTCTTGGAAACCATATATCAAATCCATTGCAAAATTAGCATCTGCTAAGGTTGCATCTCTTTATTGAGCTTGACACTTTCTTACTCTGGATTCTAATCTTTAGCTCTATAAATCTCAAATCCGTCCTTGTATGGAATACTGTTGCCATATCTAGGGCGGATCTTCGAATGATGCCCTTTTCTCTTTTAGACAAGGTGCAAAAACGCATTGTAAACATAGTAAGACCTGCTCTTGCAGCCAACCTCCAACTATTATCATATCGTCATGTTGCTTCTCTTTCTCTTTTTTACAAATATTATAACGGGCACTGCACTAAAAAGCTAGCTTCTCTTGTGCCATCTATCCATTCATTCTTGTATTAGTTATCATTCAATTAAGTCTCATTCTTTTTCTGTGACTGTTCCTAAGTGCTCCAAAAACTCTTATTTATTTAGATTTTCCCTCGAACATTGGTTCTTTGGAATTCGCTTCCTTTATCTTGTTTACCTGATGCATATAATTTGCAATCTTTTAAGTCATCTGTCAATCATTATCTTGCTCTATAAACTTCATCTTTTCTCTCTCTGTTACTTCCAACTCTAGTAATCCAACTCTGGTTGCTTGCAACCTTGTTGGAAACGAAGATTTTTTTTTTTTTAAAAAAAGGATAGTTTTTCAAATTTTATCAATGTTTTTTCCTAATCATCATGCTAATTTTTTACATAAAATATGTCTCTTCATCATAGATTATCGTAGATTATTATAAGCAAAAGAAAATCTAAAATCTTTTTTTCTTAAAAAAAGGGAGAAGTACTTTTGTTTAAGAGAATTCTTTTCACAAATGCATTTTTTGTTTCTTATTAAATTGGTAACTGATAAAAATTAAAATAAATAAATAAATTGTGACAAAGAAACAAAAGAATATATTAAGTATAAGATTGTTTGAAGAAATAAATAGTAAGGAAAATTTTTTTCAAATACTGAATTTAGATTCAATTAATAATTTTGTGAAATTAGTTTAAATAAATTTTAGCGTGGTCAAAAATTAAATTTTTTAACATGATACTTTAAAATACTTTCAAAATATCAATAGTTTTTAAACTCCTGTAAAAAATAAGATTTTAATAATTACAACACATTAAAAGCAAAAGGTTTTAAAGTATTTGTAAATTGTTTTTTTATATTTATCAATACTTTGTTGTAAAAACAATTGCATATTTTTTTTGATAAAAAAAGTGTTCAATTTAAGAGAAAAACCTAATGGCGTATAAGTCGACATGTGCTTTATCTAAAAGTAGAAGAATGAATGTTATCAATAGCATTTTTATTTATGCAAATTGTTTCTAGCCTAAACATAGCCCTTTAGTGAAAAATGACTAGAATATGCGAGAAATCCGCTGAAGCAAAAGTTTTTATAAAAAAAAGAGACAGGCAACTCAAAAAGTCGGCAGGGTACCAAAATTGATGAACTAGTAACTTTCAGTGGCCCTTCTGGCGACCGACCAAAAGCCCAAGTGTACACCCCTATGTATGTAAATAAATGTATATACTTATATATACACACAGGTTTCGACAGTAATAAATGAGTGCAAACCTGTGAATCACCAATCTAAAACGGATATGGTGAGTGATATGGGCGATGGTCTGAGTTGAGTGTATACACTCACATGTTTTACCTATCTAGGTCCTTAAATATATGTACACTCGTCTCATGTTTTACCTAATAAGGTCAGCCAATGCACCTACACTCTTTTCAATGTTCTACTTATATAAGATAAAATTAAATTAACTTTTATTAAATTAACCTTATTTTAAAATGAATAATAAAAACGGTATAAAACATTAAAAAAACAAAAATATTTTGCATTAAAAAAAAAAGATTTAAGTTAAAAAAAGATTTAGTTAAGATTTAAGTTAGTGTTCAGGCATAGTTTAAAAAGACAACACAGATGACAAAAGATAACACAGGTAACAAATGACAACACAGATAACAAAAGATAACACAGATAACAAAAGACAACACAGATAACAAAAGATAACACAGATAATAAAAGATAACAGAGATAACAAAAGATAATATAAATAAAAAAAGACAAAGTAATTAAAAGTGTTGATTTTGAACTAGGATTAATTGTGGTTTTGCCTTGCATTTTGAATTTTTTAGAGTTTCTTTATACAGCGGAGTAACTTTTTTAAAGACAGTTTCATTAATTCATATGGAAGATAATCATTGTTATTTATCGGGAAGGATTGCAACCAGAATAAATCGCAGATCAAAATCAACAAAAAAAACATAGTAAACATAACATAAACGTTCCATTTATAATTGGTACAACCCACCCTTTAGCTTAAATGTTAAAACAAAAACAGAAAACCATTTTCTAGCACTAATTGACTTACATTTCCCAGCTGGCAACAAGCTACATAAAATATTCAACCAAAAATCTATCAAGATTAGCTTCAGTTGCATGCCTAACATAAAGTCCATCAGAAATTTGCATATTTTAAAAATTTTTCATAATGAAAATCAATTAAAAACCAAGCAATGTAAACTGCCTAGATAAAGTATTTTGCTCTTTGAATAACCAGTGTTTGTCTACCAAGCAATTATAAGTTCCAGTGATCATGAACATAATACAAAAAAATATTATGGCGTTAGTCATACACTATTTAAATTAAAAAAAGCAAACCATCTCAAATGATTTGCATCAGTTAAGTATAGAAATGTCACAGGACTCTCTAAGGAAATATGGAGCTTAAAAGACCAAAACATAAAGCCTATTATAAAATGGAAAAGTATCAAACATTGCAAACCCTACAATCTAGTAACAAAAATATGCCACCTTTATCACATAATGGTAAAAACCTACTGAAAAAAAACAAAAACGATATTGTATCTCAGTGTCAGCATTCATAATTCAGTATATATATATATATATATATAATATATATATATATATATATATATATATATATATATATATATATATATATATATATATATATATATATATATGTATATATATATATATACATATGTGTCAGCATTCATAATTCAGTATATATATATATATATATATATATATATATATATATATATATATATATATATATATATATATATATATATATATATATATATATATATATATATATATATATATATATATATATATATGTATATATATATATATATATATATATATATATATATATATATATATATATATATATATATATATATCAGCGTTGCCAATTCATAAAATAAAGATATATATATAAGGCCTTGTTTTAACGCTTTAAGCAATTTTACGTACGCCTAGAGCATGTGTGTAGTTATCCATTAAACGACTTTTATCATTTTTTAAACTTTCCATTAAGCAACTTTTAATCATTTTATATAAGCTATAAGACAAAAGTTATAAATTTATAAAAAACCACATTAACTTTTGAATGATCGATTTTTGAATGAGAAACTATTGAATGAATTTGAAAAAAGTTTGTTACAAAACTTTGAATGAAATTATGTTAAATATAAGCGCTATTTACTAATGAAAAAAAAACCAAATAAAATTAAAACTACAAAAACTTAAATTCTATTAAGCTAATTATTTTATCAAAATAATTATTACAACAACAACAACTTTTTTTTTTGTATACAAAGTTACTAAATGAAATGTAAAAAAAAAAACATAAAAGAAATTTATATAATAAAAACTTTTATTTATCATCTTGTGAGCACAAAAATAATTATACAACTTTTGATTGCAGTAAAAAAAAATTTACTTAAATTTCTATTTAATAATAAAAAAAAAAAAAAAAATTATTTTATCTTTATTTCATATTATATTTTATTTTATTATTTTTTTAATTGTAATTATTGATTTTTTTGTTTGAAAAATTCTAATACTATATCAGATCATATAAATAATATCTCGTTGAATTAAATAATATAATTATCTATAATAGATCATAATTATATTATTTAATTCTGATAAAAAATATATGATTTAATTTAAAACTAATTTAATAAAAATATATAACTTAATACTGATAAAAAAAATGTATAATTTAACTTTGATTAAAAATATATATAATTTAATTCTGATTAAAAAATATATTTAAATTTATTAAAATTAAAGTTAATACTTAGGTTTAACTTAACTGCTATATTTATTTAAAAATATGAAAAATTGTTCAATACTTAAATTTTATTTATTCTAAAAAAAAATTAGCTTATTTTTATTGCAATTGTTTTTTCCTTCCTAAACATTTTTTTTTTTTTTTTTTTTACTCAAAATCAAATTTAAAAAAAATGTGTTCCAAGACTGCACCAAAAATTTGTACAAAATGTAAGTAAATAAATGTAAGTAATTTACAAAAAAAAATGTAATTTAAACTTTTTTTATAGTTAAAGTTAAAGAGCAGCAATTATTTTAAAAAAATTAAATATATACAGCAATATAATTTGAATAAATGGTGTTTCAAAAAATAATCTTTGCTTTCACAACAAAATTTCTAATAAAAAAATTAACATCTAAGAAATAAAGTAAATAAATTAACGTAATTTTTTTATTTGTTACTCTCTAATTTTTAGTTGTAAAGCCGCAATTAAAATCATTTTTAGTTGTAAAGCCACAATTAGAAATTTAAGAAACAATCATTTTAAAAAATTTAACATATTTTAACTCATTTATACAAATGTTGAGAAAAAAAAATTGTTTATATTAAATATTTAAAAAAATGCCATGTTAAACTTAATTATTTAATATAAAAAAAAATTGAAAGAAAATAAACATTCCCTAATAGTAATAATAAAAAACAAGTTAATCAATATTTAACTTGTTTTGCGGTAATTAATATCATTGGAGTTACTTAAAAAAGTTTATTTATATATATATATATATATATATATATATATATATATATATATATATATATATATATATATATATATATATATATATATATATATATTCAATATGACAATAAATATTCTTATTGTCCTAATAAAAAATTAATTTCAAATTTTTAAAATATATAATTTGTAATACTATTTTAAAATAATATTACCTCTTTTGAAAGTGTACTTAGTATCTTTTGTCTGGAATTTAACTCTCTACGAATCCATGCGGCTTGCTCATCACTGTTATCCAGCTATAAAAAAAGTTTTCAATGTAAAATATACAAAATAATAAAAAAAGAGTCAAATTTCTAAAATCTTGTATATTCTTTATATATTTATTTAAACTTTGTAGAATGTAAAGATATCATAACTCAAGAAAAAATATATAAATTATATCACTTAACATAGAGTAAACTGGGGTAAGAGTAACCGGGAAAAAAAAGCAAACGGTTTAGCAATTTTGTTTCTCTAGCATTTATCAATAGCTAAAACAAAAAATCTTTAAATATGTGAGGCACCGTATTGTAGAGAATATTGTGCTCTATCTAAAGATGTCAAATTTATTTTTGCCTTAGCAAACTTTATAACTCTCACCCTAGTAAAAAAAAAAAAAGTATTTTTTCAAAAAAATTAACTTTAAAACTTGCAAAACTGAAATTAAATTTTACCAAACTAAAAAACTAATTAAATACTACTTAACTAAAAACCATTTCATAGAAAATTTTATGATGATAAAGATTCTCTTCAAAATATGTTCAAAAGATTCTCTTTACAAAATTAAATTTGTTATTTCTGGAAAAAGGTTATGAGCAAAAAAAAGATAAATGTTTTCCGGGGAAGAGTAAACATATTAATTGCTCACACTTACACATTAAACGCGGCTAAATTAATTAATTAAAATGTAAATAAATAGCAAAGACTATCTATCAAAAAAATATAATCTATATAAAAAATCTTTAGATAGATAGCCTTTACAATCTATCTAAAAATTTGTAAATCGCAAACAAATTACACTGAAGAGCAACTTGCAGTAGAACAAATCAAAAAAAGCAAAATATTACTCAATAAAACTTTAGAAGCATACAACATACCAACTCTTTGTGTGCACAACAAACTCCAATCAGGGCAACCCAGAGGAGAGGGGGGCCACTGGGTACATTTTACCTAGGCACACGGACAAAGGGGGCACATGAGTTTCTCAATAAATTGCAAACTTTCACACAGGAAATTATCAAAAAGCAAAAAAAAAAGGAATATTATTTACATAACTTTAAGCAAAAAATCTGAACAAAAAGCTTGTTTTAAAACATTATCAATGTTATGTTACATAAATCAGTTAAGTTACATTCATTCCAACACTTTTCAAATATTCTTTCTCAATACATTCATTTCAATTAATTTGATATAGTGCAGTGCCATTTAATTCTTTTTCTCTTTAATTCCTTTGAAAATTAAATTCTATATAAAAAACTCATTTTGATTTCAAAATAAATGAAAATTTTTTTTATTTTATTTAAAAATAAGTAACACACATCTTAGAGTCAAAACGCCATGTCCAGTTTTCAGAATCATGATTCAGGGTCCCAAGGCAGAAAAAAAGCTGAAGAAAAAGTTATAAAAGAATATAAGAAGAAATGTGCACTGGAAGAGTGTGGCTTCAATATAGTTCAAAAAAAATAAAAGCATCTAATAATTCTACATCTGACCAAGTAGTCAAGATTTAGGTTAAAACCTTTATTTTTTATTCAATATCTTATATTCTTAATTTCATTCCAAAAAAGTTTAAAAAAAATTTTTTTTTAGACGGATCATGCTACCAACAGCGTTGATGAACCCTTGAGTCCAAGAAAGCCCTCTTCCCCTTCAAATTTTTCAACAGTTTCTGAAGAAGATGATAATTGGGTGAGTTTGGGACGCATTTTTATTTTATTAAAAACCTGCAGATATCAAAAACACATCATATAATATCTGGAGATTCTAAAAACATATCATTTAATATCTGCAAATATTAAAAACATACCACAATTCTCAAATGCTTTTTTTAATTTAGTATCAAGAGACGATCCAACTGGGTGATAAAGCAGTTAGAAACAAACCCGCTTTGTGGAAGAGGATTTTCTCCAAAGTCTAATGCGAACTAGCCATACTAAATGGACCACATCAAAATCCTGCTCTTTTTCCTAGAAATTCTACAAACCAAAAAGTCCCTGCCTCTGTTTTTTACGAAACTTCTCTCAATGGAGAGAAAATTAAACAGAGACTGGATTATCTGGAGTGGAACTGCAAAAGCTTTTGTTTGTTTTCCCTGCTCTATTTTTGAACAAAAGCATAATTTTGGCCATGGATTTTTAGTTTTTCCTTTTGATGTGGAATGGCGGAATAAAAGATAATTGGCAAAAGCTAGGAGAAAAGACTAAAAGTCACCAGTTTAATGTTCAACACAGAAATCACTACATTGTCTGAAAATCAGCCTTTAATCAATTCAGAACTTGAAAAGTTAATAAAAAATGAGGCATCTAAGTGGTATGAAATTTTACACTGCGCCCTGGACATCACTCTCCCTTTAGTTTCAAGAAAATTTTAAAGGTGTGCTAGCAGTTTATGTTCATAAAATAATTTAGGGGCCAGGGCTGTGATAACGGAGCTAATATGTCCAGTGTATACAAAGGAGTACAGACCATCATTCTTAAGAAAAATTCTCAAGCTTAGTTATATAGCTCATTATAGCTGGTGTTCATTCTGCAGAATCCTCTACTGTTGTATAACCTATTTAGTAGTAGCCCAATGGGCTGGAAACTTTTGACTGATGTAACAGTGCAGTAATATAATCACGCATAGAGGTTGTCCAGCCATTATCAAAACAAACATTCGGCATGAATGTTTGCAGATGTCATCACAACAGTTGAAAATCAAAGTTATTTGTTTCCACCAAACAATATACCAGGTCAAGAATGGTATCAAGGTTTCAGAAAATGGTCATAAATAATAAATAATAAGCCTCAGAGTTGCTATATTTTGTACAATATTTCTTCTTCTTGTACCGAGGACAAAATAACAAGATATTTCAATACACTTCAAAAACAATTACTTTTCCAATACACTTCAAAAACAATTACTTTTCCTCTTATAATTGTGGAAAAGTAAACGCTTTTTTTCTTCATAAAAATCAACTTTTTTTTTTTTAGTTTCAAAATATTTCCTTAAATTTTTATATACTTATATGATGCAGGCTTGGACAGGAATGGCTTGTGAATGAAACTCAAACTCAAATTTTTGTAATCAGATTAAAAACATTTTTCCATAAGACCAAGAACAACTTTAAAAAATTATTTTAATATTAAAACTTTATTAATACTAAATTAAGTCATTTAAATTGGTTTGGTGAAGTTTTTACTTACACAACTTGCATTTATGCATATTGCCTTATTTCCATTAGGTTGAATTTTTTAAATACTGTAAAGTAATTACATTTAAATGTTTTAAAATTCTTTTGACGTAAAAACTGCTATCACAGTTTAGGATTGAGAGGGGTATATGTGATCGTTTGTAACAGGAGGGAAAAGAATTGACAAATATAGAGTGAAGTGTTTCTGGATGACTCCCCAAACAAACAATTTGTTTTACTAAAACAAAAATTAAAGATTTTAACTGATTTTTTTATATTAGAAAAATAGCAAATAAATCTTTTTTTTAAAGTCTAAATAAAAGTATTTATATAATTCTTATTTTTATTTATTTATTTACATTTATATGTCAACCAAAATAAGAATACATAAACAAATAAAAAAAAAACAATATAAATAATTTTAATTAACATTAAAAATATATATATTTTTTATTTAAATTCTCCTAAGGGATCGTCCATAAATTACATAACGCAAACTTTCACAATAAGCATAACAAAAAAGATCAAAAGTTTTCCTTGCAGTCTAATGAAAAAACAAATTAAAATAGTACATTAATTTAATGAAAATTGCTGCGTAAAAGAGCTTATTATCACCTAAATCTGTTTTTTTTTTTTTTTTTTAATATTTTGCATTGTGTAATTTATGGACAATCCCTAATATAAAAAGTTTCAGTTAGAACCTTGTCAAACCAACGTGACGAAATAATAGTTACTTAATGATGTTAGCAAAAAAATTTTGAAAAATGAACATCATGTCTCCTTACTTTTACTTAAGCAAACATTGGTATTTACCTTAAATTTTTAAAAACAAAAATAACTTCAGCAATTTTATTTTCCAAAAAATTATGCGATTGATAGTTTTTTATTTATTATAAAAACAAACATAATTATTAATAAAAAACAATAAGTTACTAAAATTTAAAATGCATTTTTAACAAAAATAAAATAAACCCCTCTAATGCTTTCTTCAATGGCGTTACTTTTAAGTTATTCAATTAAGTACGCATTTGAAGCAAGTACTTATGTTTTAGCATGGTATTTACATGCATTTACAAAAGAATGGGAAATTTTAGCTAAAAATGAATGCAAAATGAATGCATTAATTTAAAAGAAACCATGCTAAAACATTGCTTTCTTCAAAAGTGTGCTTTTTTTTAATACTCTTATTATTGTTAAATTAAAGTAATGTTTGCTTTCCCTTTTCAAAGTTTTGAAAAAAATTTTTTAGTTTGCAGAAATATATATAATTTAATAGAATATATAGAACTTTTATGCTTATTATAGTTTTCACTTTTTACTGTACGTTTAATAACACCAATAATATGATATTTGATTTTTTACTGTGCATTTAACAACACTAATTTTTTATTAATTTATATTTTTTTATTAAATACTTAATATTATATTATAAATATAACAACATCATAATTGGTATTTAATAATAACTTAATATAATAACTTATTAAATATTTAATATTATATTATTATTTTTAAATATTTTAAAAAGAAATGTCAAAACAACTTTTATTTTATTTTAAGTTCCCTTTTATTTAAATTTCTTCAAGTGGGGGGCACATGCCTTCCCCCTTTTCTCTGTGTTGTCTGCCCTGTTATTTGACATACCTCTTAAATTAGACGTTTGTCAATAAATTAAGAAACAAACATCAACAATCAAATGAAAAATGGTTTAAAAAAAAAAAGATTTTTCGTGCCCTGCTACAGGCTTTCACAGGAAGACGTGCGATTTAATGTCTTTATATGACCACGCAAAAAAAAATGTTTTAACGATTTGACCATGGCATATTTTTAAAATTTAAAAACGCGCTACAAAAACTTACCTAAAATTATCTGAAAAAAAAATTAAAAAAAATAATAAATATTAACGAAAGAGAAAAAAAAAAAATACTTAGTTAAAGCAAAAACACAAAAAAATAAATAAATATATATATATATATATATATATATATATATATATATATATATATATATATATATATATATATATATATATATATATATATATAAAACTAAAACAAAACTCATCAAACTAAAATGCTTAGTCTATTTAATTTATGCATTAAAAAACCTTTTCAATCTTTGTTTCAACATTTTTATATATTTTTTATTTGTTTAATATGTTCAAAAGTTAAATATTTTTCATAAAAAAATACATAGTTATATAAATAAAATAAAAAAACATTTTATAAATACTTTTTTTTAAACTAATTAGAAGTGTTTTTTTTTTACTTCATTAAAAGCGTTTCGATAATATAAAAGCATTTAAGATCAAACTTATTAAATTGTAACGATTTTCTAAAACTTTTTTTTTTAACGAAATTTTGTTTATATTTTTAAATGCATTAACTTTAATCATTCTTATATTTAAATTCGTTAAAGAGACTTTCGTAGTGGTAGAATGTCATCGTTTATAAAAAACAAAACAACTTTTTATTTTTTAATAAGATTTATTTTAGAAATGAACACTTAAACAATTTATATGTTTTAAATTAAAAAAATATATACAACTGTCAATTATATTTAAAAAACAAAACTTTTTTTCAGTAAATTGTTACTTTATTTAAAATCGTTTTGCTAATATAAAAACATTTGGTAAGAAGTTTTGATGTAATTAATTTCACTTTTTTAGAATATTTTTTATTTAGCGCGTTTCTAAAATGTTTTTTGAATTAGCCGCGGTCAAACCGTCATAGCAAAATGTAACTTGCGTGGTCATATAAAGACGTGAAATCGCACGTCTTCCTGTGAAAGCCTGTAATATATAATTTTTTTTTATGTTTTATTTCCTCATTAATAATAATTATATAAATAATTATAACAATAAATTATTTATAAGAAAAATAAAATAATATGACAAATTAGTTTGTTTTTTCAGCACGTTTTTAAAATGCACCATTTTCAATATATGCAAAAAAATCATGGCCAAGTTATCAACAACAAAAAAATATAAGGCGTGCAACCGCATTCGTCTCCTGAGAAGACCTGATTAGGGTCAGCATTCGGCAATGCTGAATTAACTGCCAACTGTATCGCCAACTGTGTATGAGTACATCTCCGAATCACAAATTTTTGATAATGTAATCGAAGTGCTCATGTCGTTGTACGTTAAACCGAAAAACAAAATATTTACATGGCATCAATTAGCAACGCAAAAACAAAAACCTGGCTAGATGAATTTCTCCAAGCTCTTCAAACCCTTTCGAAAGACTGCAGCTTTAAAGGAGTAACAGCCGATATTTACTGCGATGAGTCTATCAGAGACGCATTTGTTACCAGCTTAGCTTCAAGTATTATACGCCAGAGGCTACTAAAAAACAAGACACTCACATTAACATCAGCGTTTGACCAAGCATGCTCACTAGAATATGCGCAAAAAGACTCCGAGCAGTATCAGTCTAATGTACCTCAAATCAATACAATGTGTAGTACAAGAAAATATGCTGATAATCAGCAAACTTCACCACAAATCATTAAAATGTGTTACTTCTGTGGAAACAATTGCCATCCACGCATTATTTTTCCTGCTAGAGATACTGTTTGTCACAAATGTCAGAAACAAGGACATTTTCCAAAAGTATGTAAATCGAATAAATCATTAGCTGTTGCTGAACCCGATTATATGTCTGCAACAATAAGTGCTGGAGCTCCTAATTGTCTTTCACACGCTATTCAAAAGGTTGAAATAAATGAACAGAGTTTCGCTACACTAATAGATACCAGAAGTTCTGACAATTTCATAAACAAACACATTGTTAATAAGTACAAAATTCCATATATAAAAAGCAGCGGTAGTGTATCAATGGCATCATCATTACTAAAAACAAATATCATAGGCTACTGTAAGGTAAATATGACTTTTCAAAATCAAAAGTATACTAACATCACCTTATCAATCTTACCTAATTTATGTGCTGATGTTATTCTTGCTCAAGCTTTTATGAAACAACATAGCAACATAACAATAGCTTTTGCAGGAAAATTACCCCCTTTGTTAGTTTGCAGTCTAAAGACATCTCCAGCAACATTATTTACGAATCTCTCAAAAGACTGTCATCCAATTGCAACTAAATCTCGAAGATTTAGCCAAGTCGATAGGCTTTTCATTCAAACCGAAATAAAAAAGTTATTAAATGACAAAATTATAGAACCAAGCAATTCACCTTGGAGGGCACAAATCATAATCACTACAAATTAACGATACAAAAAACGAATGTGTGTCGATTATTCCTAAAGTATAAACAAATTCACTTATCTTGATGCTTATCCTTTACCTAGAATAGACGATCAGATCAACGAATTGTCCAAGTACCACTTTTTTAGTACTCTTGATCTTACAAGAGCCTACCATCAAATACCTCTTCTAAAAGAAGACAAACCTTATACTGCGTTTGAAGCTGATGGAAAGTTGTACCAATTTATTTGTTTGCCAATTAGGCCAACAAATGCAGTTGCTGTTTTTTAAAGGACAGACCTATGCATATTTAGATAATATTACCGCATAACTAACATGACTTTAATTTAAAGAAACTATACAAAGCAGCCGAAGAAAACTAGCTTACGTTTTACAGCAGTAAAAGCATAATTTCAGTCAATACTATAAACCTACTCAGTTACGTTCTATCTCATAATAGTATAAAACCAGATCCAGAAAAATTAAAGCCTCTACTTAATTTACCTTTACCGTTAAACAATAAATCATTACAAAGAGTTGTAGGACTCTTTGCTTATTACTTCATAAGCATTTATTAATTCATCCCTAAATATTCAGAAAAAGTACGTCCATTATTACAGTGTTCAAGATTGCCACTTAATCAGCAAGCTAAAGACACTTTCATATTACTAAAAAATGATATTGCCAATGCTGCCGTAAAAACAATTGATGAAACAATCCCATTTGTTGTGGAAACCAACGCATCTGATTTTTCATTAGCTGCAACATCGAACCAGAATGGACAGCCAGTAGCATTCTTTTCAAAATCTCTAAACAAACATGAAATAAATCAACTGGCTATCGAAAAAGAAGCGTACGCAATTGTAGATTTCTTCGGAATAGTCTTCGGAAGTGGAAACATTATTTGACCGGACGCCATTTTAGCTTAGTGACCGACCAATAAGCTGTTTTGTACATGTTCAACCAGAACCATCGAGGCAAAATTAAAAACGACAAAATTATGGGATGGTGTACTGAACTTGGTTGTTACAGCTACGACATACAGTATCGAGCTGGAAAGTATAACTAAGCAGCTGATTGTTTAACGCGTTCCTCATGTTCCACCCTATTAAACCAAAAATTATCTAATGATAAAAACACAAATTCGCCATGTTCTTATATATGTAATAATAAATTAAAGTTAGCAGAGCTCCACAATTCTCTGTGTCATCCAGGCATAACAAGAATGAACCATTTTGTCCGCAGTCGGAATTTGCCATACTCCATAGAAGAAATAAAGAAATCAAATGTGTCATAAACCAGTGTATCACCTGCTGTGAACTTAAACCTCAATTTTACAAACCACCTAATGCTCACCTCATAAAAGCAATCCAACCATTTGAACAACTTAATGTAGATTTTAAAGGCCCACTTCCAACATCAACTAAAAATCGTTATATCTTTACAATTATTGACGAATACTCTCGATTTCCATTTGCTTTTCCTTGTCCTGATACTTCCTCTTCTTCGGTGTTAAAGTGTTTCAAGAACTTGTTCTCTTTGTTTGGCACCCCTGCTAATATTCATTCAGACAGAGGAAGCTCTCTAATATCAGAGGAACTTCGTAGTTTTCTGCATACTCGAGGTGTTGCAACAAGCAGAACAACGCCTTATAATCCTAGAGGAAACGGACAGGTAGAGCGTTTTAACGGAATAATATGGAAAACAACAACACTAGCTCTCAAATCAAGAAATCTACCAGTCAAAAACTAGGAAATTGTGCTACAAGATGCACTACACTCAATACAATCATTATTGTGCACTGCAACAAATGCAACGCCACATAAAAGGTTCTTCAATTTTCCACGGAGATCTTCAAACGGAAAATCCCAACCTGGCTGCTAGAACAGGGGAAAGTGTTTGTGAAGAAGCATCTTTGATCTAGCAAATAAGATCCCCTAGTTGAAGAAGTTGAACTAATAGAAGCCGAACCTTAATATGCACACATCAAATTTCCAGGCGGAAGGGAATCTACAGTATCAATAACATAGATGAGTATTTGACTTTATGAAAATCCCAGAAATTTTTTTTCTATGATAATCCCGGAAATTCCTGGAAAATTATTTTATTAAAATTGATCGCATTTAGTTTGAATGAAATAAAAAGCAAAAAAAAAAAAGAAAAAAAAATTGTTACAAAAATTGATCTTGTGAAAATTTTAATTATAGAAAACTTATTTGTTTAAATGCAAAAGTTGTCGTATGTAAAATTTTATGTAAAAGTATATTAAATTTTTTTCAAATTAATATCAAAAAACATCCAGAAATTTCTGAAAAAATTAAAGGTGTTTCAAATAAATTTCCGGAATTCCGGGAATTTCTGGAAAAAACTCATCTATGCAATAAAAGATATAGAGCTAATAGGAGATAATGATCTTCCCTGTTCAGATAATGAGATTGCTGACAAAAATAGTAACAACCACTCAGAGTATACTTCGCAACTCGACAAATCTTCAGTAAATAAAATATTTGTTTTTTTACTTTAAAGTAAAAAAACAAATATTTTATTTAAATTTTGGATAAAACAATTAAAACAGCAGCAGCAAAACAAATGTTTTATTCAAATTCTAAATAAAATATTTAAAATCATAATGAACAAAATAATGATTAATTTTAAAGGGAATAAATAAAATAAATATGGCAAAACAAACATTTTTTATAAATTCTGAACAAAGTAATTTTAAAAACACAACATTTAAAGGAATGTTTTAATTAAAATGTTTGGTATAATGTGCTTTTTTAACTTGTTTTTATGTTAATAATTTTATTTAGAACTTAAACAAATTTTAAATTTGAATAAAATTTTATTAAATTTTAAATTAAATAATTAAGATAAAAACGATAATGCATATGCTTTTACTAAATTTTACTTAAAAGTTTACACTTTTATTTATAAAAAAAAAACAAAAAAAAAAAACAATATTTCATTAAAACAAGTAAAGTAAAAATAGAAAAACAAATGTTTTGTTTAAATAAAACGAAAAAACGGATATTATTTTAATTTTAGATAAAATAATTAAAACAAAACCTGCAAAACTAATGTTTTAAAATCCTAATAAAAAAGTAAAAAGCTGCATTTGTTTTTCAAATTTTCAGGCTATGGCCAGCGTTTAAAAGAAAAGTCCACAAACTCAGTGTTTGTTTTTTTCTCAATTTTATGCTCAATATTTGCATTTAGTTAATTTGTCAAACCCTGTTTCCAAAATTTTGTGCTAATCGGATGCTGACCTAGAAGGCTTTTAGGTCATTTAGGTCAAATTTTTGCCTATCTTAATATAATATAACTGCATATTGCTTACCATTATAAGAAATAAAAGAAATAATGTTAAAAAATCAATAGAAAAACAAAATATAATATGAAATTAACACATATACAAAGTAGTATGGTAAATAACATACAACAAAAAACATGTTAAACTTTCTGTTATTTTTCTAAAACATTGCACACTCACTTTGATATATAGTTAAAAATGTGAATTAATTATACCTGACAGGCATTGAAAAGGATCTGATGCTCATATTTTTTTACTCCTAAAACTGTCTGAAACATTTCATATAGCTGCTCTTTAGATAAAATTAACTCAGAAGCAGCTGTAGCAGCAAGGCGTGCAGGTGTCCTTTTTTGATCTTCATCACCTCTGTATATAGCATCAAACTTTGCCATCCAAGAACTCAACACAGTTTCTTTACTTAAACCTTGAATATCAGGTATGCTACGAACGCGTTTTGTAATATTAGCTTTAAAAATCTCACGAAAATCGTTAGCAGAATACCCACCTGAGTTAACCATTTTATGCACTCTGTCACAACAAAGAAAACTGTCATAATATGATTGAACAGCAATACGAAAAGCTTCATCAGCAATTATGTTTGTTTTACCATCTAAAAACGAAGTAAAACGATCTTTAATAGTTGTTAAGTTTTGTTTAGTAACTTTAGAAGCTCTTCGAGCCATATCTGTAGACTGCTTTGCATTAAATGGATATGCAATACAACGTGAAACAAATACATAAAGTTGCAATCTTTTCATATGTTCAGAATCAGCTCGAAAATCATCATTAGATATTCCATCACTTGAAATATTTGAAATACTACCGATTTCATTTCCCTTTAAAAGTTTTGTACTAGCATTTGAACTTGTACGTGGAGAAGGTTTAGGAGAACCAGAAGAAATTAAACTTATATTATCTAAAGACCCATTTTGACCACTTTTAGAACTTGAGATTACATAGTCATTTGAAACATCATTGACAGATCCTTTAGGAGTGCTTTTGAGTAAAGTTTCATCATCATCATCACCTGAAGAATCAGTATCTATCATTTTTACACATATAAACTCATACTTTTAAAAATATTCTATATTGCAACCATTGACAAAGCATTTTTTCTGCTAAAAATATAAAGTATTAAAACATAATAAAAAAATCTTTTATCAAATCAACAACTTTTTGACAACCCTATAACAAATTAGTTCAAAACAGTGATTAGTAACTTATTTTTGAGCTGATATAAACTATAACATGAAATACAAAACAATTGACACATAAGTATACACTTAAAAGTCTACATTAATCATCTCATATAAAATTACAAAGTCCTCAAAAATTTTGGTAAATTTAAATATTAACTTTAAATATTAACTTTAAATATTAACTTTAGTAATAAAAAAAAAATTGTAAAAAAATTGTAAACATGCTTTATATGCAAATATAAATATAAATATAAATATATATATATATATATATATATATATATATATATATATATATATATATATATATATATATATATATATATATATATATATATATATACATATTTTTTTAAAAAGAAGTCTTATATATATATATATATATATATATATATATATATATATATATATATATATATATATATATATATATATATATATATATATATATATATATATATATATATATATATATATATATATATATATATATATATATATATATATATATATATATATATATATATAAGACTTCTTTGAAAAAAATTAAAAGAAATTGATTTTACAAACAAAACCTACATTTTATGCATTTAAAGGTATACCCTAAAAATAGTTAGTTATGACTTTCTATATTTTGTAATCTTTAATTATAACTAATTTTTTTTTTTTGACTTTAGTGTAATTATTAGTAAACTCCCTTAAACCTATGAGCCATTTAAACTTCGCTGTGGTTAGTACAGTTATAGATTATTTGCCAATACTTAAACTGTTTTATTCATCTTTATTTTTTAACAAAAAAAAAACAAACTAAAAAATTTAAAAATAATATAAAAGCAAAAATAAAATTCGTGTATTTACTTTATTGCAAACCGGATTAAAGTATAATTTAAAAAAAATAAATGTATAATTAAAACCATATATTTATTATCCTATGACTATTTAAAAATATATTCAATTAAGGCAAATGTATAATTAAAAATCTCATATTTATTTAATCCTTGGGATTTCCACCTAGAACGGGTTTATTATTTGATTTGATTTATTGTTAGATGTAAAAACTAATTTTAAATAAAAAATTAATAGCTTGCAAGTTTCAATCATTCCTTTGTAAAGTGTATCCGCTCGATGGCTTTTACTTATTACACCTAGACATCCCGAATTTAAAAACATTTTTTTTTCCCTATATATGTTTATTTTTAAATAATCCAAAAACGAAAACTGTTTTTGAAAACTCCAGCCGTTTTTAATGTGTTCCTAATTGCGTAATTAATCTATTAGGCATAAAATGAAGCTTTTTAGCATTAGAGTTTGAGCTGTATATTCTGGTTTAGTCTTTTTGTTTAAAACGTTAATTTAAAAATATAAAAAGAAATAAAAATGCACACAACTACTAACTAAATTATATTAATTTTGATCTTAATAAATTAAATAAAGTTCAATTAAATTAATATGGTTACTAGCTACGTAATACTGTTCAAGGGCGGCGCCAAGGGTGGTCTTATGGGGCTTCATTCCCTTAACTTTTTTTCTTTTAAAATCTATTTTTTTTTTTTTTTAAAAAAAAAGGAAAAAATTCTTTAACGCGCGTGGAAAAAAAGTAAAACAGTACAACTATCAAAAACTTAAATAAAGCTTTTTAAAATGATGCATCTAGAAAAACAGCCTATTTGTGAGACAGTTATGTTGTAGAAACTAACTCTCAGTATTTTTCTGTTCAAGTAAACATATGCAGTGCCGTGGCAAGTGGGTCTGTGCCCCTCCCCCCTTCCTTGCAAACTCAATTTCAATCAACAGCCTTGCTAAAAAAGACAAACATTCATCGATCATTGTTGACCTATTTAAAGATACAAAGAGTTATAGCTACATTTATTTATGTATAATGAAGCAAGATTATTTATACAAACCTATGAAAAGTGTTAATTAGTTTTATCTTGGTAAAACTACGTTCTGCACTTGCAAAGGTAACTGGTAAAGTAAGAATGATTTGTAACACAACAACTAGATTGGGATAAGTTTCTTGCATCTCTTCTTTGAGGCATTTTTTTTTTTGCTCCTTATTAAACTTCGCTGTGGTTAGTACAGTTAGAGATTATTTGCCAATACTTAAACTGTTTTACTTATCTTTTTTTTTAACAAAAAAAAAAAACTAAAAAATTAAAATATAATATTGAAGCAAAAAAAATATTCGTGTATTTACTTTATTAACTATGACAAGTCGTTTTAACTGCATTTCTAAATCCTGAAAATCTATATCACCAAGCTTCATTTGCAAACTTTTGCAATATATAGACAAAGAATTTTCATTACAGGCTTTGATCTTATCAAAGATTTAATGAAAATTCTCTTAGATTTGAGAAGAAGGTTGTTTTTTTTTCTTTGTTTTTTTTGCTGCATGCTTTCTTCGAGAATAAACGTGTTTTTACAGCAATTTAAAAATTAAATAAATTATATATATATATATATAAAAAAAAAAAAAGAATTAAAAAAATAAATTAAAAAAAATAATAAATAAAAAAAAAATAAAAAAAAAAAATTTAAAAAATAAATAAGTTTTAATATTTTTAGTTTTTAGTATTTAATCATCATTAAAACCGGAAATACGTTTCAAATTTATCAAACTATCTTCAAAATTTTGCAACACTTAGTTTTTTGAAAAAAATGGAAGTTACAATGAAAAATATTGAACGACTTATAACAACAAAACTCAAAGAACAAAAAAATATATATTTTTAAAGAAACTGACAAACTTCTGAAAAATCAAGAAACAACATTTACAAATATTATAAGCTCAAATCTGAAAATTATCACAGATAGATTTGATAAACTCGAAAGCGATATTAGCACCAACAAATCAAAATCTTCAACCTTAGAAAAAAACTTTAGAGATATCAAAGAAACTTTTAACTTCCAAAAGGAAAACTTCACAAATAAACTAGCACAAATGAGCCAAAAGTGTAATGATGAAATTAGCATATTAAAAAAGAAGACTTGGAAAATAGATCACACCGTAATAATCTAAGAATTGACGGACTAGCCGAATCTTACTCTGAAACATGGAATGACTGTGCTAGCAGAGTCAAAAGTATATTTAAAAACCAATTGGGAATTGCGGAGGACATAGTAGTTGAGAGAGCCCATCAAGTAGGACAAGTAAAAGAAGACAAGCCGCGAACGATAATTCTCAAACCTTTAAATTTTCACGAAAAAAAAAAAAAAAAAAATTATCTTTAGCAAAAAAACTTAAGGGCAGTGGAGTATTCATAAATAAAGATTACGCAAATGAAGCTTCAGAAAAACGAAAAAGCTTTGGGAAGAAATAAAAAGACACTGAAAAGAAGGTAATTTTGCAGTTATCAAATATGATAAAACTTTTGTACTAGAGTTTCGGAAATAAGTTAAGTGCTTAATCTCAGTTTTATAAAAATAAACTCTTAATCATGCGCAATGGCTTACAAAACAATTGAATTCTTTTGAATCTGATAACAACATTTTACTTAACGACTTTTATGACGCAGATAATTTTAAAATATCGTATTTACAAGTAAAACAAAATGCTATAATATAAATTTATAAGAACTCAGCTTCTTACTTCTACACCTTTTCAAGATGTAAATGAGAACATGAAAGTTGTAATTAAGAAGTCGTAATATGTAATTAAGAAACACAACATGTAATTGAGAAAACGTTATATGTAATTGAGAAACACAACATGTAAATAAGAAGTCGTAACATGTAATTAAGAAACACAACATGTAATTGAGAAAACGTAAGATATAATTGAGAAATCATAATATGTAATTGAGAAATCGTAACTTGTAATTGAGAACACATAAATTAAAATAGCAAATTCACAGTCTAAGTTTGTAGGTTGTTACAAAAGGTCTTTTTGGACATGAATTTAAGTTATAATCTTAAATTTTGTTGTTGAATGCACAAGTAATAATAATGGAATTGAAAGATCGTTGTGTTATATGCCAATACACTATGACCCGAAAGTCTGTGATTAAGCTAAATCCGTGTCAACATTTATGTCACCAAATTTGTTTACGTCCAGTTCTGGAACAACCAGATTCAAGTTGTCCGATTTGTCGACATGAAATACACACAACTGAACAAGTTGAAAGAAAACGTTACGTTTTATCTTCTCCAAATGACAGGAGAAGAGTTGTTGAATGTGCGGAGCGATTTGAAGATTGGGTGAATCTCGCGCAAACGCTAGGTATCAAATATAAGACAGCATACAATTGGGTTCGCAGCGGAAATTCAAATTTCATCGGAAAAGGAGGTTTTAAACCGAAAAAGTTGACCGAAGATCAAATCGAAGAAACATTAACATGGATTGAAAATGATTGTCAATTAACATTGGTGGCCATCAAAACAAAGATATTAAGACAATTTAACATAAACGTTAGCACAACAACAATAGCAAAATACCTCGAAGGCAGATTGTTCTCATTAAAAAAAGTGCACAAGGAGCCTTCTACAATGAACAGTTATGAAAACAAACAAAAAAGAGCTGAATATGTTAGAAACATCAACGAACATATCACAAATGGTCGTCAGATAGTTTGGTTGGATGAAACAAATTTTTACCTTTTTTGTAGAAAAACGCAAGGACGCGCGAGACAAGGAAAAAAAGCAATTATGAAAGTACCTGCTTCAAAAGGTTTAAACATACACTTGATCGCAGCTATTTCAACTACAAATGTCGTCATGATAGAAACTCGCAGGGGATCATTTAAAGCAGATTCCTGTAACGAGTGGATGTTGGCTATGTTTCACCAGTGGGTTACATCCGGGAATCGTTTGGAGGATTTGGTCGTCGTAACAGATAATGCTCCTTGTCACGCTCGTTTGCAAAGGGTGTTTGATAATTCACCAGCTCAGTTGTTACGTTTGGGACCATACAGTCCAATGTTGAACCCGGTGGAAACGATCTTGTCCAAAATTAAAAGTAACGTTAAAAATGCAATTCGCATTCCACCTGTATTAGGTGACGGGATTGCGGAACAGCGCATGCAGTACATAGAACGAATTGTAATTGAGGCGAAAAACACTATAATGGGAGGAGATTGTGCACGTGCGGTACAACACACAACCACGCACTATGCAACTATTTTAAATATGGAAGACGTACAAGTTGGTGCTTAAATGATCAATGAAGTGATTTTTAATTATATAATTTTTAATTATAATTTTTAATTGAATTATAAATTTTTCCCTAAAATGTTTTTAGTGTTTATTATGTTAAATTCATTTGCCCAAAAATTATAAATTTTTCCCTAAATTTTTCCCTAAAAAATTAAATTTACGCTACAAATCTTGCGTCATTTTTAAGTGCGTCATTTTATACGCTCCATTTTTTTACGCGCCATTTTTTTTAAGCGCCATTTTACACTTACTCCTTTAAAGCGATATCTAAATTAAAATTTTCGTGTTGTCAATTACATCTTTCTATTTCTTAGTTACAACTTACATTTTCTCAATTACATGTTACGATTCTTAATTACAATTTTCGTTTTCTAAATTACATCTTATGTTTCTTAATTACAACTTACGTTTTCTCAATTACATCTTACGTTTCTTAATTACAACTTTTGTTTTCTCAATTACATTTTACGATTCTTAATTACAATTTTTGTTTTCTCAATTACATCTTGAAAAGGTGTAAAGCATCCATCTTAAAATCAACACCGATTTCAAAATCATTTTTTTTTTTCTTACGAACGAAGTTATCTCAAAAGATAACTTCGTTCGTAACCACGTCGTAGCAATTGAGTATTTTTCATTTTGTTTTTCCGCTAGTTTCTCCGCTAGCCTTCTAACAAACCGATGACATTCTTTACCCATACCTCCATTTGTACCAAACACTTGTGGTGTCAAACTGCCATGTTCGACTTCACGAACTCGTTCGCCATGATTTCTTTTTTTTTCCTTTTCGTGTTTTCTGAATATAGCAGCTATATCTAGATTTTTGTTGCTCATGGAATTGACATGCGTAACTCTTTTTTTTATATATAAACAATAACTTTTTTAACAATAAAACTTAACAATAAAATTTTTTTCATATAAACAACAAACAAATTTTTAAAGAATTAGATTTCAACTTGCAATACTTTGATATTGAAACTTTTAAAATGCAATTAAAAACAGATACAAAAAATTTCATGGTGATACACATCAATATCAGAAATTTAAATTTAAATATTTTTAAAATTTAAAAACTAAAACACTTTCTTTTAGAATGCATTTTTTTATTTTGCATGATTTGTCTCACAGAATCATGGTGTGATGATGAGTCAGCTCAAAAAAGTTCAAATTTTCAGATTCCTAATTACAAAATTATTTCTTCTAAGAGAAAAACGCTCATAAGGGGAGGTGGAATTTTAGTTTACATACGTAATGACCACGATATCCAAATTAAAAAAACCTCTCGATCTCTAATTCAGACATGAGATCCTAACAATTGAGATAATTAAAAATACAAAAAACATTGTAGTTTCTACTTGTTATAGACCGCCTGACGGCGATGTTATTCAATTTTCAAAATATCTTCAACAAATTTTTATCAAAAACAATAATGAAAAAAAATTATCATTCTGCATCGGTGACATAAACATAGATAGTTTAAAATACAATGAACACCCTTATACTAAAATCTTTTTTGACAATATATTTCAACACGGCATTTTCCCGCTGATTAACAAACAAACTCGTGTTACAACAACTTCCATTAGTGCTGTAGATAATATTTTAACTAACTCTTTTCTAAATAAGTCCATAAAAACTGATATTTCGGATCACTTTCCAATTTTCTTTTGTTTTGCTGAATATGCAACCATAAATGACAATTCTAAAATCAAAGTCTTGAAACGAAAAATGAATGAAAATTCTATGCTTAAATTTAAAAAATCTTTATCAACAGTAAATTGGATAAATAGAAGAATGAAACCTTGGATACAAAAATTCCGCTTATAATCTATTTCTCGACATCTTTCTTGAATTTTATAACAAACATTTCCCAATACGAGAAATAGAATTTTAAACATTTAACAATGCTGTCGATTGAAATCGAGGTTGCAAGAAAATTAAATTATGAAGGCATAATAAATGAGTTTGCAAGCATGAAAACGCGTCGCAAACCCTTTTTTTGATGGTTTGCGACGTACTTGTATTATCTGTGTAATACATTAAAAATATGCGAAATAAGAAAATTTTCAAAAAAAAAGCAAAAATTATACATAAAATATTTAAAAAACAGAAACGAAGCTAATCTTAATATCTATAAAAAATATAAAAACCTGTTTAGAAAAATAAAAAATAAATCTTAAAAAAAGATATTATTCTGAACAATTAAAAAATAATAATGGGAACATAAAGAAAACGAAGGAAGTTATGAAAGAAATCATTCGTAAAAATAAACTAGTTTCTGACATTTTACCCTCCAGAATAACGGAAAACGATATTGAGTACAAAAACAAAAAAGATATATCAAAAATATTCAATCATTTTTTTGTAAACACTGGTCTAAACTTGGCATTAAAAACAAAAGGCTCAGAAAAATCGTTTTAAAATTATTTTAGTGATTTTGAGAGTTCATTGTCAGATAGTGATCTAACTTTTGATGAACTAGAAACAGCAATCAAATCAATCAAAAAGAAAAAGGCCCCAGGGTATTGACGACATCTCTGGCAATGTTGTATTTTATGTTTTTTCTACAATAAAAAGGCATTTTTTTAATATCTTCAGCTCTTCAATCAAAAACGGGATTGTCCGCAATAAGCAACTATAGACCTATCTTAATTCTTTATATTTTTTAAACTCCTTGAAAGAATAATTTACAACAGACTGTATAATAATTTAATAGAACACAAAATCTTAAGTGAAAATCAATACGGATTTCAAACGCAACATTCAACGGAACATGCTATCCTAGATCTCATTAAAAATATTACAACTTCCTTGAAGGTGGTTCATACCCTTAAAAAAAGTTTCAAAGAAAACTAGTTATTTTAAATGCTTTTTTTAGTTAACCTATATAAATTAATAAACAATTTCCATCAAAAAAAAAAAAAAAAAAATATTTTTGTCTCATTAATTCATACTTTTATGCTTAAAAAGACAAAATTTAAATCTGCGATTAAGCAAAAAAGGCTTGCTTTTTGATCCTAAAATTTTCAGGCTATTATTATTAGGTAGTTACACAGGAGATGAAGTTCCTCAAGGATCTATTCTAGCTCCTCTTCTATTTTTAATTTATGTCAACGACCTCCCAAAAGTCTCATCTAAGTTAGATTGCATAATTTTTGCAGACGACACTAATCTGTTTTATTCTTCTACCTTAATCAGTAACCTCTTTATAACCGCAAACTTAGAACTTATTAAACTTAACACATGGTTCAGAGCTAACAAATTGTCATTAAACTTAAACAAAACTAAATACATCTTATTTCACCCCAACCAAAAAAAAAGGCTATCCTACCAATTTTACCAACTCTTAGAATAGACATCACAATTATTGAACGAACTCAATCATTTAAATTTCTTGGTGTGCTTCTTGACGAGAAATTATCTTGGAACTCTCACATAAATACCATTAATACAAAAATCTCAAAAAACATTGGTCTACTCTATAAAGCAAGAAATTATCTATTGTTCAAAAATTTAAAACTTCTTTATTTTTCCTTTATACACAGCTATCTATCATACGCTAATATAGCATGGGCAAGTACCCATAAAACTAAATTAAGTTCACTCTATAGACGGCAGAAACTCGCTTTAAGAATTATATTTCATAAAAAAACTGACTCAGGCAAACCCATTACTAAAACAGATGAACGTTTCAAACATTTAACAAATTAATATATATTAAAATATTTTATTTACGTTCAAACATAAAATGGGTACTGTTCCAAGTCGATTTATAAATAACTTTTTTAAAACTAATATAAATAAATTTACCACTAGAGCAACTGGAAACTACATAGTACCTTTGAAAAAAAGAAAACTATCCCAATTTTCTATAGCATACCGTGGTCCTTACTTGTATAACAAATTAATACCAAAAAATCCTCAATATCCTTCCTGAAAAATATATATTCCTTAAAAGCTAATCTTAAAAAACTCGTCTTAGATACAAGCAGTTATATGGAAGGGTAGGCTAAGGCCCCTCATTTTTGAAAATCAAAAGGCACTGTTTTTTAAATGCTGTGGGTTTACTCTGTGATCAATAAAAACCAAAGTTTAACTCATTTGCATAAATTTTGGACCCCGTTCAACCGGCTCAAATATCAAATTCGCCTCAAAAATTCATGTTATGACCGGTTAAATAACCTTCAAAATGAAAATCTCAAAGGAACTGTTTTTTAATTAATTTTTTATGTTCATATGATCATGTTAAAGCCTAACTTTATGATAATTGAATAAGACTAAGACTGTGCTTTAGAATTTTGGACCCTGAGGTTTGACCCGGTTTCCTTAAAATTTGAACGGTTTTTACAACATTTTCCAATTTGCCGCCGACGCTGGTTTGTTTATTTAATTGCTAACCTTTAGGAAAACTATTTATTTGTAGTTTTTTCATAAAAAAAATTATAACAAATGGGATCTTAGTAATGAGGAAAGGGTGGGGAGGGGGTCAGAGATTAGGGGAGGGGAGAGGAACTTGTTCCCCCCCCCCCTCATCTTTTCTAAATTTTCAAAATAAAAGATAAAGTTTAATATTATATATAAACAAAAAAATGATTTAGCCACTCGCTTTTATTTAGTTTTAAGCAAAAACATAACAGTTTAATATAATATTTCTTCCGAAAATCAGTAATAATGCTTTTTTCACATCTAATTTTACTAAAATAAACAAAAATTCAAATAACGATGGGCGTATTTAGAATTTAGTAAAATGCTTTAAAAACCCATTGAAAACCCATTCTGCAATATTTACATTGTATACGGATTGTATAATTTTTTGTTAGTTATTTTTACGGCGTAGCACATAAAAAAATGTTCAAAATAAATAACCGCGGGCCCCAAAAATTTGTCACTGTATATAGTTACCTGCAAATTTACCTATTGTATATGTAACCTTGGAGGGTGTAACTTTCTTAAAAACATCAGTGTTATTTCTATACTAAAAAAACTGAGAAAAAGAAGTTAGATCTTAGTAGTAGCGGATCAATATATTAATTAAACTGCATATAATTGGGTGGTATGTCATGTAGTTTATGTTTTGATGGCATCATCTATAAATAGAAAACATCATGGCAAATCTCAACAAAAGTCTTAGAATAAATTAATACAATTCTTATTATATGCATTTATTTAAAGAAATTTATGTAAGTGATTATACCGAAGAGATTTAATAAACTATTGTTAAAACTCCTTGAATTATACGCAGTATAATTTGCGTAGTATAATCCCCAGCAATATTCGGAAACTTCTTTTCCAGAAATTTAATTAGTGAAGAAACAATGCGATTAAAAAAATAATACCCTCTAAGTTATAAATTTAAAACTGCCATGGGAGAAATTCGCTTATACAGTAGAGTTCCGTTAAGTGGAATTGATAAATAGTCTGACTTAACGAATGTCCTACTTTAGCAAAGCTCATTGTATGTGTAGAAAGGTTCAATAGATATAACTAAGAGTTTTCCAATCTCTTAGTTATATCTATTGAACATATCTATTGCAAAAAGTCTGTGCTACAACAAAGTCATTCCAAATTTTGCTTTAAATAAAGCCCGGAGAGTCAAAATCTTATGAAGGAATTAAAATATCTATTACATTTAAAACTTATAGTTACTCGCAATATAATAAAATTCAGTAACTTGTCAACTTTTGCTTCTTTTTTTACTTTTATTTCAATTTGTTTAAAAAAAAAAAATAGAAGCTTCCTCGACTGTAGTTAACCCCTTGGCTTTTGAAAGTGAATTCAGTTTAAAAAAAAAATTGGCATTTGGACAGTACCTAAATCTTTTTGAATTAGATCAATGTGACAGGGCACTAGGTAAATTTTTACCCCAGGCGTCATAAAGGGTCGCGGCGGGCCTGTATGTATGTATGTATGTATGTATGTATGTATGTATGTATGTATGTATGTATGTATGTATGTATGTATGTATGTATGTATGTATGTATGTATGTATGTATGTATGTATGTATGTATGTATGTATGTATGTATGTATGTATATATGTATGTATGTATGTATGTATGTATGTATGTATGTATGTATGTATGTATGTATGTATGTATGTATGTATGTATGTAACACAACTAATTATATTGAAAAATATAATAAGTAATGAAGAAAATAGTTATAAGTATCTCATGAAATTATTTTAAAAAAAGGTTCTCGATGACAAGATTTTGCACAGTTTTCTGCCAGTTTCCCTTGACTACACAGCTAAAGGTTTATTTTTTCCTTTTTTAAGACTTATTTTGTCTTTTAAAAATATAAACTGTAAAACTATTTTACTTTATTTTATTACTTAATACTTCAAATATATCCTTACATTATTTCAGTTATTTTTGAAGCATTTTGACTGTATTTGCTATAAAAGTATATATTGTTAAAGCTATGTTGTTGTAAAAATATATGGAAAAAAAAAAGTCATTAAGCTTTGTTACAATGCTGATCTGTTCAAAACGCCCTTTTACTGATGCAAATGACATATCAAAAAATGGAAAAAAAAAAATCTGTTTTATACTGATATTGGAGTTGCCGAGTGTGATACGAGTACACACTCATATGAATAAATCGACATTTTTTTTCCCCAATACTTCTGTGATTTCTGGTGCCTTAATACGTGTGTCGGAAATTACATTTTTGCGATACTCATAAAAAAATGCATTTGTTGCCTTTATTGCACTAGCTAATATGTCGAGAGAGGTTGCAGAAGACTGAAAAAGCTTACTTGATTTGTTGATTTGAAATAAAACATCATACCAAATAATGATTGATAATAAGAAAAGCCATTTTCTAATATATTCCGGGAGCGATCATACTTCTGTGGCTGTAGTCCCATCTCTCTTTTCTAAGTCATGTTCTTCCAAACTTTCGAGTGCCTCTAAAATTTCTTTTAAATAACCATGAAGTGGTTTAACACAGTTTATTTTTACTTTCCCATCTGGTATCTGATTTTGTTTTGACAGAAATAGCCACGTACAATTCTAACATTTTCCATCGAGGAGGAGACAATGAAAAGAGTGTATATAACCTTGAAAGAACACCAAAAAAAGAAATTGCACTGATAGATGACCAATACTCATTTATTCTTTGTGCGAAATGATTGGCGTACAATCTAAAATAATAGAATAGTATTTTTTTTTACCCTAGACAGGTTTTTGGATTCAATCTCCTCCGGAAACCTCATTCTGTGTGTCATTGCTCAAATAGTGCTCCTTGGTTTCTTTGTCTTGAATTCTTTGCATCAGCTCATTGAGAACGGTATCGTACTTAGCCAATAATTCAAACATTATAAGAAACTTTCCATTGCTCTTTGAACCAATGGTAATATCTGAACCACGGAATTCAAGACTTCTTGCAGAAAAAAATAAGGTAATGTCCAGTATCCTTTCTAACACTGCACTGCGTAGACGAGCAACTTTTCATCCAGTGTTCAAAGCACTTAAAATGTACATTGCATGTTTCGTGTTCTTAAAGTTCTTTTGATAAGACTTCCCAAGTGTTCATTACTTGTCGGAATGGTGAAGAAGTTATTCCAAAAAGTTTGCAACAAAAACAAAACACTTTATTGCTAATCAAAGAATATACGAGCCATATCTGTTCAAAGATTTCTCCATTCTTCATCTTGCTGTCATAATAATTCAGTGAAAATCATCTTGTTTCTAAATTGTCTGGGAAATTAATTCCAATCATTTTAAAACTACGTTTAATAATGTCACACCTCTGTGCATCAGAAACATCATCAGGCAACTCAAAAGGATCATCACTGAGAAAAATAGGCGGAATTGTTATGCCATTTGATGTAGACTCACATATCATAAATATTTGAATACTAGAGTCAGATTTTGATATCACATATCAAAATCTGACTCTATTATTCATATAATGACAATCAGAATTGTTTGTTGTTTCTGTTGGTGTCAAAACACTTCCAGACTAAACTGCTGGTTTCAAAAAATGTATTAGTTTGGGGTATTTTGTGATTTCCTCCCTGGCTGCAGCTTTTTCTTTTCTCTTAGTCGCATCACTTTTCACTTTTTTCATGCCAATATTTATATCGTGAAAACCTAACGTAAGATAAATATAAATTTTTGCAAACCTTCTTTTCATTGTTTGTTTTTTATGATATAAAAAACTAACAACGCATAATAATAATAAAAAAATCTATTCGAAATTGCAAAATAAAAAGAATAAATTTATAAAACTTGCGTTTTATAATATAATTCGGACCTCGGTAGTGTTAATTCTTTGTTTTTTTGCATTAAAAATGTTTTTGCTTATTTTACGCTAGCATAATTTAGGTAATATCGTGATTGAAAGGCCAATTTTTTTTATTAATAGTAACAGTAACTATATATATAAATATATATATATATATATATATATATATATATATATATATATATATATATATATATATATATATATATATATATATATATATATATATATATATATATATATATATATATATATATATATATATATATATATATATACGTTTTTTAACTATTATTTTTTTTACTATTTTTTTATTTAACTTATTATTTAATTTTTTAACTATAAGAAGTATTTTTTGCTATGTATATACTTATGTATACTTTTTTTTTTTCAATATTGACGTATATATTTATAGCAAAAAAGACTTCTGATAGTTAAAAAAAATTTAAAGCACAATCGGTCCAAATACCACCCTCAAACTTAACTTATGCTAAAGACATTTACAGCTTAAGTAAAAACAGTTACAGTTTGACAGTATATGTAGTAAACAGTTTTATAGTAAATGTAGTATAACAAATAACATTTATAATTTATGCTAATAATAACGTAACAAAATTTTTAAAAATTATAAATCTTTTTTGTTTAAACTGTTTTATTTTATATATAAAAAAGATAAAACAATTTTATATATAAAAAAGATATAACTTCTGGCGCCGTCTTGCTAAATTTATGTTCAGAGCCGTGGCTAGGCTTCCCCACACACCCAATTTTTTTTTGGGGGGGGAGGCAGCATTATCAGGGGCTCTTTTCAAAAATTAAAAAAATTTTAATTTTTATAATACATATATATATATATATATATATATATATATATATATATATATATATATATATATATATATATATATATATATATATATATATATATATATATATATATATATATATATATATATATATATATATATCTTTAGATAAGATTGATGAACTGCTAGACATATAAGGTGCATTGATACTTCATTTAGATCTTTGACATTGAAACCTGTAAAATATCATTACTATTTTGTAGTAAAAACTAAAATAACTCACTAAATCATTGATTTAGTGATTTATTTTAATTTTTACAATTAGTGATGATTTAGTAAGTTATTATAATTATTATAATTATTTTTTATGTTAATGTAACTAACATATAAAATAGCATATAAAAATAATTTATATGTTAATTACATTAACATATAAATTATTTTTATATGTTAATGTAAATTACATTTTGAGGAACTATCAAATTATTTAATGTAATTTGAAAAATTAATTAATATTTATATGTAAAAGTAAATTGCTTTTTTATGAGACCTACTTATACTTGTAAAAGTAAATTCTATTTTGATGTAATCTGTTTTTACATAAGTTACTTTTAAAAGTAAAAAAACTTACTTTATAAAGTAAAAGCCGTTTTATAAAAATTAATTACTTTTTTGCAAATGTAAATTAAATTTGAACGGTGACAATTACTTACATGATAAACTTTTTCAAAAAAATTTTCTTACTCGTGTAAGTAAAAAAAAAGTAAGTAAAAGTGCTATCCCTAATCTGAAATTATATTGAAACATTAAATGTATTAATTATACGGTAAAACATGAACTACTACTACTACTACTACTACTACTACTGCTACTACTACTACTACTACTACTACTACTACTACTACTACTACTACTACTACTACTACTACTACTACTACTACTACTACTACTACTACTACTACTACTACTACTACTACTACTAATACTACTACTACTACTACTACTACTACTACTACTACTACTACTACTACTACTACTACTACTACTGCTACTACTACTACTAATTCTACTACTATTACTACTACTATTACAACTACTGCTACTACTACTACTACTACTACTACTACTACTACTACTACTACTACTACTACTACTACTACTACTACTGCTGCTCCTACTACTAGTATAGTAGATGTGCCCTTTAGTACGTGTATGACACGAAGCTCTTTGTAGTCATTAAAGTCGAGGTAATGTCGAGAAAGACTCTCTTAGCACGTTTTTACAAAGAAGTGTAGGAAAACTTATATAAAGACACGCTAAGAAAGTCTTTCACACCATTACTTCGGTTTTTATGAATATATACATACACTCATACATACATACATGCATACATACATACATACATACATACATACATACATACATACATACATACATACATACATACATACATACATACATACATACATATATATATATATATATATATATATATATATATATATATATATATATATATATATATATATATATATATATATATATATATATATATATATATATATATATATATATATATATATATACTTAAATATAGAAAAAATAACTTTTAATGGAACTTAAAGTTTCATGCCTATCGGCAATCATTAGCCATGAAATACCATGAAGTATAGTAGGAGCAGTAGTAGTAGTAGTAGTAGTAGTAGTAGTAGTAGTAGTAGTAGTAGTAGTAGTAGTAGTAGTAGTAGTAGTAGTAGTAGTAGTAGTAGTAGTAGTAGTAGTAGTAGTAGTAGTAGTATAAAAGTTGTTTTTCTATATTTAAGTATAAAACGCTCTGTTTTTAAAAAACTAAATATTTCTTAAATATTGAGCACTCTACAACGATCAAGAGTTTAGTATTTTTAATACTAAATCATTTAACAACAATATATATATATATATATATATATATATATATATATATATATATATATATATATATATATATATATATATATATATATATATATATATATATATATATATATATATATATATATATATATATATATATATATATATATATATATATATGATATCCTTTAAAAAAGCCTTTGACAAAGTTTCACATAGGAGATTAGCACTAGAACTTGAAACATATAGCATTACATCTACGTCATTGAAGTGGATAGTTTCTTTTTTAACCGATAAGAAGCAAAGAGTTGTACTTGGAGAAAGTGTATCATCATGGGTAGACATAGTAAGCGGTGAATCACAAGGTTCTGTGCATGGTCCAATTTTATTATTAATATACATCAATGATCTTCCAAGTCAACTTACGAACCAATTGTTGTTGTATGCAGATGATTGTAAAGTAATAGCTGAAGTTAATAATGAAACGGATGCACATGGTTTACAAAATGACATCTCTATGTTAGAAAAATGGGTAATAAACTGGAAAATGCAATTATGAAAAATGTAAAATCATGCATATTGGTAACAAAAAAAAAAAATTATAAATATTTTATGACTAACAATAATATAAAGCAAGAATTAACTACAACTAAATTGAAAAAAGATCTAGGCATATTAATCTCGAATGACTGAAAATGGTGACCACAAATCAAAATTGCATCATCTATTTCAAACTATAAATTTGGTATAATATACAAATCATTTAAGTATAAAAATAATGAACTAATGAAATTGTTGTATTTTAGTTATACACGGCCGCATTTAGAATTTGCAATACAGGTATGGAGTCCTTATCTTGAAAAAGATATAAATATATTAGAAAAAAATCAAAAACGAGTAACGAAATCTGTACCTGAGCTACGTCATCTATTATACCGTGAAAGACTAGAAAAAGGATATTAACATCTTTAAAACAACAAAGAATACGAGGAGATCTCATACAAATGTACAAATGGTATTATGATATAGAGAAAATAACTTGGAAAATACCCCCTCAACATTCGTACTCTTTAAATTCTTCTTGTCCCGTATTCAAACATTCGAGGTAATAAACATCATTTATTCACCGATAAAAAATATTTAAATCGAAATCGTGAAGGTTTTTTTAGAAATCGCACATTCAAGTTCTGTAACAATTTACCAATTAAAACAGTGGAAGTTATAAATCTCAATTTATTTAAAGCTAAACTAAACTTAGTTGACTATCTTTAACTTCTTGTTATGTCTATAATTTACAGACATACGCTTACACTTTTACAGTGTAAAAGATTTAACATGGCGCTAAATCTCAACAGTATTGTATATATATAATATATATAAGAATGGAGCTACGAAGCCAAGATACAGTGACCAAGCCTGCTTATAATGGTGAATTTATAAGCCAAATAAAGCTTATTTCATCAGTTGAATTTGATGAAGTGGGCAAGGCATTAGATGACAAAAAAACTTCATCATGGGTGATTTTTAATAAGTATTTTATTAAATAGTTATACCCTTTAGTTTCAGAACTATTTTGAATTTTATGTTTACAGCTTTATGTCAAAACTTATAAAAAATTATAACTGTATATATTAGAACAATTACTTCTTATTTGGTTGTATAATTTTAATTGTTTTGAAGGTAATTAATGTTTAATGTACACAGTTTCATTTTCATTAGTATGATTGTAATACATTATGAGCGAGGTTATGCAATTTTTTACAACCACATGTCATTACTGGTGTTAAATTGTTATTTAGATCAGGGCTAATTTTTTTTTGTTATACCAGAAGATTACCATACAAGATTTACAAGCTCCTCCTATGATGAAATCAAAAGTTTTATATCCAAGCCAAGAAAGTTTTATATCCAATTCTTTCTTTAAGGTGTGCCTTAAAACTATGCTTGTTCTAACATAGGATCAATTTCGTGTCATGACCAAGACAATATAAAAACAAATAACAATTTTTTATTATTATTATTATTATTTAAATTATATCTATTGAATGAGTTTGATAATAAGATAAAAACTTGTTTTTTTTTTTTTTTTTTTTTGTTTATTTAATGTTATTTTTATGAAACTTGTCAATTAATTTTTATCATGGGTATATCAGTGTATTTCCTTGCTATAAAATGCTTTTATTCTGTTTTTTTATTTTTTGTATTAATCCAAAGCAATAATGTAGGGTAGAGCAGGACTGAAGTTATTAAATTTTAGTAGAACAAATGAAGTTAGTTAGTTAGTTGGTAGTTACACTGTAACTGGATGAATCCAGCAAGTGTCGTTTATCACACTTTGGCAGCATTAATCCAAATATATATTAAAAATGTTTAGTTAAAACTTCTTTGAATTGGCGTTATACTCATCTAATCTATTCTTAAATTGATTGACAGTTTTTTAAGTAACAACAGTTTCCGGTGAAGCGTTCCATAAATTGGCCGTACGATTTAATAAAAAATGATGCCGAGGTAAATAGTTCACAATTTCTCTTTCATATTTAAGATTGTAACCTCGAGTAATTGAATCAATTTTAAGCTTCGGTTCATTAATTAAATCAATTTCCTCAAATCTGTTAAGTAATTTAAACACTTGTATTAAATCCCCACGTTCCCTCCTTGTTTTCAATGTAGATATATCTAATATTTCCAATCTCTTTTCATAATTAATTTTCCTTAATGATGGAACTAATCTACTCATCCTGTGTTGAACTTTTTCCAAAAGTGGTATGTCTCCTTTAAAATAAGGTGACCAAACAGGTACTGCAAACTCAATAAGAGGTCTAATAAATACCTTATACAATGTTTTAACCAATTTCGCATCAATTTGTGAAAATGTCATCTTTAACATACCCATCATTGAATTTGCTTTAGAAGTACTTGATATAATTTGTTTTTTCCATTTCAAGTTTGTTAAAAAATATACCCCTAAATCTCTCTCGCATTCGGAATCTTTCAGTTCAACACCTTTTAAAGTATATTTCAATCGCGGATTATTTATACCATAATGCATTATAACACATTTACTAGAATTAAAACCCAAGAGCCACTTTTTAGACCATTCCTCTGCACTATCCAAATCTTTTTGCAAGCTATTTTCCACATTTATTTCATTTACTTTTGAAAGAATTTTTTTGTCATACAATTCTGACTTATTTTTAAATATATTTGATATATCATTAATAAAAATAACAAATAATAAGGGCCCTATTACGGATCCTTGCGGAACACCACTGAAAACTTTGCGCCATGAAGAAACAACATCACCTTGGATAACTCTTTGGATTCTGTTTTTTAAAAAAGCTTCTATCCATTTTAATAATAAACCACTAATTCCATATGAAGATAGTTTAATCAATAGTCTTTTGTGAGCAACATAATCAAAAGCTTTAACAAAATCTAAAAGTGCTTCATCTACCGAAATACCAATCGATAAATTTAATGAAATATAATCCAACGCCTCTAATAAGTTTGTTATACAAGACTTCCCTTTAACAAAACCATGTTGTGACTTCGATATTAATTTATATTTCATTAAATATGATTGTATGCAGTCTCTGACTATACCTTCCATAATTTTACAAGTAATTGACGTCAATGATACTAGTCTATAATTTGCAGCTTCTAATTTATCTCCCTTTTTGAATAGTGGTGTAGTATTTGCTGCTCTCCATTGAGTTGGTAGTTCACTTTTAATAAAAAATTCTATAAAAATTAAAGTTAATGGCAATGCTACGGAATCCGCATAATTTTTCAAAATCAACGGATGTATAGAATCAACTCCATATGTTTTATTGACATCAACATGTTTCAATCTACTTAAAACATCAAAATAATCTATATTAACTGCATCAATAATAATATCCCCTAAATTATCGATTTGTGGAAGCTCTTCTGTAGAATTAATGCTTTAATTACTTGTTTAATCGTTTTTTGACTATTCACATATTTATATAGCAGTTTCGGATTTACCTTTGATTTTTCAACAAGATCATTTTCATAGTTATATCTTGCTTTACGCGATTCTATTTTTACAGTTTTGCAAATATTTTTATATTTCATTACTTTATTAAAATCTTTCCAGTTCGATGATAAATTTTGGTAACGCAAATTTTGTTTTGAACGTACTAGAAGACTTACTTCATCAGTAAACCATGGATTATTTTTTCTTTTCTTTCTTGAATTTACGTCAATTACTGGAATAAAAGCATTACATGATTGACTAATTTTTTCAATAAACAGATCATACATAAATTGAACTGATAACCCATCAAATAAATAATTCCAGTAAATTTTATCAATACTTAGGCTTATTTGTGGATAGTCCCATCTACTGTAATCAAATTTATACTTTGGATAATTTTCCATTGCAATAGCATCAAGGTTAAATTTACAAGTTAAAACCAAATGTCCATGATTTATATTTCCTAGAACTGGATTAGACTTAAGTTGATAGACTCGTTCATTGTTTTTTGTAAAAAAAAGATCCAAGGTATTTTTTGTAACATATTGTGCATTTTGAAAGGTCAGGATTGATACGTGTTGGTACAAAAAACATTCATATATAATATCAATAAATTCATTTTCAACAGAATCTTCACCTACTTAAATATCACTAACGTATCCATTCGACCATTTTACATTTGGAAAATTAAAATCACCAATAACTAACAAATCTGCAAAATTATTTTTTTCTACTAATTTACAAGCTTCTGTGAATATTTGACTCATTTCAAGCATATCTACTTGTTCGCTTGGTCTGTACACGCAACCAATTAAATATTTTTTATCGTTTGCAACTATAATGATCCATATTTGTTCAATTTTACTTCTATTTAATATACCTTCGTTTACCTCATAAGATATTAGGTTGCTATCTATATATAGCGCAACCCCTCCTTCTCTACGCCCATCCCCCCTATTTCGTTTATACAAAGAATATCCTTCCAAATAAATTTCCGATGTCTCATTAAACCAGGGTTCTGTAATAGCAATTATTTGAGGATTTTTAAAACTACATAAGATTTTAAATTCTTCAACTTTGTTTACTAAAGATGTTGCATTCGTATATAAAACATTAAATGATAACAAACTTACTAATTTTTTATGTTGTTGTGTTAAGTTGTATTTTAAATTTGACAATTCCATTTCCACGGATCGCATATCTAAAGGGCGAGTTTGCTATTCTTTCACAATTCATTTTGTCACGTTTCTTTCTAAGCTCATAGTTTTCCATTCTCTCTGCTTCAGTTAAATCAGGCGAAATAAAAACCTTGTAATCTTGCTTTTCTCTTAATAATTTAGATTTTGCTAAAATTTGGATTTCTCTCAGAATCTTTATTTAAAATCACTAATACTGGTCCCGGTTTTCCAGTGTGTTTCGTATTTAGCTTTTTTCGGAATGTTGGGACGATTTCTACATTTATTTCATGAAATAGTTTACTAATTTGTTCTTTATGTTGTCCTCGTGGTGTCCTGGGTCCCTCATGGTCTCCTTATGGTCTCCTCATGTCGTTCTTGCAATGTAGCTTTTTTAGATGCAGGAAGGCCATAGACAATAATATTTTTTTTCTTTTTTCTCTACTTTTTTGCTCATTAATAGCTGCATTTACAACAATTGATTGTTCAACTGGGGATTTCGTTTTAGAAGAAGAGGTAGACCAATTTTTACTTGTTATAGCATCTGGGTACGACTGTTTTGGCAATGATTCTCGAGAGTCTTTTTCATCCTCTAGTACCACAATACGTGTTTCTAACCCTTTCAGCAGACAGTCATTTTCCATTTTTAATATTTTTTTCTCAAGTGTTTTATTTTTTTCTAACTCTATCTCAAGATGTCTAAAATACTCTAATTCATTTGTCTGTATTTTGGTATTAAGAAATAACAAAACTTTCGAAATTTTACCACACCAATCATGTAAGACTTTAGAGCCCGTATGATTTCCTGGTCCTAAACTTGGCCAATTTTCCTGCTTTAAAAAATCCATTTCCTTGTTAGTTTTTCTTTGTATTTATATCTCTAACAATGATGAGTTGGTCTTTGAAAGTGATTTTTATTAAATCTCATTTTTATCAATCACTTAAAAAGTATGATGAGTATTTGTATAAAGATAATTAAAATTTTAAACAATAATATTAGCTTTACATGTTTTTTTTTTTTTTTTTTTTTTTTTTATGTGAATCAATTGCAATTGATGGAATATCTTTAAAAAACAGAATTCACAAAATAATGCTGAGGTAATCAAAATATTTTTTAATTAATCAGGAATTTTAAGGATTAATTCATTTTTTATATATTCAAATATTTCTTGTGTTTTTTTTTTTAAATTCTTTTTTATTTACAGCTTCTTCTATTAAATACGACGGAGCAACTGAAACTTTAATTGATGGCTTTTGAAAAATATTTGCATATATTTTAATAAAGATATATTTTCTTTTTGTCTACTAATATTTTGTTTTCAGTGTTAGTTCAACATTACAAATTAAAACTATGGAAAAAGCCTAGAATTGAGTTGACGTTTTAAGTAAAATAAGTGAGTAAAAAATAAGTTAAAAGTTATTTTTTGGTCTTTAAAATTGTTTGAATGATAATTTATTATTTATTAAAATATTTTCTTTTTTAATTTTTGTTGCTTTTATGTTTCAATCAAACATAGATATTATTGTGTCTTAATATACCTTATATTATATTATTATATTTTATATTAATAATGAATATTTTTGTATTTTTGCTTTTCTATTTTTGTTCAATATTCCATATTATTCTTATGTAGATGTTTATGTTTTAACAACCTGGGATTCTTTCAATATTTTCCTTTGTTATTGAGCCTTGAGTTATTTGAACATAATATATTCAGAACTCTGCTGAATAATAGAGTAATAAATATATTAATAAAAATGAATTTAAAATAATATAATAATACAATAAATAAATACAATAAATTTATAAAATAAAAAAATCTTATCTTTGCTAAAAATGTCCACTAATATTAATGTTTAGCAAGTACCATGGTTATAAAATGTTCAAATTTAGTTAGTTTAATTAGGCCAGTCAGTACACTTATATTATGGTTTCTTCATTTTATTATTAGTTCATGTAATTTTTTCGAAATCAAATATGTGAAATAGAGCTGTTTTGAATAAAGATTTACAAGAAAAGGTAATTCCATCTATTGGATTAGTGATAAAACTGTTTGTTGGCTTCCAGGTACCAAAGCATTGACTGCACTAAAAAGCAAAGAAGAATTGGTTTAAGTTTCTACAAATAAAAACTAAATTCTCTTCAAGTATTACACCTATATATTACAATTATTATTTTTTAAACAATGTGGTAAGAAGAGTTATTTTGTTGATAAAAAATATAACTATTCGTATAACTATTTCAATTCCACAAAAAGCCAACAGTATTTGAATTCACAACTACAAAAGAAAAATGTGATAATGAGAATGTTGATTTATATAAACTTCAATCTTTATGCCTAAAAATTTTTTTTTTTCAGAATTTATACTACAAATAAGTAATTATATTTTACAGGTTCAGTTATCAAAGATTGAAAACCTGGATGCAAATTTTGCGTCCAGGTTTCCACATGTGTGGTTTGGATTGTTCTCCACAGTATGTGGTTTGGATTTTTCTCCAAAGTGTGTGGTTTGGATGGTTCTCCATATTTAATGTATCTCCACAAACATAATATTAGATTTACTTTATGTTTTTTACAGATAAATCAATTACAATTAATTCGTTGAACGTCTTAATTTTGTGTATTCTATCTAAAAGATAGAATACACAAAATTATGCTGAGATGATCAAAAACAGTAATGGACTCTTACCTCATTTATAATCAGGGTGACCACAGCTCCTCTAAAATCCTCTAAAGTCCACCTAAAAACTCTAAATTCCACCTAAAAACCTCTAAAGTCTACTTAAAAACCACCTCTAAAACCCTCTAAAAAGATAAAAATTTGATCAAAGCTTCTATTTAACTTCTCTTTTTTAAATTCTTGATGGTATAATGTTCAAAATACCCATTCTCAATCTGCAAAACTAGTTAACGCCTTAAAGTGCATGGAATTGTAAAAAATTGATTTAGCAAATGCATGCTATTTATTGTAAAAAATGACACTACTTGACCCCTGTCCAAGCCCCATAAGTGTATAAACAAGGACCTTACACCAATAATAAATGGCCACATAAAACTTTTTTATGGAAATTTTATATGGCCATCCCGAAAATTACTTTTCAATGCTAGAAAAGTTTTATATTTTGATTATTAATTTATTTTGAATAAAAGTTGTTTTATTTAAATTAAATATTTGAAAAAGCTATTAATAACCATAAAAAAGATAATATAACCTAACAGTTATATTATCTTTTAAAAATTAAGAGTTTTTTTGAAAAACTATATGGCCTCATGGATATGAAGGGCAAAGGTGGAAAAATATGTTTTAACAACACTAATCTATATGGCGTTGAAAAAAGATATACCTTTATAAGTTGTAACATCTTTTCATTAATTATATTTTTTTCAAATCTTCCCTTTTTGATTTTTTTTTATATATATTTTTTATTTACAGCTTCTTCTATTGTATTCAAGGGAGCAAAAGAAACCTCGGTTAATGGAACATTGTTTAACTTACTAAATTACGCTCCATTTCAAAAAGGTGGTGGAAAAGAGAAGAAATTTGTGTAGCTTCTATTCAATTATATGTAAATATATGTAATATTTAAATATATTTTTCAATAAAACAAGTTTCATCTCTTTCTTTAATCATACCTAGCTATTTTAACTAAACTAAACTGAAAAATTTCTAAATAGTCTAAGTATAGCCAATGAATAGATTTATAATCCATAAAAATGCTGTTTCTTATTTTAGTATTTAAAAAGTTCTACATGTAACAAGGAATGTATCCATATCAAAACTTTTGTTCTTTGTTTTCAGGATACTGAATTATGAAGCTTCAAAGTTAAGTATGCCATCAAAGGCGCCTTTCCCCTATATTTTTCAAAATAGCCATGAGGATGTTTTTGAAAGTTTAATTTTTATATTTTTCCTAATAGTCTATACTGTAACATGATAACTTAAAATCAACAACGTAAATGATGGAAAAAATAGACCTAAATAGGAACTTTTTATGCTTAAAAACGAAAATTGTCGCACATGGAACAAACTTCGAACTAGAGTATGTTAATGATTAACAAAAAAATTACTCTGATTGGAGCCTGGGAACAACAAAATCCGTAAAACTTTTGCCCAAATAGGAGGAAAAATCATTATTAAAATTTTTATTATATAATATAGTATATATATAAATATAGTAATAAATTTTTATTTTAAAATAAATATATGTCCACAGATAGATTTTTAATTTCATCAGATAATATTTGAGTATGTGAAAGCTATAAACATGTAGAGTTTATAAACCACTCATTTCGATGGGTTTGGAAGCTTTACATGGTCATAACATTTGAACACTAAAATATTAGATGTTGGAGATTGAAATCTATCGATGAATATAAACTTAGTTTAAAATAGCAATAATATAAAACTTAGTAAATTATTATCCTCATAATTGAGCTTAGGAGAGGCACAAGTTTAAGGGTTTTTGTTATATCAAACTTTATCGCACTTTATCGCACTTTATAACACTTATCGCATTTTTTTGTAAAGTATTCTTATTTGATATAAATATAAGCATACCCAAAACTAAAGTTTATTCCATTTCGGAAATTTATTTTTGTTAAACATAAAAAAAATTGGCTTCGCATCCTGCGTGTCTGTAAAAAAGAGAGTTTTAAAAAGCACTGAACGCACTTACTTTCCCATTTATAAAAAATCCGTCCCGAATGTAATGATAAATCGTGTTACTGTATCAATACGTAGAGTCTTATGCGATATATCACTTACGGTATTGTCATCTCAAGATAATATAAGATACAAGTATAGGAAAAAAATATAAAAAAATACAAGTATAAGAAAATAATAATTAAAAACAGTATTTAAAAACAAATCGTTCACGTGTTTTAAGTAAGAGGTTTAATATATTCTTAAATGGTACAAAATTTGCCTAAAGAATCTAGTGTTGATAAATAAATAATATAATTCAAACGCCAGCTCGAGTACGTCGCTTTTTTTTTTTTTGGTATTATAACTATCAAAGAAGTAGTTAACATAAAAAATAGTTCATAATAAATAACATATGTATAAGTAACACAGATAAAAACAACAAAGTATAAACTTTATTTAAGTCTTTTAAAACATATTTAAAGAAAAAAAAAAGTTTTAATTAAAGTTAAATGACTTCAGGCATCATTTAACTAGTCATACATCAAATAACAAAATTTGGATTAAAATAATACAAAAACTGACAACAACTCTTGATATTTGTTAAAAAGTAAATTAAAAAAACTTTAATTTGCGTAAATGAGTTGAACACGTTTAAGCCAATTATATTTATCGTCGTTATTTAATTGTGGTTTGCTTTTTTTTTTTTTGTAATTGCTGAAACAGCATTGTTATTGTGTTCAGGATATTGTAAATTATAGGAAATGACAAATTACAGAAGTTTACGTTTTGACTGATTTTTTTTTTATTACTAGAAAAATGAAACAAGCTGTTGTGAATAATATTGTAATTTTCTTCCTAAATTTTTTGTTGTTGTTTTCAAGAAGTTATCAATTTGTTTTCTTACTTGATTTTGTTATAATATCTTTTGTTGCGTCGCAAACAATCCTTCAAGTCGAGAGATTCCAAGAAATATTAGTTGCAGACACCCTAGTCTTTAAAGGAAAATGCATGTCTTATAACACTTGCAATGATGCCGACGCTTTTGGGCTGTCAATAATAGATCCTTGTCAATGTCGTTGTAAAGATTCTACAACAGTATCAAGTTCAGATAACAAATGTGTATCAGTAGAGAAAATTTCAGGTCAGATTCATGTATCTTGAAAAATATTTATTTAATTATTTAAGACGACTTCTAGAAAAACTATTCTTAAGAAAATTTCCCACTATGTATTACTAAAATAAAAAAAAATAAAATGCTCTTTGCAAATGGGCTCCTTTAATTAGCTGACTCAGAGCGGATTCAACATTTTTTGGTCTTTAAGATAAAATCTTTTAAACTAAACAATTAAAGTTTATTAAACAATGAGCAAAAAAAAAAATGTAGGTTCATTTTTCTCAATTGGGATGTGTAGATACCAAACACAACCCCATCGGGGGTGGAGGTCAGCTCAGGGGCGGATCCAGCATTTTTTTAACTTAGAGATAGCTAATTTCAGGACATGGAGCAAACTTCAAACTTTTAAACCTCCAATCATCGCAAAAAATTGCGATGATTGGAGATTGGGAACAAAAAAACCCGAAAATTTTCGTCCGCCTTCCCCAAACGTGAGAGCAACAAGTTGATGAAATATTTTTTATTTTATTTTTAACTAGACTTATATTCACCGATAAATTTTAAATTTTATAGTAAAATAATTTAGCGTTCAAAAATTATGATCATATAAAATTTGCAACCCCCTCAAATTGAGGGGGGTTAAAACTTTATATAACATAATTTTCGAACGCTAAATTATTTTACTATGAAATTTAAAATTTTTGGGTGAATATAAGTCTAGTTGAAAATTGTATAAAAATTATTTCATTAACTTGTTGCTCTCACGTTTGGGGCAGAGGGGGCAATTTTGAGGCTTTTTTGTTTCCAACCAAAAAAAGTAATAAAAATATATATATTTTTTTATGTCTGTAGAAAAAAAATTAAGTACATTTACCCCTAGCGATATTCTTCCGTAAGTTTTACTTTAAAGGCGTCACTTGTTGCTAGTTGCATTTTTACGCGTCTCACATGAGATCTGGTAATAAAATATACAAAATAGTGTAGGATATTGAAATTGAAATAACTTAAAAAAACCAGTTTATTCTTTTGTCAAGAACATCCCTTTGTCTTCAAGTTTTCTGATTTATTTCACAGGAATACCCATTATCTCCTAAATATACAAACCAATGTATGTACACCAATACTGTATAAACTATACATAATTATTATACTTAACTATTATATGATTATTATAATTGTATATATGCGGGAATTTTCAAGGTTCTGTTACTTCAACTGAAATTTCGGTTTGGAGCAGTGATAGGAGAAATTTTTCTCACATTATTTCCGTATTTACCCTTTATGAAGTTCCGCACTTTCTCATTTTATTATGTTCGTTGTTAAACATTGTTTTCTTTGTTTTTAATTGATTTTTTGTTTAATTTTTTATTCACTGATTTGTGTTTTTTCAGTTTTTCGCATTTTAGTACTTTTCTAGATTCCTCTTTCACATTAGCCAAAGTTGATCAGGTGTCGCCTTATCAGTTATTTACAAAGTTTACTGTAAATAGTTTAATGCAAGATGAAATATACATCTATTTGTGTTCTGAAACGTCATGTTCGCGAAATATCTCATATTGCACAATTGACTTTGAGAACTCTTTTTACGATAGTTCTGGTTGGCAAAGAATCTGGCAAAAAAAAATTGATGTAGACTTTTTTATTGTCAAAAACAGTTTTGGGATTGCCATTCAAGTAAATTTTTAATTACGAAAAATGAATGTATTTACATTTTAACATTAATAGGGATTTTATTTTACGTAGCATTATGTTTTGATACCATTAATGTTTTAATAATGCGATATTCTTTTGTCTCATCTTTATCGCATTAAAATGTTCAAAATGGTGTTCTTATATTTGTGAGAGCAAAATATTCAAATAATTCAAAATCTTTAAATAATTATGGAAAAATTGTATTTTAAACATTTTTTTTTTTAGTTTAAAACTGTACAATGTGCAATGAATAAGTATTCTGGTATGCTACTAAAGTTATCTTTGCAGTGTCAAGTTAACAACCAGGTACAAAGTGGATCTGCAGTTTTTTCTGTTGTTGGTTCTTACAAAAGTAAGAAAAGCAATATTTTTTACGAATAACACATCTAATTAAATTAAATGCGCACTGTAAAAATGATAAAATGTTTTAAAAGTCAGTTTTACTATATAAAATATTTTCTTAGAAATACTTTGATATCAAACAATTTCAGTTGAAGTAAAAAAATTAAAATAGAACAAAATTTTTTAATTTATTTATGACAACTTTACTTAGTTGGCGTATCTCCAAAAGATCGAACTACTTGTAGTAAATTCGTTACTCCAATACCTCCAATCACCAGCTCAACAATAGCTTCAATCACCAGTTCAAAAATTTTTTTGACAAGCACTGTTCCTTTTACCAATAATTCTCATTTGTCAAAAAACGGTTCTTTTGATAATTTAATGAATACAACTGTAAAAACAATAAAAACTACTACAAGCGTGTTAATAGCAAATAATACTTATGTATTCAAAGAATTAATCAAGTCAACGGATTCGCCGTCACTTTCGCACGTAAAGGTATGTTTTTTGTAGCAATAGTAACTTAATCATTACCTGAAATAATTATTGTTTGTTTAATAAATTTTATCGTAATAAAAAGTGGTATCGTAATTTTTTTATTTTAGGTGCGTAATGCAAATACAAATAACGCATTAATATCCGCTGCCGTGGTATTGATTTTTGTCGTGATTGGTTCATGCATAATTATAATATTTCTTTATAAAAGGTGGCGTCGTGCAAAACGCAATTCAGTTATTATAGATTCAAATCAGCAATTATCTTTTGAACAAATAACTCATCCACATCCAGTTTTTTTTTTAAATGAAGGTAGCATTTACCGAAATGGCGGCTCGGTTATATCAAAAGAAGCTTGTTGTTCGGAAGCCTATGGTATACCCAATATATCAGAAAATTTAGATAGTTCAATAAAATTATCATGTTTTGAAAAAGTTTTTGCATCACTTGGTGAGGTTATTTTGAGTGTTATGTGTGTGTGTGTGTATATATATATATATATATATATATATATATATATATATATATATATATATATATATATATATATATATATATATATATATATATATATATATATATATATATATATATATATTATGAAACGGCTAAGAAACCATTGCGATTAAAAATTCCAGCTGTTAATTAGTTACTTAGAAAACTAATAGTTGCAAAGTTACTTGTTACTATTTAAACTGTTATTTGTTTGCTTTAGAACAAACATTCTCTCGTCTTCACAAAAAGAAATCAGTAGACAATTCGTTAGATAATAATTTTGACTACAGAATGTTCATTGACCCCATCTCAAATCAAAACTATGATGGGTTTAGCGTGAATCATTTTGACGACTTAAGTTACAACATTCCTGAAGAAATAGTTATCACTAATAATTATAATCATATCGATCAAGTGAATACAAAAACTGTATCATATAACAATGCAACTAATAAAGTTCGCTCTAAATTTGAAAAGCATACTTCTCAAAGTTCATCAGAAATTGAAGATGTTTTATACAGCGTCCCTGATGAAATAAATACTATTCACAAAAACACTACACCAGTAGTTCTTTGTAATACCCAATCAGGGTACATGAAGCCCTATCCTAACATTATAGAAGATGACAAAAGTGGAGATCATTTTTATGATTTTCCAGAGTCATCTGAACCTGTTTTAAAAACCGCTTCTCAATACGAAAATCTTGCATCTTTGAGTATGTTTAAGAAAACTAACTCTTGCGACAAGATTGGTAATATTCCAATAAACGAGTTTGATTCCAACAGAAAAACTGATAATGAACAAAGACGTGAAGAATCTATTTATTCTGAACCAGAACATGACGATAGATTAAAAAACACAAGTATAATTGAAGCCACCTATGCTGTACCTGAACAAGACGATAGTTTACAAATATAAGCAAACAATGATGTTATTACATTTGCTTCATAGAAGTAACTAACGTAAAAGTCGTGCTATTCAACCTTTCCATTACCAACGACAAACGACAGTTATTTTAAATTTTTACTTCGTTTTAACGTTAAAGAGTAGAATTATAAACAAAACTTATTTATATATTTGTCTTGTTTTAATTTAAAGAAGCAAATTTATACAAATATTAAAAAGCATAATAGTATAATGGTATTTAATAAACAAATGATTTCAATGTAAATACAAACTAAAAGTAAAATATTAGTTAGCAATTTATTCGAATAAGATTTTAGAGAATTAATTATACTAGTTATTAATTTTTAAAATTAATTATAAAATTTAAAAAATATATACTAATATAAAAATATACTAGTAAATTTAAAAAAAATTCTCCATTTTTTCATCTAAAGATGTCTTTGATAAATATATCATATACAGTGCCAAAAAATGTTCACAAAATTCTATGACTCTTATACTTTCATATTGGCATGAATTTTCAAAAACTTTTTAGAAATATTTAGCAATTACCAAAGAAGATTTTACCTTTTTACTATTTTTGATAATATCCCGAAAAAAACTAAAATATTTTTTTGTTTTCTTATACGTGAGCGTACAATCTTATGTTGTTACCTTAACTATATTATTTCCTGATTTTTAACATACTTTTAGGTGTTAAACCTTAAAGTTATATTCAGAAATGATAAATTTGTATATTTATTAGTAAATCAATAAATGTAATGGCGTTTAATACTTTTTGTAAATGCGATGCATTTTAGTAAAGCTGCACCAAGCAGTGAACGTCTTAGATATGCATAATAAGTAAAAAAGAGAATAGCAGAGTGAGATAAAAGTACAAAAAGACAGATGTCCAGTGGAAGACAAAGAGCCGCTATTTATATTAGTGTCCAATTGTGTTATTTAAATAATTTTTCTTTGGGTACCCCATTAGAATGATTGCCACAAACCTCCAAATTGACACTGAGACCAGAGGGCACATGGCGGAGTTCAGTACAACTTGCAAACAATAATATTTGTTTATAAAACATGCTGTTGTGGCATGCGTAATTAGTATAAGCTAATAAAACAAAAACATTCAACAGTCATTAAAATTGATATAATGTCACACTAAACTTGGATTCTAGCACTCACAAAATATATATGTCCAAACAGCTACTATTAACAACTTTCATATATTCAAACAAAATGATTACATTATAGCTACAATAACATGTATATAAACTTTTTGAAACGTAGTACCAATTATCTTAAACTATATAATGGTGTGAACACAAAAGGTAAACCCATGTCACACCATAATGTTTTTCAAAATTTGATAAGATAAAAGGTTTGTCAATAATATTTAGATCGTTAATAACGCGACTGAGTACATGTCACGTGGCTGTAATGTTTTAATGTTATAATTTAAAAGTAAACATGTTTATCTTTAAAAAAAATAACAAAAAAACTAATGAATAACTTATTTCCGAACTTCATATTCTTAAAATATAATTTCTGAATATTGAACTGCTTTTTAACTTATTTAAAAAGTTCAATTTTCTTTTTTTGATTGAGAGGTATTTATATTCAGGCACAACCAGAAAATAAGAGATATTCTTACTTATGTGCAAAATACAATGTAAATACTTAATAAACTTAATTAAAAATATTTAAATTAGTTAAAAACATTTTAACTTTCAAACTACAATATCCATAGAACTCATGTTCATTAATAAACTTATAAAATACTATAGCACATTTCTTTCTTTTTGAGTTCCATATTTTTATGAGTAAACAAATCTTTATATAAATTAATCAACTTCAAATATTCTTTTATCTTTAAACTATAAAACAAAACAAAATAAAGTTTTTTTAACAAATGCTGAATACTGTCATATACATATCATAGACATATATAAACTGCAAATTCTAATTATTAACTGTTATGAGTAAGCTAGAAAATGTTTTTCAAGATATGTTAATGAAGCAAGTGATTTGGATCATGTTGGTGCATAAATTTAAACTACGCCTTAACTTTGCACATCACCTTGCATCAGGCGACTTTAATCCCAGGATTCCAGGCTACCGGCGTTTTTATAATATCGAAATTCCGGGATAGTCTCACATCAATCCCGGGATTCCCTATTCTTATAGGGAATCCCGGGATTGATGACAAAACAAAGCGTAATGAAAAAATATATAAAAATAACAACAGCTTACGCGTCTCAATAAAATAATTTAAAAAATATTATAAAAGTTATTGAAAAGTTTGATTAAAAAAAAAAAAGTGAAAATCTTCGCAGTATATTATGTTGGTTAGTTATTCTATTCTGTTCTGTAATTCTAAAAAATAAACATTCAAACTGAAAAAAATAATGTTAGACTCTTAAAATTATAAATTAAATAAGTATGACGTTTGTAAATTTTACAATTAAAAGTAACTCAGCTGCTTGGAAATATTTTCTGCGGGATGAAAAAAGCCAGACAGTGTTGTGCCAAACTGCAAGAAGATTTTAAAAATCAGAGGTAGTTCAACAAAAGGACTTCACACACATGTTTTCAATGTATAATGTGAAGGTGAAAAGTTCAACCCAATCTAATATTACCGAAGCTGCTTGCCTAACGGCGTCTGACATGCTTTCGTTTAATGTGATTTGTTCTAAAAAAAATTTATGTGCCCTTCTTATTGCTATAGTATTCTGAAATCTACTAACGTCAGTAAACATAATTCGTAACCATGTAGTGGAGTAAAAAAAAAAAAAAAAAGGATTAAGTTTATCAGATTTAGGCGCACAAGAAAACTGAGGGGTAGGAGTAAGATTTTCTTTATCTTTTGACAAATGGATGTCACTTCGAAATTGTCACTATATTAATATTCACGTTCATGGAAAAAATTCTCACTTCTAGAGTTTAGGTTTTGTGAATAACAGATTAAATGCCAGCTAAAAAGTGAATTGATTTATTAGAAAAAAAAATTAAAAATTATGGTCTTGATCATACAGCGACGTTGTGGCTGTAATGACCGACGGAGCTAGTATCATAAAAGTGTATAAAATATATAGTATTATAAAAGTGGAAAAGTTGCTGGCTGCTAATCAACAATTATATTTGCCTACGACATACAACTTTGCTATAAACAATGTTCTTAATAAAAAGAAAGATCAGAAATCACTCAGAATTTGAAAATGAATTTTCTGACAGTAATTTATCCAAGAATAAGAAAATTGAGGAAGATTTACTGGCTTACAATCATAAAAAAGTAAGACCTAAAATTGAGCTAAATGACTTTCATTATAAGCCAGTTATAAAAAATTGAAAGAAATGTAAAAAAAAAAAAAAAATGCAAATTGATACTAATATTAACACGATCACCAACCAAGAACAACATTTTACAAAAATATATTAAGGGTGACTTTGGAAAACAGCTGTCTTTAATAATGAACTGCAAGACATGGTCGAGCAGCCTTTTGCATTCAGCCTTAATATTGTCACTTCACATAATAAAGTGATAATATTATCAGAGATCATTAAAGCAATGGTTGAAGCACATTGTCGCCGAAATTCTAACCTATTTACAGCCATAGCTATTAATTTTATGCTTAAAAAATTAAAAGATGCTGACAATAAAACAAGTGAAGAAATGTGTGCAGCGTTGGTGGTTCGTATGCATGAACGCCGAACTGATATGAGTAGACTTCTGCAATACCTGCGTAACAGTCGAAGCTCCGTTTAGTCGACGATGAAATAAATATAGCGCCTTCTTCATTTAAATGTGAAAAACTTTTCTGAGAATTTCTGGAAAAATTAATTCCATCAAACTCTCCTATAGTAAAATTGTCAGCGACGGATCCAGAAATTTTTGGTGGTGAGATTTTAAAATATTTTTATATTTTGCATCACATTTGTGTCTCCTAAAAAAAAAAAAAAAGCCTGAAAAGAATTTGAAAGTTTTAAAATATATTTTAAAACTTCTGAGATTCAAAGACTCTAGTATGTGTGTATGTGTGTGTGTGTGTTGGGGTAGGGGGGAAGGGGGTAGGGGGGTGATATCCATCACTGAAGAGCGTTAGGGTGATTCTAATATGCTGAGGAATTGATTGAGGAAACCTGTAATTACCCCTGAGTCTGTTAATAATTCTTTAATTATGGAAGAGAAACTTGATTGTGTTATTAAACACATCGACAAGTGTCGAGGTTGTTAGTGCAGTATATAAACACATAACGTGAGTTTAATATTTTATTTCTGTAAAAACACTAGCTACAAGCCGTTTAACTATTCCTCCTATATCATCACAAGGTTGCTTTCCGTAGGTGGTGACAAAAAATACCCATTTCGTAACTATTTCAAAATCTGATTTATTCTGACTTAAAAATATTTTTGTAGTTTTACTGGTATAGACACTAGAAAATACTGGATTATAACTATATATAACATTTATATACTAGTTGGGCCAAATGTTAAAACTTTATTTTCTGTATAGACAATGAAAAAACCAAAAAAATATAAAAGTTTTATTACTTCGTTGCCCTTTGTCTTTTGGCACGTCTATTATCTTGGCGCCCAGAGCATGTATGGCCCCTTTGCCCCTCCACCTCAGCAACCCTGGCTACATTGTGGTTGTTATAATTTGATACAATGCAATATGAAATGGAATTTAATACTTGATCTTCTTAATAATACATAACTACAGGATGAAGAGTATAGATTAAAAATTATTCCAAAGGAAACTTTGTACTTCATCATGCACAGCAAACTATAGTTTTCTGCAAAATCTCCGAGAATTATTGCGCTATTTGATAGCAATTCTTCTTTAATAGTTTTAAACATTTAGATTAGAACTTAGAATTATATGAATGCGCGGTTAGCTTTACTAGTTTATCCGTCATCATATTTACATAGTCTTGTATGCTTACTAGCAGTTCAACTAAATTTGATCTATCCATAATAAATCTATTAGTTAAATTCAATTGTATTTTCGGGTAAAAATTTCTCAAAAAACACAAATCTCAACCCTATATCACCAAAATTTTTGAAACTTGGCACAAATGTTTATAGACATATGTTAGGAAAGATTGTAATTTTTTTCATAAAATTCTTTACCGTTTATAATTTACAGCAATTTAAAGTTTCCTTGATTTTGACTAAAAACTGAGGGGGCAAAAGTGCCGAAAATCATTCCGTTTACTTTCACCTTAATATGGTGCTTGTAGTGATGCTACAATTCTGAAACTTTGTACCAAAAGAGTTTAAAACCTGTTAAATCCGAAAAATATAATTTTTTATACGTTAAACAAGGGAATGTAGCTTATTTTAAGATCCATAAAATACACTTTATAATACCGAGAAAAAAGGGCATTGACAATTATAGCTATAAAAAAAATCTGACTGATATAAAAAAAATTTAATTTCGATTTTCTTAAAAATAAGATCAACACCTACTTTTCGAACCAATTTTGTTTTGGCCTTGTATTTACTTGAGGAGTTATTGATGTTTGATATAGACACAAATTTTTTTAATATTTTTTAAATTAGACACTTAATATAACCCCACCTTTTACCAATCAATCAAATTAGAAACTAAAAATTTAGTGACTTTATTATCTTTTTCATTTTCATATGATATTTACAACAAAATTTAAACGTATATAATTTTTTTTTTTTAAATACTAAACTTTAGTGATTTTATAAATGCTTTACATTCACATTATTTACAAGTTGGTTCACAAAACATAATATTTAAAAAAAGAATAGATAAGACATAATAGACTCATAATTATAAAAATCTCTACCTCCTTAGGAAAAATAATTTTTTTTAAGTCCTCTTTGGCTAAATAGTAGCAAAGTCCTGTTTTTGTTATCGGTACCTCAACTTAGCAAATATTGTGGACATCAGGAATCCAGCATTGGCTTTCCTTTGGTGGCCATTTAAACGACCCACAGTGGGGTATTTGATTGATTTAGGCGGCCAAAACTCAATTTTTCAGAACTTCCAAAATAAATGAAAAAAGTTATTTTAACAATTCTGAATGGTTAGTGAATATTATAAACGTTAAGTAACCGCGAATGGTTTTAACAACAAGCTGTAGGATATATACAAAGTTGATCATTAATTATTGTCTACGCGTTTTCTTTTGGTCGCTTATTTTATTAGCATTTATCAGCATCAAATAAGGTTTAATCAAAGTATATTTCAAAGTGTTTTGTGATGAATTCTAATGAAGTTGGTAAAGGTAAATATATTTAAAAAGTTTTAGTTAGTTTATTTTGGGATTATATATAAATCTGTTAGTTTTAAAAAAACTCTTTTCTTTCTCTTGTTTTTTGCAATTTTCACTGCAAACTATAAGTAATTAGTTATACATCCAAGCATTTTCAGGTTGCTGTTTTTTATTAACAGATAGGCTAAGGTTTTGACTTCAATGATATGTAAAAATCACATACCATTTTTTTCCATTTTGTTCTTCGTATTTGTTTATTCACTCTTTCTGTTCTTAAGTGTATGATAGGAAAAGACCAGGGGGTTTTTTGTTTCAGTATAAATTTTTTTTTTGTTTTCTTTTTTTTTCTGTGTAAATTATTTTTTTCTGTGTAAATTATTAAAAAAATTCTCTGTAAAGTAAATTATTACTTTTTTTAAAATAAAGTTTTACGATTAGTATTATATATTTTATGAAAACTATAAAATAACTTATTTTTAAAAAAACACTAAACTTCATGTTCAGGTATGTTTTAATTTTAAAGGGAGTTTATCTTAGGTTCGTCAGATGTCAGGGAAACAACCCGAAGAATGTTTTCTCATCTAATGCAGAGCCAAATTTTATCAAATATGATTGAGAAATTATTATTTTTAGAACATTACGTATTAGCAAAAGATAATTACTCAGACGAACAAATAAAAGAAGTAAAACATAGTTTATCGCAGTTTAGTTACGAGTTAAAAAAAAGATGATCAATAGCAAAGTGGGGTAAAAATTTGTTTTTAATAAAAAAACAGTGATTGGCTAGATGGAAATATTGCAATAACTGCAGTACTGCATCAAGGGAGTAGGCCAACAAAGAACTTTAAAGAATTATGCGAGAGAAGCAAAAGAAAAAAAACAGAAAACATACGTGCTACCACAAATTCAGAAACTTTGATTTGTGCTGCTCAGGTGGAATTAGGTGTTACAGAAAAAAGAACTGCTTCAAAAATTTTAAAGAACATCATCCACTCCCCAAAGCTGGCAAAAATGTGTTTTACTCTAGCGTTTCACAGGAAAAAAAATCACAGCTATCGGTATTAAGTGCACTGGCCATGTTTGTAGAAGCTGGTTTTTCCAGAAGACAATATGAAATTAATAGAAGTTCTGGCAAAACATTATATCCTTGCTATAGTATCCTGCAAAAGTAGATTATTATCCAAATAAGGAATCTTATTATGTCACTGAAACCTGTATTGCAGTCAATTTACAAGATTTATTGAACCATATCCTTACACGATTAGTCGTGTATTTAGAAGAAGTAGTACAAAATTTAAACGAAAAAGAAAGAAATTTATTAATATTAAATTGTAAATGGGGCTGTGACGGATCACAGCAAAATCAATATAAACAGAAATTTCTGAATGATGCCAATTCTGATGCAATTATGTTTCAGAGTTCTTTTGTACCGCTTCAATTAACTTGCCTATTAAAAAATGGCAAGCGAGATCAGAAAATCAAAAATTAATTGTCAAACAAAAAAAACTAAAAATACAATCAAATTTTAGAAAAAAAATAGGTTAATTTGTAGACGTACCTAAGCCTGGATTTGGTAATTCAAATCATGGCAACACTAGCCAACGACTTTTTGCAGACCCAAAGTTGGCAGCTGAAATATTGTGTATAGATTATAACCTAATATATCGCCTTAAAGTAATATTAGAAACAATATCTAGTAAACATAAAATAGATGTCAAAAATTAAGAAGACATACTGTAAAAATTGCGGGATTATATGTCCAGTTTTACCAAATGGTATCCGATGAGCCCTACAATGCATGAAATTCCTTTATTCATAGTTTTATTATAATAGAGTATGTTTTGCTTCCTATTGGTCAGCTATCTGAAGAAGCAGCTAAATCACGAAATAAATATTTTCGTCTTTACCGTCAAAACAATGCTAGAAAGTTTTCCAGAGAATCTTGCAACCTTGACGTTTTTAATAAATTACTAATTAGTTCAGATCCTATTTTACCTGGCATGAGAAAATTACCAAGAAAAAATACTAAACCATTCTTAAAAGAAACCTTGGAGATGCTACTTCCAGCTGAACTTTCTAATTTTACTGATCTTGTTGATACAGAGGAGAAATCTTCAGAGCAATCAACGATGTCTTCAGAGAATCCGGAATGTCTTCTGATGAAGAACTTTAGCTTTCGGCATCATCCTTTGAATAGTAGTTATTTTGAGTTAAAATATAAATAGTTGTAAAGATTTTTTTTTTAATATATACCATAGTTTAATAAGAGTTACATAGTAATTGCAAGTGCTTCCGAATACATTAAGATAACACAAATTGCAATGTTTTGACTTTCAATTCCGAGTGAAAGTTAGAAGAAGAAAGTTATCCTCCATATATAATAGGTTTATATCATGATAAGAACCATACAAAATAGATTCTTATCATGTTTATGTTTTAGTAAAGTGTAAAAAAAAAAAAAACTGTGGGGAGGAGGGGGGGAGTCTATCTTCCATAAATTTTTAAAAATCTTTTGTTTTCTCTTTTTATTTGGCTTCTCTACCAGCTTTTTCTACAAAAAGTTAAACTTTTTCAACCAAAGATTATTAAATATTTTTGGCCGCCTAAATCAATCAAATACCCCACTGTGCGATCGTGCAGGATCATTAGGACACATAAATTTTACAAGCCCATTTTTTCTTCTAAATTAATATCTTCAATGACTCCTATCCACCACTTTTGCTCATTGGAAATACAGACAAAATTACCTGGTACTAAGTTTACAGTTGTTATCTGGATATTTCCAAAGTCATAAATTAAAGCAAATTCTTCATCAACACTGCATAACTTATTGCTTACCTAAACAATATAGTAACATATGCAATTATTCCGTTTTACTTATCAAACGTGTTTTGTTAAACGCATAGATAGCAAATGCAGAGGAAATAAAATAAAATACAAATATTTTTGAAAATGATTTTGCAGAAATCTAATATCTATTTGAGTTTATCAATAAAAGTTATGCGTGTATTTTAAAATATGGTAAAAGGTATAATTAAAAAATAATAATTTACCTTTTGATGGCCAAGTGGTACAAACTGATGGTAACTTCATGTTCCAGGTATTGTATTAGCAGTATCCAATCGTTCTTTTAGAGCGGTTCTCGCCAAAGTTAAATCTTCTGATGAAATATATATGAAATTTATGCCTTCAATGTTTTCATTGCAATATTTATACATTGCTTGTGGAGATAGAACATGATTATCTATATTTCTTTGCAAACTTGCTAATGTTGCCAGACGTTTGACTGTACCACCTATCCCATCACAAGGTTGCTTACCGTGACTAGTTGCAAAAAAGTTCCATTTAGCAGTAAAACCAAAATCTTCACAATGGAAACAAAGATTTAACATATTTTTGCAAGTCTTATATTGACCTGCACACCCATCTGAAAAGTATTCAATATTTTTTATTTGAGGCAAATTTGTTTTTATATCATTGCAAACAACCTCAATTATTTTATAAACCATGTTCACATCATGGATCATATCATCCGAAATAATACAATAGGATTTGTGCTTGAGAATGCCTTCTTTTATAAAATAAATAATCAATGGATGAAGTGTACATTGTAAATTTGTCAAATGAAAGCTTTGCGCTTCATCCTGAACTACAAATTTATAGTTTTCTGAAAAATCACTCAGAAATAATGCTGTTACCTCATTCATATCTTCCTTTCTTGATCTCAGGTATAATGCTTGACTCTTTGCTAAATACAAATGTGGTGCAAGTTTTTTCAGTTTTCTACAATCTAGTTTAATGTATTCAAACACTGGGTCTTTATTATGTGTCAAGTTTGACCTATTTGTTGTTGTCCATTGATCAAATTCAATCTCATCACCATCTTCAAATTCTCCAAGTATATCATAAAGTTTTTCAACCAATGCATTCATAGTTGCTGGGCATTTCCTCATCATACAGTCTTTATTAGTTATATCGCAGACAATATAAGGTAACAATTCTTTGTATGTCACACCAAGAGGATATAAAAGCAGTTTCAAATTCTGATGAATAGCACAGACGCATACAGAATGTGTTCCTGAGGCACCAACAGTAATACACCATTTAGGTCGCAAGGTGCAAAACCTTGAAAACCCTATTTTTATTTCTGGGTTCTTGCATTTAAAGGCAACAAACAATTCCTTTAAATTACATAAGAGCAAACGTTTTTGCATGTGGACATTTTTCTTTATGCTTACATAGCCCTTTTTACCAGGCATTATACGGCTATGTTCATCGTGTTCGTAAAAGGTCTTGACCAGTTGAACTGTTACATTAGGAAGAACTTTTCCTAATTTAGGACTAGGCATGGTTAAAATACCTTTTTCTAATGTTAACTTACGTGCATTTCGAGCTACATAGTTTGTTACATGCAATGTTTCAGATACTTTTTTTATTGACCAGTACTTTTTTTAATGTTGATGTAGACTCTGCAATTTTGTTAGTTAACAATACCATCATGTTATCAAACAAGTTTGCTTTTTCCATATACTCATTATTAAAACTTGACTGTTCTTCAAAACTTTCTTCTGATATATTAAAAGAAAGGCTACCTTTTTTTAATGGAGGATGTTAATGCTGTCAATTTTTGTTTACCTTCTCTGATTTTACCTGACTTGTGCAATCCTTTGACCTTAATTGGAGATACTTCGGAAGATGCAAAGTGTGTATCTACACTTTCTTTTTTATTTTGAATGGATCTTTTATTAACAATATCAAAATCTTCATCATTTTTATTTTCACTTATACTTTTTGATAAACATGTCATAACTTTACTTCGACAGGTAGGACACAGTTTTTTTCCAGGTATAAGATTTAAACCTATGGTTTCTGCTTCTAACACAGTATGCATTGTAATCACACGTAGAGATGCTTAAAAAGAAAGTAATTACATTACTTAAATAACATTAATTATATATATTATGTAATTATATTACTATTACAATTTGTTATATTAATAACTATGAAACATTAAACAAATCTTATTACCAAAAAAACTTATGACTTATTAATAATGATATTACCTAATGAATTGTTTTAGATTTGTTCGTTTTTCAAGTAGCTTACGATTATTGCTGTCAATATCTTCAATCAGATTTCTTTCTTGAGTATATGATTGTTTATAACAAGCTCCATAATTATTTACAAAGCAGCAATTAATTTTGTTATCCATATAAAAATATAACGAGGAATCTCTGTCTAAACACTTAATACAAGAAATCTTAAATAATCTTAATGTCCCTAACAAAAAAAGTACACTTGAACACAAACAATATCATATCAATATGTATTTATAAAGAAAATATTGCTTGAACAAGTAGCTATTAGTTTAATAGACATATTTTAAATGCCTAACTATCTACTAATTATTGTAAATTCTCTATTAACTACTTACAAAAAGTTGTGTAAAAGTAAAAGATAACTAAATATAATTTTATTTAGTTATGTAACTTAACAGGTAATGTTAATTAGACATTATTATATCATTTTATTACTTTTTTTATTGATGATAATAAGTTTTTTATTACAACAAAACAATCAACAACAAAATTTACATAATACTGTTAAATTTAATGACATGATATTATGTAATGAAAATGACATTATTATTATGTAATGAAAGTAAAAAGAAACAAATTTATAAAATGTTCAACTATGTTTTGTAATAACTTTGTAAATTTTTTACAAAATATCTTTAGAAAAATTGAAAAACTAAAACATCAATAACTCCTTGATAAAACATAAGGCCAAATAAAAATTGGTTCGCAAAGTAGATATATGTTTAATATTTAAAATAACGAAAACCAAAACTTTTTTTCATCAGTCAGATTTTTTTTAGAACTATAGTTGTCAATGGCCTTTTTTATTGTCATTAACAAGTGCGTTTTGTGGATCTAAAAATAAACTATATTTTATTGTTTTGAGAGATATAAGTTTATGGTTTTCAGATTCAGCAGGTTTTAAACTCCTTTGGTACCAAGTTTTAGCTTCGCAACATTACTACAAATTTGTTATAAGGGTAATGGTAAATTGACATATTTCCGGCTTTATCCCCCCTTTTTTTTCAAAAAATAACTAACTTCAAGTTGCTGTAAATCTTAAAGGGTTGAAAATTTTTGAAAAAGTTTTGCAGTCTTTCCTAACTTATATCTTTAAACATTTGTTCCAAATTTCAGCGAATTTGGTCATGCAGGGTGTAACCCCTTGTTTTTTGAGGAATTTTTACCCTTTCTTCCCCTCAAATAGTTCAAATAACTTTTTTAAGCTTGATAAAATTACTTACAACTTTCAAGTTTTAAATTGTAGATGGATTTTCCAACTAATACTTATAAAGTCCTCTTGACCAGGGACTGACGAGAGCTTTTGACCAGGCAATGAGAGGTTTCACTATCTTCACAACAATCTTTAACTAAATAAATTATTTGATCTGGTACCATTTAACCTCGTTTAGTCTGTGGGACTGCAAAAACTCCTTTTTTTTTCTTGCTGAAGCTCTAGATTTTATTATCTGATGCTTTAAAACAACAAAATACTCACTGGCTGCTTCAATTGACCTTTTTTGTGGGCACAAAGTCAATATATAAAGCTTGTTCCTAAATGAATAGCAGTTTTCCAGTTTATCTTTTATTAAAACTAACTTTTTGTTGACTGAGTAACTTTTTAAAATAAAGAATAAACTTCATTATCGAAAAATTTAATTTCTCTCAATGGAGTTTTCAAAGAACTTGATCATTTTTCTTTGAATATTGTTGTAATAAATTGTACAATAATTTTTAAAAATAAAATGTAAAAATAAATATTTATTCCAGATATATTATTCAATCTATATATCACTGATAATTGAATCTTTTGTTTAAAGCTATTTTTTTATACTTAGCTTCTTAACCTGATTTTTTTGAGAAATCCTTAAATAAAAAATATAACTCAAGAAAAGAAAATGTGCATAATATCAACAAACATATATATTTTTTTATTTTTATTTTCGTTTATTTGAATTTCATGAAATGTTTTAAAATACAATGCTTTTATATCCAAAGATATTATTGGCTTAGCATAATAACAGCCTCAAATAGTCATAAAGACTTATCCAAAGTAGCGTCCATTATTGACCAACATATTTGCGTACCAAAGTACTACTCAAGCGCTGAGTTGGCGATGACTTAAACTCGTATACGAGTTTAAGTTTATAACTTGATAGCTCAGTTGGTTGAAGCGTCAAACAAAAATGTTAAAAACCAGACTGTTGTACTGTTGCTAAAAACCAGACTGTTGTACTGTTGTTAAAAACCAGACTGTTGTACGATATTTAACTATAGTTAAATATCGTACAACAGTCTGGTTTTAACAACAGTACAACAGTCTGGTTTTTAGCAACAGTACAACAGTCTGGTTTTTAACATTTTTGTTTGACGCTTCAACCAACTGAGCTATCAAGTTATAAACTTAAAACTATGAAAAAATATACAATATTTATGAAAACTTTATACCAAGCTTTACTAAACTTTGAATGGCCTTTGAATGGAATGGAATGGTTAGTTCTGAAATATAACGCGTTTCTCTAAGTAGAGTTTTTGGTAAAAAAAAAAAATGTTTATCATCAGAGTAAAAGAAGCACCAAACCTGTTGCACCAAGTGCTACCTGTTGCACCAAGTGCTACCTGTTGCACCAAGTGCTACTTCTGCTCCTCTGATACTAAATCAAAAAAAAGTTTATTCCAAAAGTTTATTAAATTTAAGATCTAACAACTTCAAGTATTGATTTTTGAACTCTTTTTTCAAAGGTTTTTGTACCATATAAATTTTGTAAACGCGTGGTTAATGTAACTGTGTATACTTGAATATTTCAGTATGTTATACACCTTTTCAAGATGTAATTTAGAACATGAAAGTTGTCATTAAAAAATTTCAATATTAGAACAACCGTAACGCAGTAGTTAGTGCGCTTGCCTCAGAAGCTAGATATCCATGGCTAAACTCCACCTCTGGGCTTTTTATAACATCAAATTGTAAAATGTAATTGAAAACACAAAAAAATTGTAAAATGTAATTGAGAAAAAACACTGAATATTTTAGGAACATCAACGGACATATCACAAAGTGTCATTAGATAACTTGATTTAATGAAAAACATTTTATCCTTTTTTATAAAAGAACAACAATAAAAATATCTTCAAAAGATCAAGATCAATTCAAAATGTAAGAAATATTTATAATATAGATTCTCAGAACAAAGTTCTTTGTATTTTTAATTTTGTTGCCTTAATTTACCTTGTATATTAAGGTTGGATTCTAATTTGGCCGTATGGGTTGATTTTCAATAAATAATAATATACTATCAATAAAATAAAAAAAAGATAAAAAAGCTTATCGAAAAGCTTTGTTTTGGAATTAAAAACGTTAATTTTATTGTAATGACCGCAGTGAGGTCATTGCGTAAAATAATGTTGTACTAAAATACTTAAAAAATACTGACGTTGTAGTTATCCAAAAATACTGACGTTGTAGTTATCCAAAAATACTGACGTTGTAGTTATCCAAAAAATGAACTTTAAAGAGTCAATGATTTTCATCATCTCAAAATCCACTAATGCCTTCTGGAATTACTTTGACTGAAAAAAAATTGTTTACGTTTGTCACATTAAACTTATATTTAACTTTATGAAAAGAATCAGTGATTATTTTATAGAATTACCATAACAATATTCTAAAGAATAGATTTATAAGTATGAAATAGAATAATTTTTTAAATATAACTTTTTTATAAATACTACCCCCGATAACATTTTATAGTTATGTTACGTCTCAATCATTTTGTACATTTGGTAACAAGGTTACATTTTCTCATTTTTAATTAAATAATAACTTGATGACAGTAAATATTTGTTTATCTTTGACATGTTGCTATTTATCTTGTTTCATTTTATTTTGATTGTAAAATTTGATTGTAAAACAGCTTTGTCTCAATAAGTAATTTTGTCACAACAAAAAAAAAAAAAACAAAGTTTCAATTCGCAACGCCCTACTACGGCCCAACTTAAAATCCGAATAGTTCACAAAAGTGTAAGCAATTGAGACGTAATATAACGTTTTTAAGGATAGATTTTCTTACGTAACGTTGCGTCTCAATTAACGTTTTAATTTGAGACATTCTATTATATCTGAATTAGTTTATTATTATGAGTAATTGGTTTATTCTTATGAGTTTTATTATAATAAGTAACCAATTGAGGCGTAATTATATATCATTTAACGTCGTAATTTAAAACGTCAATAGGGATGTAATTAAAAGAAATATACAGCCGCGTAATAACTAAATTTTTAATACTTCATCTAATTATATTATTAAATTTGTATATATATATATATATATATATATATATATATATATATATATATATATATATATATATATATATATGTATATATATATATATATATATATATATATATATATATATATATATATATATATATATATATATATATATATATATATATATATATATATATTGTTTTAATATCATATCTTGTTGTACGTGTACTTAAATATTTATAAGTAAAAACATAAAAGACGTATTATTAATGTTCTACACTAAAAATTTAATAAGATAATTAGATAAAAGAAGTATTAAAAACTTAGTTAGTACGCGTCTGTACACACAACATCTTTTCAAGATGTAATTGAGAACTTGAAAAGTTGTAATTAAGAAACGTAAGGTGCAATTCAAAACATGAAATTGTAATTATAAAACGTAAGATGCAATTTATAACATGAAAGTTGTAAATAAGAACTCGTAAGATGTAATTGGAAATACAATAGTTGTAACTAAAAAAAGTTTATTATATAGATTCTCAGATCAATGTTCTTTGTATTTTTATTTTTTTTTGACTTGTTTTAATTTACTTATAATAAAAAATATAAAGGTGTAAATTGAATTTAAACAATATCATTAAAGATCATAGTAATATTTAGTTAAACACCACCTTGGGCATCTTGCATATTCAAAATAATTACCTAATGTTGTTTCTACCGGATTTAACATTGAAATGCAGGGTCTTAAACGTTACAATTGAGCTAGATAATTTTCAAACGCCCTTTCCAAATGAGCGTGTAATGTAGCATTGTCTGTTAAAATGACAAATCCTCTAAAAGATTCCCGGATGTAATCCTCTGGTGAAACATAACCAACATTTACTCGTTACAAGATTCTGCATTAAATGATCCTGTGCAAGTTTTCTTCATTTTCCGACATTTGCTGTTAATATAGCTGCAATCAAATGTATGTTCGCACTTTTTGAAGTTGAGGTTTTTCATTATTGCTTTTCTTACCTGTTTGGCACGTACTTGCGTTTTTCTACAAAAAAGGTTAAAATTTGTTTCATCCAGCCAAAATATCTGATGACAATTTTTGATTTTTTCGTTGATGTTACTAACATTTTCAGCTCTTTTTTGTTTGCTATCATTACTGTTTCTTGTAGAAAGTACTTTGTGCACTTTTTTTTAATGAAAACAATCTGCCTTCGAGGTAATTGGCGGTTGTTGTTGTTGCGCTGACGCTAATAATAAATTGTCTGAATATTTTTGTTTTGATCTTCAGTCAATTTTTTTTGTTTAAAGCGACCGCTTTCGATAAAATTAAAATTTCCACTGCTAACCTAGTTAAAAGCTAACTTATGTTTGACCCCTAAATTTTGCGCCAGAGTTACCCAATTGTCATTTTGCTTAACATAATTAGCAACTCTTCTTCTGTCATTAAGTGAAAATAAAACATAATGTTTTCTTTCAAAGTGTTTGGTGGTATGTATTTCATGCTGACAAATTAGCAAGTTGGTTTTAATTGTTCTAGAAGCGGATGTAAGCTAATTTGGTGAAAGATTCAATTTAATAGCAGACTTTCGGGTCATAGAGTAATGACAAGAAACACAACGAGCTTTTAATTCCATTATTATTGCTGGTGCATACAAATACTTAATTTGATATTGTTAACTTATTCAAATTCATGTTCCAGAAACCTTTTTTAATGACTTGTAAGCTTACATTGTGAATTTCCAATTACAAATTAGGTATTCTTATTTATATATTACGATTTCTTAATTACAAATTATGTATTTTCACCTACATATTACGACTTCTTATTTACATGTTGTGTTTCTCAATTACATTTTACGATTTTCTTAATTATGTGTTGCATTTCTTTCTTACATATTACAATATCTAAATTACATGTTGTGTTTGCCAACTACATATTGTGATTTGTTAATAACAACATTCATGCTCTCGATTACATCTTGAAAAGGTGTAATGCAGTTTGAAGCGAGGTCTGGTTTCAAAGCGAGCTCTGGGTATATTTTGTGTCATCTGTAAGGAAGAGCAGGCGTAAACTTCCAAGTTTAATGCTCTGGCGCGGGCACCTAAGACAAAAAATAAAAAAAAACAAATAAATGATAAAAATAAAATAATAAAGCCCACAACCAAATTGTAAACAAAGTGTCAACCCATATTTTGTTTTTTATATTACATTTTTGTTTTACATTTTTATGTTACATTTTTATATTAGATTTTTGATTACATTTTTATATTACATTTTTATGTTTCATGTTTATATTACATTTTTACATTATATATTTATATTACATTTTACATTACGTTTATATATTACGTTTTTATATTACATTTTATTACATAACAACTTGTTATTTTTATTATCTGATTCTAATTTTTTTTATTTTTATTTCCTTGATTTTTTTCTATGATTTATTTTTATTATATCTTCTCTGTAGACATACATAAAGCTAGCTACGAGATACGTAATTTTTTTTATTTTTATTACCTTGATTTTTTTCTATGATTTATTTTTATTATATCTTCTCTGTAGACATACGTAAAAGCTAGCTACGAGTTACGTTTGGTACGTAAATATGTTACGTCTCGTTACGTAAAAATAACGGACATTTTGCACGTAACTTACCCTCAATTACAGTGTAATACGTAACGTTACATAAAAATGATATTGCGGTAAACAGTTTATAAATAACATCTTTTATCCTTTTTTTTCGTCCTTAAGCATCCGAATCTGATTTTCTGGAGTCTGAATCAAAATTAGATTTATTATCACTATTTGCAACAATCTTTAAGGAGCTGTGTTTTCAGTTCAAAAATATTTATTTTGACACCATTCATTAACAAGAAACTCAACAGTTTCTGCCTTATTATTTCCAACTGAAGAAGCTTATTACATTATTACTTCAGAGTTTTATAGAATCTGGTGATGGTTGTTTTTTTTCGTTCTGAATCTTAAATTGAATTTTCCATCAATATATTCAACATTTACGCAGTGTGCATTAACGTTTAGATTCAGTATTACCTTCAACAACTTTTGAGTAAAATGATCAAAATCTTAAGCTTTGGTTTTCGCACGTTTTAAAATAGCCATACCATCAATCAAACTATAAAATAGCCATACCATCAATCAAACTAACGATATATAGGAAAATTCATCAGATCAGGTTTTTTTTCTAGCTCAAACTTACTAAGTTGAACAACAAATTTTTCATTTGCAAATTCTTCATACATCAATTGCAATCATTTTTGCTAGGTAAGTGTAACCTGGCATTAATGTAATTGTCATAAGCAAAGTCATCAATCGCAATATCTCAAACAGGGGTGGATCTAGCATTTTTGGTGGTTGAGTTAACTTCCAGATATGGAGCAAAATCGAAACATTTATTTGTTTATACTTATATCAAATAAGGATGCTTTGGAAAAAAGGGGAGCTTGGGAAGATAAAAGTCCCAGAACATTTGCCTTCCTACCCCAAGCGTGAGAGCAACAAGTTGATAAAATCTTTTTTTTTTTAACTATCTTTAACTAAATTAATATTTATCGATAAGTTTTAAATTTCACACAATAATCTTTTAGCGTTCAAAAACTATGACCACATAAATATATATATATATATATTTATCTTGTGCCTGCATTTTTAAATTTGTAACTTTTAGTTTCTTTTTTATCCTGGCATTTTTATTGATTGATTTTAGTGATTGACCTTTTCCACCTCACAAAAACAGGTTTGAGTGTATTCTATTTTTAAAAGATATAGGATTGTAATTTTATTTTTAGTTACAAAACGTCATTTGTTTCTTTTGCTGTTTTATATACATTACATAAGTGTTATAAATATATATTGTGTTCTACCACAGAAAGCGTTAAAGTAGTCAATTTTCAATCAATTTTTTGTCAATTTCTAACAGATGCATATTGAAGTAGACACATAAAAATTTATCAAAAAATATTTTTTCATCATGAATTTATTTGTATTATCTAGATTATTTTTTTCTCGAAATGGAACTGGCATCTTCAATTTATTGTTGATCCAATACTTTAATGCTTTTATAAATAAAACTTCAAAAAAATTAACGAAAGAACTTTTTTCAAAGCAAATTTCATGTAACGTAAGTTAAAAGATACACAATGAAGTTTTAATTTTGCAAAAGTTTTGTTAAAAAACTTGAAATATTTTAAAATATATATTACTATGTGTATTGATGTTAAATTTTATTTTTTTACATTTAAAGTTTTGAATGAAGATGCTTAGTAAAAGCACGTTTTAATTTTGAATTGCATAACGAAAGTTAAACCTTAGCGAATTATCCTAAAAGTTTTTGGCGCTTTTTTATTTACACATTGAAAATAATATTTAAAATTTGCTGTTACTTTTTAAGAAAAAAAACTTTCTTCGATTCCATATACTTACATATACTTGTATAAATTTTGATGAAAAATCTCTTTGTAAGAGAGCGACCGATTATTTGTATAAACTTGAATGAATGAAATTTCAATTGCAGTTCTTTCGTTTTGTGAACTTAAAAAATACTCTACTGCACTAGGGTTGCCAGATGTCCGGCTTTTACAGAGGAGAGCACAGTAAAAATATTTATTTTTATAGATCTGACACTGTTTTGTCCGAAGTAAAAGCAGGGCATTCTATACACCACTGACAATACGACTAAAATTGTTTTTAAACAACAATTTCTAACAATTGTAACTAAAATATTTTTAAAATATAAAATATATGTTTTCATTTTATAGTAATTTAAATGAAAACATATATTTTGTATTTTAAAAATACACTATTAAAACTACTGGCTGTTTAAATAACGATAATCGTACTTTAAAGGACGTTCTTTAGAAAGAAATAATAACAGTTTTTCCGTGCTCCTCGAGTTGCATTCTAAATTAGACCAATCGGTCTAAATCTGGTCTTTCGAAAGCACTAAAATTACTTTGTACGCCTTAAGGGGTTGTCCATAAATTATCACGTTATAAGAGGGAGGTGGGGTATGGTGGTTTTGTGACGACTCATACAAAACTTGCTTCTTAAGTATTACGATTTTGTGAGATGGTAAAAAATTGCGTGACGTAATTTACGGACAACCCTTAAATAGAAAAAACGCGTCATCCGTTTTTCTACGGGAACGGGAAAGGAAAGGGAAAAATAATCACTTGAGCATGCGCAGTTTTACTTCGGACATATTAAAACTTATAATACGCATGCCCACGTGATTATTTTTCCCTTCCCTTTCCCGTTCCCGTGAAAAAACGGATGAGTGGAAACTCACCTTTAAATATGAAGACAAGCGAAAAATCCTCCTCTCCCCTATTTTAGCTATATATAAAGCGCGATAGCCTTACATGGTTTTGCTGAGCTTACTAATGAACTATAGTTCATACTATAGTATGGGTTCGGCTACTTTTTTATCTGCCACAAGTAATAAACTAATTTTATGTATGTTATCAGCTCACCATTTTTTTTCGTTGCAGAGATATGAGTTGATTTTGGTATAAATTTTACTAATTAAACTCTCGGTAACGTAGGTGATGTTTTTTAAAATAACACGTTTATTTTCACAAGTAGGTAGCTTCTAGTTGAAATTTTTTATAATAAGTACTGAATTTAAAACATCATTTTAAAAGTTTCATTACGATACTCAATACCTATTTGCAGGAATCAGACCTAAAAGTTGAATCATTTTTTTACTTGTTTTTCTGCGTAACAAAAGTTAAGCAGTATATTTGTTCCTTAGTCATCCATCAGACTAAAAAACTTTTTAACTTATTCCTCAGACTATTAGTTGCATAATTGATAAAAATTGAGTAAACAGTTTAAGTAGGATGATATTTGATAAAGTTGTTGCGCGTGTAACTTAAGTCAAAAATGGAACACATGTGGCTCTATAACACCTATTTTATAAGTGTTATAGACGCATACAATGTAAGTGTTATCTTTTTACTTTTCTTCAGATTTATAGTTAATTTTATCTGCAGAAACTAATATTGGTAAAGATATAAAATAAACAATCTGAAACTATAACACATCGGGTTTCATTTTTGGGTTTTAATTGGACAACAACTTAAGGTTAATAAAGTTAAATTTACTATATGGTGTATATAAGCCCAGATGTGAATGGATTCTACTTTTCTAAAAATGCAATAACATAAAAGAATCTCTAAAGACTTTCCAGAGTTTAACATTGCTCTTCATGGAGCTATCAACTCGCACTTTCAAATTAAAGAGACCAATATTAAATACGAATTATCAATATGAACTAATTAAAAAGCGTTGAACCACGAATCTTTAACTTCGGAGGCTAGCGTACTAACCACTGCTTTTTGCTCAGTATAGTAATTTTACCACAAAAATGTCAATAATTTACCTTTAAAATATTGGTCAAAATAAAAAACTCAAATATAAAAGAAATATGAGACCAGTAAGACAACTTTACAACATATTTATTTCTTAAAGGCATATGTTAGTCCATAGGCATCATATATTGAAATAAGTTGTTGTAGAGAGTTATGAAACATTTTATGACAACTTTGTGATTTTTGTTTAGAAGTTTTTTTATTAGTAATTATTTTTATTATATTTAAAGGGTGTTTAAATTTAAATTTTCGCGGATTATTGTATTGCAGGGGCGGATCTAGGGTACGGCATATTAGGCGGCCGCATATGGAGTATTTATATTACAATTAAGATGTAATTTACTTTACATTTCAAAATTCCATCCGACATTTTTTAGTATTTTTGGTTGCGAAAATGTTGAACTACGCTACTTAACGTATCTACAACAAGCGCGGAAGTATTACAAACTGTAGTTAGGCATAATGGCTTTTTCATGCATTAGGCAAAATTTTGCCTAATATGATCTCAGTACTAAATGTGGATTTAAATGACTCTAACTAGCAAAACTTAAACTATACCTAAAGTAGTATGGAAGTGGTCAATCCCCCTAATCTGATCTGGATCTAGGTACAAAAAGTCTAGAAATTAATTGTGCAACTTGAAAAAAATTTGATAAACAAGCCAGTAAACTGAATAATGATTTTGCATAGGGAATTGTTAAGTTCTTTAGGTGTCTAACTTATGATGTTTTACATTGAAGTAGATGTTTTATATTTTTTTACTGCTTAATTAACTTTACGCTATTATGAAATTATCTTCAGTGAAGATAATTTGTTGCTTTATCTGCAGTTCTTTGAATTTGCAATAAATAAACAATAATTGTTTTTTTCTTTTTGTTATATTATAAAAACACATGCTTGGCTTAGTGAATTACAAACTGCTAGCATAGTTTTATAATATTGCTGCTTTGATGTTTGTATATGTAAACATATATATTTTTTATATCGTTACATACTTTTTATAAATTATAAAAAAAAATGCTTGTCTTAGTAAATTACAAATTGCTAGCATAGTTATTATTGCTCTGATTTTGTACATTTAAATTTTTTTCATATTTTTGCATGATGCCAATTATAATATAAGCAAATTTTTTCCTCAAAAAATAGAACTGATTGGTGTTGCCTAAAACTTGATGCATAGCAGTAAATGTCAGTTATATATATATATTTTATTAATCAGCCGTATTTTATTTGAATTATACAGCTGATGGTTGGTGTTAAAATTTAGAAGTTTTAAGCACCATCTTTTTATTGGTTCAGTAATTCATAATATGTTACCTGCAAGTTACCTTTATTTATTTTAAAAAAATCTAAAGGATTGTAAGGTTTGTTTGTAAAAGGTTTTTTGTATTATTTGACTTTATTTTAGATCAAATCTGGTAGCTGCCTCTATAGTTTTGTATTATTAGCTATCATTAAAAAGTATTCGATAGTAGATGTTTTACGGGTTCTTACCTCAATAGAATTGTGTCGTATGCTAGATAATCTAGAATTGTATCTAGGCGACGTTTTATTCCAACGTCCAAAATTTAATCATTAAATTTTAATGGTATAATTAACAGTGATAAGTAAAAATTTTATGTATATTTAAAAATATATATATTACAAAGAAACTCTCAAAATAAAATAAAAACTTAAGGCTTTATTTAAAACAGCCATGGCCCCCAAAATATCTTAATCCACTACTGTACATCGCCATAATACTTTATATGTAATCCAGGAAAAAAAATGTGCACGGAAAAGCAGTTTGCTAATAGATGGTGTATTTCTTTGTCATATGCCTTCAATCTTTCTGTATAAAAAATCGCACACATGAATAGGAAGGAACCTTGACGTGGTTCATGTGCTTTAAACAAATACTTTCCAGACTCATTCATTTCCAGACCTTTTTACTGTAGAGATGGAGCATCAATGTTATAAGAATCTTTTAAAAATTAACTTTGAGTATTAAAATTGTTATGTTAATTTTTAGTAGTGTACATTATGGATTTCAAAAATAAGATATAGGTATAATTTCAATTTAACTTAAATGGATACTTTTTATAAAAAAGATGATGACCCAACTTTAATAATAATTTATATAATACATAAAGAAAATATTTGACTTGGTCATAAAACTCTTGTGTGCAAAGTAAATAGGGAGGGACACAGAGAAGGTGGTCATAATAAATAAGGTGAAGTAAGAATTTTTTGAAAATCCGAGTAGATAGGGATGATGTTCTAAAGGACACGTAGGCCCATACAAAGATAAATACTGACATCCTGCCCATAAATAAATTAAAAATCCATCACCACAAAAATAATTACAAAATTATAAAGAAACAAATAGTTGTTTCTTTTAGCATAAATATTTGTTGAAGTCAAAAGAGTTAATTTTATTTTTAAACATTAAAATACTTTTTGCATGCCCGGCTTCCGAGATAATATTATTCCACGTCAACAACTCGGTAATAAAAACCTTTCTTTAATCTAAGCAAAAGAATTGTTTGCAAATTTTATAAATACGATCCCGGGTGCAAAGCCTATACACGAAATAAATGTGAAAGTAGAAAAACAACTAAAAAAAGGTACTCATTAACTTTTGTTGGGAACTAAGTATTAATTTTAATAAATTAATATAAGAAGATAAAATACTTCAAAGAAATTATTTATTCCTGTAAGTGTCTAATAAAATTTTCAACTTTTGTTTTGGTGGTACACATAGGCTTGCGCACAGAACAACAATCAAAACTATTTGATGTTTTTTAAATGACATTTTCAAATCTTTAATGTTTCTGCATAGTTTTTTTTATTATTATTATTTTTTGTCAAACAATTACCCAGTTTATATTACATATTATACCCAGTTATACTTTTTTTATTTTTAATTTTTTTTAATTTTTATTTTTTTGGTCTAATAATTACCCAGTAATTTGCAATAATTTTTATTACTTGGCATTTTAGAGGATTTGATATTTTAGACAACTTTCATTATTTTTTATACCACCCCATAGCCAGTTTGTTATAATAACTTGATGATAAATCAGGTTAGAGCAGACGTCAGAGCAGACGTATTTGTTAACACACTTTAACATATACTTTACCAAAAAGTGTGGATTTAGAAATATAGGTGCTGATTTTTTGTCATTCCTGCAAATAACTTGCCAAATCAAAGCTTGTTTAGCAAACTTATTATCTTTTGTGTATTAAAATTTCTTATCTGCTTTTCCTCTTTATTTGGAGTTATAATAGACAGCACCAGGAATTCGCTGGTGATCATACTTCATATAAGTTTCATCTTTAATAATACAGAAATTTTAAGAAACATATTTGCCATACAACTTTTTTCGATGGATTCTAGCTTTTTTTTGAATTTCAGAACATTTTGGCACTTTTTGTGATATGAATACTTAAAAAACATGTTTATATTAAAATTTTTCTGACAAAGCATGAGAAAATCCTCACATTTTGTGCGTTCCTTTAGTGAGAGACTTATTCATAAATTATTCATAAAATCTGTTTTTAACTAGTTTTATATCTTAAAAGCCTCTTTTCCATCTTTACCAAATATGCATTTGATTGGTTCTGTTTAGAAAAAAAACGTTAAACAACACGACTAATGATGCAGAAGTGTATTTGCAACTTTTTTGCTACTGAATTGTAGCTAAGTTCAGATTTTCCATAAAATTTGTGCAAAATATTTTTTTTAATACCTTCTTTTGTTATTTTTAAAACTTATTTTAAGTTAAATAGAAAAACTAAAATTTTTTTTTGAAATCATTACATGTTGCCAACAAAATACAAACACAATGAAAAATATGTTAATACAACCACTGAAAAAAAATTACGTATTTACTTTTTCACATTTATTTCGTATAGACGCTTTAGCTATTGTTGTCAATTACAAAGAACATAAGTTGTTCTGCATAAACCAGTTTTGAAAAATTTTAAAACATATTAGTAAATTTACCTTTAAGGTTTAGAAAAAAAAAAAAAATAAGTATGCATTAGAGTTAGCTTGATGGATGACGTTAGAAATATGTTAAAGCTTTTGGGTTAGATTCATGTCGCGGAGCAAACTATACAACTTTGTTCCTCACCTGCCTCGTTTCCCTACAGATTCGGAGCAAGGAATATAAAAGGTTTTTTGAAAAAATCAAATCCCTCCTCCACACTCTACTAAAAATCTATCAGGTTTCAATACAAAGAGGAGAGCAAAGGTGTTGCAGTTGGTAAGCGGAACTTTTTTAAGGGGTTTCAGTCTGTCCATACAAGGTTTGATGAATTCATGATCTACCACGAGCTAGATAAAACTATGGAGCGGAGTTGTTAAGCTCAAAAATCTCCAAACCACTGCCTAAAAATTACTATCCTCCCTTGACTCTCCCTTTGGTTCCCCAAAAAATATATTGGACTTAATATTTACTAACAACAATAATTTTATTTTAAATTTGTCTCCTAATGCTATACTAACTAATAACACTAAGGGTTACTTTAGTATTACCTGGAGAATCTTAGTTTCAGAACCGCTACCCGAAAATGAATCTCAATTGTTTAGTTACAACTAATGATTTACGAATCTCAATTGTTTAGTTACAACTAATGATTTAAATGTTTAGTTACAACTAACTGCTAATTATTATTCAATATCAAACTTTATTGCATCAATTGATTGGGATATTATATTTCTACACAAAAATGCGAATCAAATGTTTAATATTTCTTATTATTGTTCTGCTTGCGAATTTTTTATCCCGAAGATTAAAAAAAAAAAAAAAAAAAAAAAGTATGATCCTTGGGTTACTCTACATATTAAAAGCTTAATCCGAGCAAAAAAATTGGTTTGACACATCAAATGCTCAACTAAATGGAAGAATAAAGTACTCAAAACAAATTACAATTGTCTTAATCGTTCCGTTAAAGCGGAAATATTTAAAGCAAAAATATTACATGAAAAAGAAATAATATCAAAATCTCAGAACAACCCAAAATTCGCCTACAAATAAATTAACAGCCAATTAAAAATTAAAGATAAAATTCGTTCTTTCAAAAATGCTTCAAGTGAAATTACTGAAACTCTTCCCGATAAACTTAAACTTCTGAACTCTCAATTCAAATCTATGTTTACTCTTGAAAGCAAATCTTTTGAAGTTAAACCTAAATGCAATTATAATAACAACTTGGATTTTTCCATTGCAGACATTAATGAACTTACTAATCTAAACCCTTACAAATCTTTTGGACCTGACGAGTTGCACCCTTTAATACTTAAGATATGTGCCAAAAACATCGCAATTCCGCTTAGAAAAATCTTTTATGAATCTTTTAATTCTATAATAGTACCAGGTCTCTGCAAATGTTAGTCTGATCTATAAAAAAATAGGAAAAACTTTTTCCTGAAAACTATCGCCCTATTTCACTTACCTCTGTTGCGTGCAAAATGTTTGAAAAAGTTGTAAGGAATAAAATCCTGAAACACATCAATGATAACAATCTGCTCTCTACAAATCAACATGGCTTCCTTCATCATAAGTCTTGTATAACCAATCTAATAGAGACTTTTGATATTATTTCGTCTTACCTAGCATTGCACCAGTTATAAATGTAATCTACCTCGACTTTGCTAAAGCTTTTGATTCCGTACCTCACACCAGACTCATGTTAAAATTAAAATCATTCGGAATAAACGGCAAACTACAACAATGGATTACGTCCTTCTTAGTAGACAGAAAGCAACGCGTTACAATTAACAATACTATCTCTGACTGAGTTGATGTTCTTGGTGGTGTTCCTCAAGGTTCTGTTCTCGGCCCGCTACTCTTTATTCTTTTTACAAACGATCTTGCCCAACTTACAGAAACGTCTGAAGTATTTGCAGACGATACTAAACTTTTTTCTAAAACTTTATCGCAGACTAATTTTGTTGATCTGCAGGACCGTCTACGCTTAGTTTACAAGTGGTCAAACATTTGGTCACTTAAATTAAACATTTCAAAATGCTGTGTTATCAATTATGGTATAACCAATCCTATGTATAGCTACTTTTTGCAAAATAACCAAGGTGTAAACGAAAGTCTAAGAAGCTCTATTAAAGAGCGCAATTTAGGAGTCAATTTTACATCTAACCTCAAGTGGAGTACCCATACTTAATCAGTTGTCTCCAAATCTTTACAAATTCTTGGTATGCTAAAAAGGACATTCACCATCGTAGATAAAAAAAATGACTCTCAAATTATATAAAGTGTTTATAAGACCACACCTTGAATATGCAGTGTCTGCTTGGGTCCCGTATTTAAAAACTGACTTAGCTTTGGTTAAATCTGTTCAACGTAAAGCAACAAAATGGGCTTTAAACTTGAGAAATCTTCAATACTATGAAAGACTTAAAAGACTAAATCTACCATCACTCAAGTTTCGACGCCTACGATGCGATCTAATACAAATTTTTAAACTAATACATCGATTTGATATAATTAATAATATATATCAACCAAAATTTATTAACTCATTGTCACGTGGTCATTATCTTAAAATAAGACGTGAATATGTTCCAAACTGTCTTCCAAGACACAACCAATTATATAATAGGTCAGCAAAATACTGGAATGAACTACCCGAGCAAATAACTTTATACTCAACTGTACTTTCTTTTAAAATTAGATTAGATCACTGGTTGAGGATAAAATCCGGAACGAATATTTATAAAACTGGTTGTTTATAGTAGGGTGTTTTCCCTGCTCGCTGTATGTATATATGGTATGTACTTTTTACGGCTACAACTATAATAATAATAATAATAAAACCTGAATGACATTGAAAGTACAAAAAAATAAATAAAAATAAAGAATATACTGTCTTGTAAACCCAAGACCACACCTAAAAATACCACCTGTGCAGTCATAATCACTTCTGAAGACCAAGTTTGTCCAGACTTGGATTCTCCGACATCAGTTATCTAAATTTAAACATAAAACTGTCCCATCTAGTTGAAAAATTATCGGGACATCCTATAACCACCTTAAAACTCTTAAAACCACTCTTAAAACAACCACCTATGCGTTTATGAGCACTCATAAAAACTAAATATACCTAGAACTAATTTTCCTGACCTCAATTACCTATATTTATACCTTATGCATGTTCAACCTAATTTAAAAAACATCGGTAAGTCCCATGACTACCCTTGAAAACCCCTTAAATGACCATCTCTTTAGTCATGATCAATCCAAACTTAAAATTAAACGTGCAAACCAATTCCTTGACCTCAAAAACGTCATAAATAGTTTTTACATTTTTAGACAATTCTGGCACACAGTGGTACGGACAAACAACATGTTGAGTTAAATAAAATGTTGTAAAAAGACTTAAACAAAAACATTGTTGAAAATGTAAAATAAATGACCTGCAACAACAACTAACTTTTGTTTATTAATAAGATTTATTATTCTACCCGGTTGTACTACCAGGTTGGAATAAAAAAAGTTTTTATATAACAATAATGTTTGTAAACACTGAAATTTTTTTTTATAAACAACTATTTAAAATTAAAATTTATTTTAACTACAAAAATAAAAAAAATGAAGAAAATATTTATTAGTTTTTAAAACTTTTTTGCCTGTTTGCTTATCCTATGTTCCCTTTTTTACAGAAATGACGAATTCGTTTAGAAAAAAACTTATGAAAATATATGATAAAAAGAATTGAGTTGTATTGATAAAGTTATTGGCAATTAATTGGCAAAAAAAAAAAAAAAAAAAACACCTTACGACCTAAATAACATTCGTTTTTTCTTAATTTTAAAGGAAATACATCCCACACTTTTTTGAACATATTTTGAGGATATTTAGAAATTTGAACTGACGACTCTGTTTTTAAACGTGCGGATTAAAAAATGTGTTTGTTTATAAATCTTGTAAAAAAAAAAACTAGAACATAGGAATACAAAAAAATATATATTTTTGCTGAGAATTCAATATTTTTCATCGAAAATTTATTTTGAGTTTGCTTTGCAGGTTTATGTAGCTTTTCTCAAACAAGTTGTTCAAGCGAAAAAAGTATAAAAAAAAAAAATAAATAAATAAAATTAAATCTTTATAAGATTGCTTTTGTTTTCTTATTTTTTTTAAATCCAAAAAGTGTACACAACTCTTTTCGGTAATCTTTTCTGTAACAACCATACATCAAAGGGTCAAAACAAGGATTTAAAAGCAGCAGAAAGTATGTCGTCAACAGTACCTCTCGAGGAATGTTTGGGTTGTTTTGATATAACACCTCAGTAACGGCAGTTGGAATCCAACAGACAAAGTAACTAATAGCAACTAATATGCAAACTTTAATTCCTTTTGTACATTTCACTTTTCTGTTAATTTCTTTCTGTAGTTGCCAGCGAGCTATTTGAATAATTTTGTAATATATTCCTCCAATTAGCAATCCGTTTAAAACAATGCAAGAGAAAACAACAATACTGAAAATAATGTTTATTTTTTGTTTGCGGTTTCTCGCCATATTTGCGTCTAACATCCAAAAAAAGGGGATTAGAGTCAAAAAAAAAGCAAACAGCCAACCGATAATTATCATATTAACTGCTCGTTGCCATGTTATTTTTTTTTTGTAAGTGAACGGCATCAATATTGAAAAAAACCGATCAATTGCAATTAAAGTTAAGTTAATAGCTGAGGCAAGAATATTAAAACTTACAATACTCCCACAAATATAACTACAATTGTTAGGGTAAGATAATTTAAAGGCGCAGTACTCACATGGTGGAACTGATATTCCAATAAGTAGGTCACTGACACTAAGTGATAATACAAACAAGTTTTGCTTTGTTCTCAATCTTTTTCTGACGATAAATAAACAACAAATGATGACATTACCGACATATATTGAAATTGTTTCTAGCGACAAAAAGAACCAAAACAAAACTTTTGATGTATCCGACAGGTCAAAATTTAAGGTTACGTTATTAACTTCAGTCATATTAATAATTTCAGCTTTTCCAAAATTAGAGAATCTTTAATCTTAAAAATAAATAGTTTCTTGACTTGCTAATTAGTTTTTTAAATATTTTTATTTTAAGTTATAGCCTATCTAAACTTTATTTTTAACAAATAAACAATCGATGGCTAGGATAATATTTGAGTTTTATGAATAATGATTTTTTACATATGGTTTTTAATGGACTCGCTTAACATTATAAAAAAGCAAACAAAAAACAACAATTCAGGTTCCTTTGTGGAACCAAATAATGGGACAACCACGATTTTAAATGGCGGCATCTTAAATAGGCATTTAAGATGCTGAGAAAAATGCTGAGTAAATTGTAAAATAAAATCTTTTTTAATTTTCTATTTAATCCAATTATTTTTATTTATTTTAAACATAGTTTGATGAATGATAAATTATATGTAATGTAGAGTATATATATATATATATATATATATATATATATATATATATATATATATATATATATATATATATATATATATATATATATATATATATATATATATATATAAAGTATTTATATATATATATATATATATATATATATATATATATATATATATATATATATATATATATATATATATATATATATATATATATATACATATATATATATATATATATATATATATATATATATATATATATATATATATATATATATATATATATATATATATATATATATATGTATGTATGTATTTATTCGTATATTACATATTTTCTTATAATTATATCAGATGTTTATTATTTATAATAATCCAATATAACTATATATCACATAATTTTTTAATACGTAATGCAACATTTTTATTTAAGATTTTTTGTAATGCAAGGTATCACATTACATACCATTGTTATTATTAATTAGATAATTATATTTTAAAAAATCCATAAAAAACGCATATTATTTTTTTAATAATAAATAGATAACATGTTATTTATTTAGACATTTTAATTATCTGAAAATATGATTTTTTTTTTGTATTTTGTATTTTGAATGAGGTAAAACATAATAGAAAGATTTTCATAAAGAAAAACATTTGAATAAAGGATGAAACCCACGTCGTAGACGCAATTTTAAAAAAAGGTGTAAAAATTGATGTTATTTTTACTTAATACGCTTGTAAAGCGAGTTTAATGATTTATTGATAAACTTCAAGATACAAAAATTGAATAAACACAAATAAGAAACCATTGCAAACCGCTAGTTGCAGAGTTAGACTTTTAATAAAGGTTGTAATAAAAGGTTTAATGTAATTTTAATAAAATTTATAAAAAATGATGTTGTTTTACTTAGTAGAATCGACTTAAAGCAAATAAAATGATTAATTATAAATATTAGGTAAAAAATATGGAAGAAACATAAGGAATTATTACGGACGGCTAGGAGCAGTGTTAGAGTAGAGTGTTCGAATCAGTTGTTATTTAAGAGTGGACTTCAAAATAGCTAGATACATGTTACCATTTGTTATTTATATTATATATTACCACCGGAAAAGTACTTTTTTTTTGGCCGCCACTAAAAGAATTGTGAAAATACGCTGAATGAAAAATGAGATTTATGTAAGATAGTATGGCGACTAGCTGAGTGTTTTTGTATTTAAAACAGTTTTAATCACATCACATTTATTTTCTTTTAGCAAACAAAATTTATTTGAGCACTGTTAACAGCCATAACATAAGACAGATTTTTTTTTGCTTTAAATCAGTTCATTAAAAAATTTTCATTAAAAAGTTTTAAAGTGAATAATCATCATCTTTTCCATAGTATCGTATGAATAACAATTAAAAGAATAAAAAATAGGAACAAGTTTGTGACCAGAAAAGACAAAATTGTAATTAAAATAAATTTCATTTATATATATATATATATATATATATATATATATATATATATATATATATATATATATATATATATATATATATATATATATATATATATATATATATATATATATGCGTATAAATAAAATAAATTGAACCAAAAAGGCAAAAAGTATATATGGTTGAGTAATTGCAAATGCAATTACACTTTCTTATTAGCTCTCTGTCAATAAATAGTTCCTGTTTTTTTTGTTGTTGATTCTAAGGAATACACCGGATTTTGTGTTGATAAACGAGAAAATAATAAATTAGAAATAAGAAGTATAAGCCGCCTCGTGGTTCTCTTTTGGTTCGCTTCTCTTCTGCGCAATAATATCTTGCACAATAATAATGCCGCATCTGCAGGTTTAATGTAATAGAATTGCGAACGGATGATCTTGTCCATCTGTCAAAAAATTCAAAACAAAGTGTAAAAAGTGCAAACAAAGAAGACTTTATTATCTGAATATATTAGAAAGATCTCAATTGTTTTTCATTTTTTATGATTTGAAGAAAATATTGAAGAAAAATAAACAGCGCATATGCCAAATTATTTAAAATTAAAAAAACAAGATAGAGGTAGTAAATAAAAAAATTCGAAAAAATAATAATAATCAACAAACCAAATAGTTATATAGGGCAACTAAAAATGTTAACATACGGTCTGCAAATTTTAGGGTTACTGCTTGCAGCCATATTTTTTTACCTTCTTTCAGTTACTATAAGTGTTTATTTTTTGTTACTATAAATGTATATTTTTACCGTCAAAGAAATTTTCCGAAAAATTTCTCTTGAGTTGAGAAAATATAATTATGGTTGAAAAACTATGCAAATTGTCAAAACCATTTTTTAAATTTGTCGGGAGTTATTCGAATATTACGATTTTTATAATAAACACCTTTTAAAGGTGGCCTTAAATTAGCAAGTTTCAAATAAGTTTTTTTATTTTAATCTACAAGTTTTATAAATTTTTTCAGAGAAAATAAAATCAACTCCACATTAGTTATCATACTTTTTATAATAGTTTCTACAATAACTTCAAAAATATTTACTATTGAAACTGACAGTAAAAATACAAATCCTTGAATCCAAAGAATGGGATTTAATTTTTTCTGTATTTTGAAATGTTAAATGCTTTGTCCTTTAAATAATCCAAATAAAGTGGCGTTTAACAAGTTCTGGAGCATGGTAGAAAACACCATGGTAACATCATTTAAGAGTTTAGAGTGTCATTGCGAGAACTGTTGAATTTTTATTTTCTGGTATCTGTCATCTAAAATTTGTCTAAAAGATTTAATAACAACGCTTCTGAAGAGCCTATATGTTTCAATAAAACCTATATCTTTAAATGCGGATGATTTTTTTTTCTGTCAATTAAAGCATGTAAAAATAATTACATGTTTTAAAGGACATATTGTGACATAAATGAATATTGACCATGGTAAAAAAAGCTGCATTTTATTGTTTAGCTTTGGAAGCCAACCTTTGATTCTGGCTAACACTGCAGATGTTTTTTTTTTAAAACATTGTCACGTTTTGAAAGTTCGTAACATGGTTAAGAACCTCCAGAAGAAAATAACGCTCCATTAACAGCATCAAAGATGCTTCTATCACATTTTTAAACTCTTTGGATTATATTATATGTAGTACTATCAAATAGTACAAATCAAAGTGAGAAAATGTAACATATATATATATATATATATATATATATATATATATATATATATATATATATATATATATATAATATATATATATATATATATATATATATATATATATATATATATATATATATATATATATATATATATATATATATATATATATATATAGTTGGGTAGCACCGTACACGGCAGGTTATTCCGAACACTTAATGTGCAGCTTAAACTAAAATATGAAAATATAGCCTATGCAAAAGATCATAATATGCCGAAGCATTGGCTGGGATTGCAAGATATTGTTTACCACCACCAGAAGAGCGATGTATCATATTTGATTCACATATAATTATACCTAATTTTTATGCAAACTAATAACTTTTTATTGATTAAAAATACATTTTTATTTACTTTATTTATTAAAACAAAATTTTTTAATACTTTAATTCACTTGTTTTAAAACTTGTATTTGTAAATGAGGTATGATCGAGTTGTATCGGACACATGTTTGGAGTGTGGTTCCGGATAATTTAATTTATTTACATAATAAAAATGAGCACCTTTTTTATGTAAATAATAATATATTTAATATAATACACAAAGTCATAATAGTAATTCATTTAATAAAAAACCCTAAGATTTGAAAAAAGTGTTTTTGAAGTGTTTATTTTCATTAGTAAAAAGATTTTTTTTGAGAACAGTTCAATGTTGAGGGTGAACAGTCTTGAGAAAAGCCCAACCCTAACTAATTTTTTATTATATTTTTGTCACATGGGTAAAAAAGAGTTAAAATCAGGGTTAAACTATGTGTTAAATCGGGCCTGCTTGCTGATTTTGAAACTTGCCTTTTTTTCTAACATTTTTTTTCTAATGTTTTGTATATTATTAAAGTACACAATTTAATTTTTTTGTTTTAAATTCGATAAATAAATGTTTATACTTTTAAAAAAAATCTTTTGACACATTGTTTTCTGTTAGTACACGCGTGTACATGTGTACAATCTATTTTTTCTTAAATGTCCGGGGCTACCCCACTTTCCCCTATATAATTAGTGTGCTACTCACATAAGAACAAAGTGAAGTTATCAAGAAAAGTTTGGATCAGAAAATGAGGTTTTATAAAAACAAACTTTTTTAGCAGAAGATGAAAAAGACTATTCGAGAGATTTGCGACTTGCATTAAAAATTAACTACGGTTTTTCAACAAAGTCAACACATTTAAATATTATTTATATTCAAATTTCGTGTGAAAATCGTGAATAGAGTCTGCTTGTCTAAATAAATCAGCTTTTCATAAAAGATAAAAATTTTGTTATATTAAAACAATAAATAAATGTAAATTAAAGAATAAAATATAATATGTAAGTTAAAGTATAATATATAAATTAAAGTATAAAATAATATGTAAATTAAAGTAAAAAATATTTATTAACAATTTTTTTTTTAAGGCAAAAGGATTTTTTATTCCTTTTTGAGACCATGTAGATGTCAAAAACATTAAGTTCTTTTAAGTTTTTAAATTTTATGATACATGGCAATGTGCAATGTTCACTATCAAATTTACCGAAATACTAATCTAACATTCAATTAACTATTATCTTTAAATATTATTAAGTATTATTAAAATTAAGTTTATCCAATTCACTGATCACTTTAAGTAAAAATCTGTCTAGCTGAGCTCAGCTTTTCAAATTCACGTTTTTCAAATGTTTGGTCTTTTGGCATGCATGTCATATTTGTGTTTACTTGCTCATTTTACTTTATTTTACTTTCATTTTGCGTTGAAATTGGTTTGAGTTTGGATGTACATGACAAACTGTACCTCACTGAATGCTAACAGTTAATGTACAACTCACAGTATTTATCACGGATAAATAAAGAAATTTTAATTTTTTTTCCTGAAACATAGAGAAAGTTATATTGATAATTGATATTGTAAAATAAATAAAAAGAAAAAAAAACTAGTATCACATACTTAATTAAAACTAATTTTTCACAATAATTATCTTAATCAATATTCCGTCACAGATAATTAAATCTAATTTTTAAATGTTGTTTTATTGTAAAATTATGGCATAAACTCACGTAATACCAGCAACTCTGGAGGGCGTCGCCCCGGGTTTTAAAAAAAAAGTCTTCTGGGGCACCAAAGAATACAAGAAGAAGCACATAAAAAAAGGCCTTTTTAAATATAAGTAGTAGTTTTTTTTTTAATTTTTATTGTAATTAGTTGACTATTTTATTACATTGGCCCTTATCACATTTGCTACGCCACTGGCTAATAAAATTAAAAATATATTTTTAAATTATTTTTAAAAAGGTTTTTTCAATTAACAAAAAAACTACTTTGCTTTAAATGAGCGTTGCATATTTATTGGTAATTCTTGGACGTATCGTTGACCATAGTAGAACAGCAAGATCCACACAAGCAATCGTCACAGGATTCGCAACGCACCCATAATAGTCATTGAGCTATAATTTTATCTGCAAAAAAAATGCCACAAACTTGATATTTTTTAGAACTCTAAGAACCGTCAGTTAGTTTTAAAATTATGAGCAAAGTTTTCATTAAAATAAAATACCATGGTGTGTATCCATTATAAAAATCTCAAAATTTACAAGTTACCGGTAAATTTTGCATTCATCAACATTTCACAATATTTCTTTATTTCTTTATTTTTTTTTACAACACAAGTATCCGTATATATTTCAATAAAACAAAATAACATATTTTTACATACGTACAAAACGTACAATTTTTACGAAATTTTTTTTACAAAACGTACATATTTTTACATACGTACAAAAAGTACAAAACGTACAATTAAACAATTTTTGTACCATTAAAATTTTTAGAAGACAAAAGAAATTCAAAATTCTGTTTAGCGCATGCGCGTTGTACAGTGTACAAAATAAGTTAACTATTCGTTGTTTTTAATATAAAGTGCTGGCTATTAACCCATGCATTTAAAAAATATATGCAAGTCCGTCGTACCACAGGGCTACTAGGGACTTGCTTGTGGACGTTGTTGAATATATATATAAAAAATTATTCTTAAAAAATATTTTTCTTTGTTGTAAGGAAACTCGCAGAAGACTAAAATAGTCTTTTCATCGAGAACCTTTAAAACATAAAATAAACTTTAATGAACTAGTTCAACAAATACACATAAGTATTTTGGTATTTACTATATAGTAGAAGTAGTAGGGCTTTTTATTATTACTATTTTCACAAATTGTTTAATACATTTCGATGAAGTTGGTTAAGTTAATTATGATATGTTTTAGTTTTTTTTTCAGAGCAATAAGGTTATCCATTTTATTAAGTTCCATATTTTGAAGTATTATTTTGTTATGTAAGTATGGGCCACGGTATATTAAAGAAAATCGCGAGAATTTTGTTTTTTTTAAAGGCAAGGTGAAGTTGCCTGTTCCTCGTGTGATATATTTGTTTGCGTTGATATGAAAAAAGCTATCAGTAAAGTATTTTGGAACAAGTCCGAGTTTGTATTTTAGCATGAATAAGATATTTTGGTAAATATTTATTTGATAGATATTTAATGCATTCAAATTTTTAAGTAAAGGGTCGGCATGAGTGAATTTATCTTTATTATAAATTAATCTTGATGCATGTTTCTGAAGTATGTAGAGTGAATTTAATTTAGTTTTATGGGTACTTCCCATGCAATATTAGCGTATGTTAGGTAACTTTGAATATAAGAAAAGAAGAGAATTTTTAAGTTGTCTTGGGAAAGCATAGGTTTGGCTTTGCAGAGTACGCCGATACTTTTTGATATTTTTGTGTTTATTGTATTAATATGGGCTTTCCAATTAATATTCTGGTAATAATTATTCCAAGAAACTTAATTGTTTCAGTTCTTTTGATGTTTATGTTATCAATTTTTAGTGAAGGTAGAGTGCCTGGTATAAAGTTTCTAAGACGGTTGGAGTGAAACAAGATGTATTTTGTTTTTTCTGTATTCAAAGATAATTTATTTACTTTAAACCAGATGTTGAGGTTTTCGAGGTCAGTGTTCATAGATTCGTAAAGGTCGCTTATAGACGGCGATGAGTAAAATAAATTTGTATCATCAGCGAACATTATTACATCAAGATTTTTAAAGGCTTTTGGAAGATCGTTGATATATATATTAGAAATAAAAGGGGACCCAGAATGGAACCTTGGGGAACTCCGCATTTTATTTCTAGTAGGTCTGAATATTTATTATGATCTTTAACAACGCATTGTTTTCTGCTACTCAGGTAACTTTTGAACCGGTCAAAGGATATATTTTTAACACCATATCTTTCCATTTTTTTAAGTAAGATATTGTGATTAACTATGTCGAACGCTTTGGATAAATCTATAAAAGTCCCTAATACAAATTGCTTTTTATCGAAAGAATTACTCATGCTATTTACAAGATCTAAAATGGCATGTTCGGTTGAGTGTTTTGTGTGAAACCCGAATTGTTTTTTGTTTAAGAGGTTATTTTGAAGGAGATATTCGTATAATCTGTTGTAAACTATTCTTTCAAGTATTTTAGAGAAAGTAGGCAGTATAGAGATTGGTCTGTAATTGTTTAATAAAGATGTTTCGCCTGTTTTAAAAATTGGTATAATTTTAGCTGTTTTCAATTTATCTGGTACAGTACCTGTTTTAATTGATGATTTAAATATTTCGAAGATCGGTTTGCTATCTCCAAAAAGACATCGATAACGATATTGCTACAAATATCATCTATACCTGGAGATTTATTTATTTTAAGAGATTTTATCGCAACTTCAAGTTCTTCAGTTTTTAGTTCGCTAAATGCTAATTCGTTGTTGTTATTAGTTAAGTATGTCTCAAATGAGTTGTTTGGACAATTAATATTAAGTTAAATAAAATAGAAGAAAATTTCATAACTAAATTTACTGATGAAAATAAAGGCTTTATTGATAGCGACACAAAAGGCAGTTATTTAAATTAAAAAAAAAAGAAATATTTGCACAATATCTTTAACAAAATAGTAATAAATTTTCTATTTTAAATATTTTGAATACTTTGAATATTTTGAATATTTTGAATATTTCGAATTTTGGTGTTTAAAGTCTTTGATATAGGATTTAAATTTATCTAATCATATTTTGAAATTTTCAAAATTTTTGAAAATTTCAAAATATGATTAGATAAATTTAAATCCTAGCGCATGTTATGGTTATGCGTTTTGTGTCACTTGGTACGCAGATGTAATTGGTCCCCGTTGTTCAGTGGGCCAGATTGTCTATAAATGGTAAAGTTATTTATGTGCGGCCGTGGCGCAGTGGTTAAAGCGCTTGCTTTGAAAGCAGAAGATCCAGGTTCAAAACGAGCTCTGGACATATTTTCGAGTCACGGTAAGGAAGGAGGCGTGAACTTCCTGGTTAAATGCACTTCCGCGATACTCTGTGACAAGACCGATAGGTCTTCTTGGGGCACCTAAATAAATAAAAAGAATTTACGGTTTAAATATATGATACATGTTAATAGGGTTTTTTGCGTCATAGAGTTTATTTCCTGGCTTAATTTTAAGTTTGGAGTAGTCATGATTACACTGGTGGGGTTATCTAGGGTGATCATGGGACATCCTGATAGTTTTTCAATAAGATGAGACAGCTGTATGTCTAAAAATAGATAGGATAGTTAATGTCGAAGAACTCAAATCTGCGCATACTTTAAAAATACAAATCGTCGAAAAATAATATATATATATATATATATATATATATATATATATATATATATATATATATATATATATATATATATATATATATATATATATATATATATATATATATATATATAAATTCAAATAGTCAAAAAGAAAATATAATATTTTTAAATACTAATAGTCACTAATAGAAGATATGTTTGAAAACTTTCAAACTTATTCGTAAATAAAATTATAAAATTATAAATAGTCATACTTATAGAAGATATGTTTGAAAATTTTCAAACTTATTCGTAAATAAAATTATAAAATTATAAATAAAAACCATTCCGCAAGGTTTAAAATTTCTTTTTTTTTTGAAACTGAAATGACTTTAATGATTTTGCCATATTTAAACTATCTTTCAGAAAAGAGTTTCTATTACTTAGGTTATCTTTAATTTATATTCTATGTGTTTCTTTACTTTTTTAGGTAATTTATATGAGTTACTTTGATTTATCCTTAAGTAAAACTTCTAATTTAGATTTTTATTAAATTTACTTTAATAAAAATCTAAAAAGATTTCAGGAGTCAAGTTATTGGTGGATTTATATATCAAGCATACAAAGTTACTATGGAAACATAGTAACTTGGTATGCTTGGTAACTGGTATGTTTGATTTACAACTTATTTTTTTTGATCTCAATAACACGATTATAAGTAATTGAAAGTCCAACATATGCCAAACAGTCTAACAGCTTCATACTATGGGTTTCTTTATGCATTTGTAATCTGAGGCCAACGTAAAAAGATGTTTTAATGACATCTCTGAGATCATTTTCCGTTTTTGAACAATGTGATTTTTGAACAGTCTATTTTCTCTACTGACTTCTTTTTGAATTATTTTTGTATCTACAGCTTTTGTATTTGCTAGAAAAAAGTTGTTAGGACTTATAAAATAATAATATTGGCATAATTTGGTTATCTGGAAGAATCGAGTTACGTTTACAATTTAACTCAATATGGTCATTGTTTCCAATCAGTTTACTGCACGTCTTCTTAATGTTGTTTATATCCACAACAAAACTAAAAACTAAATCTTTTTTTCAGTATAAATGGAGTAAGCTAATAACTTCTACATTTGCAATAACTCTTCCAATATCATCCACTTCCTTATTTTCACATTGGGTTGTTATAAATTGGACAGATTTCTGTGCATAAGAATTTAGGATACTGTAAATTCTCTGAAAGAACTCTTGATCATTAAGCGACTTGGAACATTTAAACATTTTTTCTCAGTTTCTGTCAACCCAGCCTTTTGATGCTTACCATTTTTACATTGGCAAATTACATAAAGCTTTTTGTTTTAGCTTTGAGGTTTTAAACGGAGCAATTTTCAATTACCTTTTGCCAATTGGCTTAAATCTTCTGACTCACCTATGTTTTCTAGAGAGTTGCAGGATTGCTAGCAATTAGTTTGTTGTGTTAATTAAGCAAATGCTGCAAATTTAATCAAAGGATGATCTTTTGTAACATTCTAAGTGACAAACACTTTTTTCAGCGTGTTTCTCACGTGGAATTTTTTTTATCCTTTGGTAAAAATCCACAGCCTAGGTCACGACTGCTCTGTGCAGACCCTTAACTTTTTCAAAGAGTCACGTGAACTTGTTTTTAAAATCTGAAAGAAAATTTAGTGTTTGCTAAAAGAAGTTTTTTTTTAAATTGCTTAAAGAAAAACCAAAATAAACTCAAGTTTTTAAAAAAATAAACTCATGTTTTTTAAAAAAAAGGTTTTTTCAAATGAAATGAGATGAAACACATACGTAAAAGTTATACAAAAAAATGAACTTTTAAAAAATAGAAAACAAAGTTAAGTGTTAAACAATAGCTCAATTTATTCACGTATTTTTGAGCAATTTCTCGAAAATACGTGAACAAAGTTTAGCTATTGTTCAAAAGCAATTGCTTTCGCTTATGAGTAAATGCTTCATGCCACTACCGATAGAAATTGCTTGACTTTATTTTTTCGTTTAAAAATGGCTGCTTTGAGTGTAAATCAGACTGATGATAAAAACAACAAGTGTAACATGAACATTTGCTTGTAAAAGAGCGTTTCCATTTAGTGTGAGTGATGAACTGATCTATTTATTTTACTTATAACTATAACCTATTCATAACAAGCTTACTACACAGATAAAAAAAACATTCCTTAACTATAAAACTTTGTCTACAAAAACATAACTTAGAAAAACATTCCTCACCTATAAGATGCAAAATCTTTTACAAAATGAAAACCAAAGGCCACAAAAAAACATATTATATAATATATTTTAAAATGCTAAAGTTTCGAAAAAACCATAATTTGAGCATATATAGTAACTATAAAATTCGTAACAAAGTTTTTAAAATACTTAATAGATATAGATTAAAATACCAAATTTTTTACCAAAATCACAAAACAAAAATAAAATATAAGTAAGCTAAGAATTGTCATAAGTAAAAAAACATACACACACAATAGATTTACTTTGAAAGTTTTAAAATCTTTTGTTGTGATTCTTTAGATGACCTTTTTTTTTTTTTTTAATTTTTTTAGGCGCACCAAGAAGACCTAACGGACTTGTCACAGAACACTGCGGGAGTGCATTTAACTAGATAATTCACGCCTCCTTCCTTACCGTGACACGAAAATATATCCACAGCTCGTTTTGAACCTGGATCTCCTGCTTTTAAAGCAAGCGCTCTAACCACTGCGCCACGGCCGCACCTTGGTGCATAAAATTGGTGCATATAAATTGAAAAAATTTAAAAAAAAAAAGTTTGTAAGTGAAATAACATGTTTTTTTCCATACTAAAGTTAAAAGTTAAATAAATGTCGCAGAGTCACATTCGACAGATATTATAAACAACTTCATGAAACAAAAATATAAAAAAATATGGTCCACTAACAAACATTGTCATTTGGTTTTTCCTCCACGATTAATTTTAGCAGTATAATTGCCGTATTCTTTATAATAAAATTCTTCTTGTTCTTCAACTTCATTTCGCACAATATATCCTGCTATATATAATAATATAGCTACTATATTTAGTTTGCTAGTCATTTGTTCTGCCATTGTTGCAAGACTAAGTAAAAATGATAGTCTAGCGTTTTCTGAAGTTGCTCTGAAACTGCTCTATCTGATTCTTATATCGAATCTCAGCATACAGTTCTTTTGTATTAACAATTTTCCAGAACTTCACAATAATTTCAATAAAAGTAATGGTGTAGTCGTGCTTCTTTTATATTAGTGCTAGATTTTAAAGCAGTTACAGTATTACCATGAAAGAAATGTGGGTAAAGACACCTTTTGTCTTTCAATAGGTTTCGTTGCAGCACTTGTAAGTTTTGACAATACTACAATATTATTTTCTTTGTTTTTTTTAAAGCGTGTACACGAAATAAATGTGAAAGTAGATAAACAACTAAAAAAAGGTACTAATTGACTTTTGTTGGGAACTAAGTATTAATTTTAGCAAGTTAATATAAGAAGATAAAATATGTCAAAGAAATTAATTTATTCCTGTGAGTGTCTAATAAAATTTCCGACTTCTGTTTTGGTGGTACACATAGGCTTGGGCACAGAACAACAATCAAAACTATTTGATATTTTTGAAATGACATTTTCAAATCTTTATTGTTTCTGCATAGTTTTTTATTATTATTATTTTTCGTCAAATAATTACCCTGTTTATATTATATATTATACCGAGTTATCTTTTTTATTTATTTTTTTATTTTTTTATTTTTTGGTCTAATAATTACCCAGTAATTTGCAATAAATTTTAATATTGGGCAGTTTAAAGAATTTGGTATTTTAGACAACTTTCAGATCATTTTTTTTATACCATCCCATAGCCAGTTTGTTATAATAACTTGATGATAAATCAGGTTAGAGAAGACGTCAGAGCAGACGTTTTTGTTAACACATTTTAACATATATTTTACCAAAAAGTGTGGATTTAGAAAAATAGGTGCTGATTTTTTGTCATACCTGCAAATAACTTGCCAAATCAAAGCTTTTTTTAGAAAACTTATCATTTTTTGTGTATTAAAATTTCTTATCTGCTTTTCCTCTTTATTTGGAGTTATAATAGACAGCACCAGGAATTCGCTGGTGATCATACTTCATATAAGTTTCATCATCTTCAATAATTCAGAAATTTTAAGAAACATATTTGTCATACAACTTTTTTCAGTGGATTCTTGCTTTTTTTGAATTTCAGAACATTTTGGCACTTTTTTATGATATGAATACTTGAAAAACGTGTTTATATTGAAATTTTTCTGATAAAGTATGAGAAAATCCTTATATTTTGTGCGTTCCCTTAGTGAGAGGCTTGGATTATTCATAAAACCTATTTTTTAACTAGTTTTATATTTTAAAAACCTCAGGGGTAAGTCGAAGTTAGGCAAAATAATTTTGTTCCAGAGATGAGCAGCACGATAAGTGATACAAAATTGATTGAATTTTGTTCGACAGAATGGTTCATTTGAATAATTGCTATTCCTCGTGTTAAACTTGCTTAATGGTTTCAAAATAAAAAGATCTTTAAAAATTAAAGGAGATAAATCATGCTTCCACATATAGACAAAAGATAAATTTTTTTATACGTTTAGTTTATATATATCTAGAATTTTCATTTGATTAAAAAATATTGAGGAATGTGCGAACCGATCCGCAGAATTAATTAAACGGATCGCATGTTTCTGACGGCGATAGAGACATTGTAACTTGCTTTGATCAGTGCTACCCCATGCAATAACTCCATAACTTATATAACTGTGGATAAAAGAGTAATAAAATTTAGTTAAATTATTTTTATCTAAGTGAGTACGCGTCTTATATAAAATTCCGATACTTTTTGAAACTTTCGAGCAAACATAGTTAATATGATGTTTCCATGTGATGTTCTCGTCAATGAAAACCCCCAGGTATTTAGTTACAGAATCTCTTTTAATTTCAATATGATTAATAAGAATTTTTGGTAGATTTTGAGGTAGAAAACGTTTTTTGGAGAGCGGATGGAAAAAAATCCATTTTGTTTTGGTTATATTTAATGTTAATTTGTTACTTTTAAACTACTTAGATATGTTTTGAAGTTCTTTGTTCATCATGGAGAAAAGGAGATGTTAGATAGAAATAAGTTTGTGTCATCAGCGAACATATATACTTAGAAGATTTGATGCTTTATGCAAGTCGTTGATATATATTAGAAAGAAAAGAGGGCCTAAGATGGAACTTGCGGAACACCACAGGAAACATTTAAAAACTGTTTATGATTAAGTTCATTACAAGAAACAAATTATTTTCTGTTCGATAAATAACTTTGAAACCATTTAATTACTCTTTCATTTATTCCGTAATAACTAAGTTTATAAAGAAAAATATCATGATCGACAGTATCAAATGCTTTTGAAAGATCGATAAAAATGTAAATTGAAATTTTTCAAAAGAATTGGAAATTTCAGGCACCAACTGAAGTAAGAGTTGATTCGATGTAGACTTTGTAAATTAATAGCAAACACTTTATTTTATATTTCATTTTCAAGTTTAACCGAGTTTAAAAACTCTGTATCATCCATTGCAGAATCCAGTTTTGAAGTTAGCTTAGTTAATTATTTTTTCCAACTGTAATAGAACTCATATCATGGATGTGCTGCAAAAAATTTAATATTATTGGATTTTTTTAAATTGTTTAAAAAATAACTTTGGTTACTGTTACATATCCATATGAAAAGTGTCTTTTGCAAACAACTGTATATGGACTGTCAGGTATATTGTCTCGTGGTATAGGATTCACCCAACCAATATATTCGTCTTAAGAAGCCAAAAATATTTTCGTTATTTTCTTTATTGCAATTACCATAACAGTTTGTTTCACAAAATTTTTTAGGCATTTTTTGTATCTATAAACTTTATAATAGTTGTACTTTAATTAAAAATTAGTTAAGACGTCGCTTGCAACTATTAAACAAAATAACTTAGGGGATTATTGGTCCCCAGCCCAAAGCCACTATATACGCGTATATAGTGGCTTTGGGCTGGGGACCAATAATCCCCTAAGTTATTTTGTTTAATAGTTGCAAGCAACGTCTTAACTAATTTTTAATTAAAGTACAACTATTATAAAGTTTATAGATACAAAAAATGCCTAAAAAATTTTGTGAAACAAACTGTTATGGTAATTGCAATAAAGAAAATAACGAAAATATTTTCGTAAACGCGTATACGCGTTTACGAGACCTGTTAGTATAGATGGCTATGGTTTATATATATATATATATATATATATATATATATATATATATATATATATATATATATATATATATATATATATATATATATATATATATATATATATATATATATATATATATATATATATATATATATATATATATATATATATGAATATATATATATATATATATATATATATATATATATATATATATATATATATATATATATATATATATATATATATATATTCAAAAAATAATAAAATTAAGTAGTAAAATAATAAAGCAACTATTATAGGTGCTCGTAAAATTAGAAGCAATTGCTCGCCGTTTTTTGAGTTATTGCTTTTTTATTCACGCGTTTTCTCATATGTAAGCAGTTGCACAACAGTTTGAGCAAATTTTTATTTACGTAAAGTTGATCAATTACTCCCAAAACGCTTAGCAAAAGCAATTGCTTTTTTTTTATTCCATTGGCCTTTTGTCATCCCAAAGCTTTGGGATGACAAAAGGCCAATGGAATAATCTTAATAATAATCAAGACAATGGAATACGTCTTTAAAGACGTATGAAAAGATGTACGTTTAGTGCATTGCTATAGATCAGAGGCACCGCAATTACTCTGTTTAATCAAGGCTATGGAATATATAGAATATTTTTGAACTAGTTAATATAATTTTTTAATTATTTTACTTTACGTGATATTTTTTTTTTATTGGATATTTGCACTGGCGGATTAAGACTTCTTGGGACCCGGGGTTATTTTTGTTTTCGGAGGCCTTTTTATGGGCCAGAGACTAAAAATGACTAAAAAAAAAAAAAAAAAAGGTCCCCTAAAATTTTTTGGGGCTCCTAAATTTGCGGGGCCGGGGCTATATATATATATGGGCGTGATCCGGCACTGGATATTTGAAACAGTCGTCACTTCTGATGTATAAATCATGCAAAAGTAACTTGACGCAGAAGTTTTGTTTTTGTTATTTATAACAATTGATAATGCAGATATCTTTGCTTTTAAACAAAGCGTTAATTGCCCATCTATTAAAACGAACGTTTGTTTTAATAAATGGGCTAGTCGGGTGTTTAACACATTTCATTCGGGTGAATTTTAGCTTTGATGACCTTAATATATATATATATTTTTTACCAGACGGTACTTTTTAAGGATTCACCCCTCCCCCTCATTTTATTTGTAAAATCGCCTCTAGATGCAGCAATAACAAGTCAAAGTTGAATTCTTTCCAAACAAAAATAGTTTAAAAATAAAAAAAACAAACAAAATATTTAAAGGTAACTTTCTTAAAACATTTTTAAAGGTAAAATTATTCAAAAGTAAAATAACAATATCAAAACATTTGAAATAATGCAATTGTAAAACTATGAAATATTTGATTAAAAAATAGATATATATTTTTTAGTTTACATTTGTTTTTGTAGTAAATAAATTACTTTCACAAGCACAAACAAGGTTTCTGAAAGAAGATCGTACTGATCTTATCATCAGAACCTTTTACAAACAAGTGTAAACTAATAACTACATCATACGTATCGTGTGTAAACTAATAGCTACATCATATATATTTAACAACATCAAAACATAATCAACAAAATCAAGGCCGGCGGGATAGGGGTGTATGCAAATTTTTGACTAGTTAGTCGGCAAATGTAGTCGGTAAATTTAGACAGTCAGTCGGATAAATGTCGTCATTGCAGTCAGTATCTTTCAAAAAAGATGACCTTTTTTTTTTTTAGTCGGCAAAAGTTGTAATGCACCCCCTTTTTTATTCCAAACATACGGTGCACGATATGCAATACAAAACAGATTAAACTTGGTTCGACAAAAGGGCTCATTTATAAAATTATAGTTTCTAAGTGTATATTTATTTATTGGTTTCAAACAAAAGAGATCTTTGAAAACGGGTAAAGATATGTCATTTTTCCACATGTACATAAAGCACAAAACGTTAAAAACATTAGGTTCATAAATATTGAGAACTTTAATTTCAATAAAAAATGATTTAGAATGAGTGTATCGATCCGCAAAATTAATTAAACGGATCCACGTTTCTGACGACCATAAAGGCATTTTTACTTACTTTTTTCAATGCTTCCCCATGCAACATTAGCATAATTTAAATAACTATGAATTAATGAGTAATAAAGTTGAGTTAGACTCTTTTTACATAAATATGTTCTGGTTTTATATAAAATTACAATATTTAAAAAAATTTTTGTACCAATATAGTCGATTTGCGTTTTCCATGCGATGTTTTCATCTAGAAAAACACCTAAGAAGTTTGTTACATTATGCCTTTTTATTTCAACATCATCAATAAAAATTTTAGGCAAATTTCGGGGTAAATAAGATTTTTTTGAGACTGGGTGGAAAAAAACCCAAATTAATTTTTAATGTTAAGAGTTTAAACCATTTAGATATACTTTTAAACTCATAATTCACATGATACTCAGACAACTCGAGGTTTTGTTTAGGTCGTTTATATAAATCAAAAAACAATAGTGATCCCAAAATTAAACCTTGTTGAACGCCACACGAAATATTTAGAAACTTATTTGGATGATCATCATTGCAGAAAACAAATTGTTTACGGTTGGATAGATAACTTTTGAACCATTTTATAACTTTGCAATTTATTTTATAATATTTTAGCTTGTGTAGTAAAATTTTATGATCGACAGTATTGAATGCTTTTGAAAGGTCAATAAAAATACCAAATGTATATTTAGACGTTTCAAAAGAATTAGAGATTTCACGTACAAATCGGATAAATTTATATTCTGTGGAATTATTTCTTTTAAAACCGAAATAATAGTTGTATAAAATATTATTAGAATGAAGATTCTAATAATATTAATATACTTCATTCTAATAAAATATTATTAGAATGAAGTATAACCTATTGTACATAATACGTTCTAGTATTTTTGAAAATGTGGAGAGGACAGAGATAGGGCGATAATCACTGATATTTGTTTGATCACCTTCTTTTAAAATTGGAGCAACTTTAGCAATTTTTAGTTGCTCAGGAAAATTTCTTTGGCGTATAGATGCTCCATAGACTTTAAATAGGATATCTTTTAAGTATTCAAAACATTCGATGACTATATTACCGTTTATGTCATCTGCTCTGGTTAATTTTTTTTCTAATTTCATTCATTATTTGCCAAGTGCGTTTTTTAGTTATTTTTAAATATATCTATAAGTCTTGAGTAGTATTTTTTTTTTAAGTTTTTACGAACTTTTTCAAATAGGTATTGTATTCTTTATATATTTGTATTCTATATATATTTTTTCATTTGCAGATGAATTTGTTTTTTAGATATTTTATTTAAAACTTCTGTTTTATTTTCGATAATTTTTTAAATCCCCTGGTCACCCATTGGGCTGTTTATATTTTTTGAATTTATTGTTTTTACAATGATAGGAAAGTTAGCGTCATACACGGAATAAAAAGTTTCAAAAAAATTATCCTAAATTTTGTCTGCATTAAATTTTTTTTTTTTTTTTCATATATTTTTACAACTACATAGCTTTAACAATACATACTTTTATTACAAATAGTTTTAACAATATATACTTTTTTTACAAATACAGTCAAAATGCTTTGAAAATAACTGAAATAATACTAAGATATATTTGATGTACAAAGTAATAAAATAATGTAAAATAGTTTTTCAGTTCATATTTTGAAAAGACAAAAAAGTCTTAAAAAAGGAAAAATTAAACCTTTAGTTATGTAGTCAAGGGAAACTCGCAGAAAACTGTGAAAAGTCTTGTCATCGAGAACCCTTTTTTTTAAACAATTTTATGAGATACTCATAAATATTTTATTCATTACTTATTACATTTTTCAATATAATTAGTCGTGTTTTTAGGAAGGAGCATAAGATAAACATAACATATATACATATATATATATATATATATATATATACACATACATACACACACAAACACACATATATATACACATATACATATATAAATATATATATACATACAAATATATATACATATATACATACGCATACACACACATATAAATATAACACATACATACATACACATACACATAAATACACACATATACTCACAAACACATACACATATACATATATATATATATATATATATATATATATATATATATATATATATATATATATATATATATATATATATATATATATATATATATATATATATATATACATATACATACATATACACTATCATTCATATACACATACACATATATATATATATATATATATATATATATATATATATATATATATAAATATATATATATATATATAAATATATATATATATATATACATATATATATATATATATATATATATATATATATATATATATATATATATACATATATACATACATACACACATACAAACATACATATATATATACATACACACATACACATACACATACCTACATACACACATATTCTCATACACATATACAAATATACACACATACATAAACATGCACATACACACATACACATGTATATATGTATATTCATACTTTATTATTATTATTATTATTATTGTTATTTTTTTTTTTTTTTTTTTTGTACATGATTTTGATATTTTAATTACTCATAAGTTATTAGAAAATTTCCATATAACTGCTTGTATTTAAGACAGGTTTTTTAAGATAAGATTTTTAGGAATTTATATTTTTCGGGAAGGATATTGAGGATTTTTTGGTATTAATTTGTTATACAAGTAAGGACCACGATATGCTATTTAGAATTGAGACAGTTTTCTTTTTTTAAGGGGTACTATATAGTTTCCAGCTGCTCTTGTGCTAGATTTGTTTATATTAGTTTTAAAAAAGTTATTCATAAATCGACTTAAATTCCAATATTTTTTGAGACTTTTGTATTAATGGTATTTATGTGAGAGTTCCAAGATAATTTCTCGTCAAGAAGCACACCAAGAAATTCAGATGATTGAGTTCGTTCAATAATTGTGATGTCTATACTAAGAGTTGGTAAAATTGATGGGATAGTTTTTTTTTTTTGGTTGGGGTGAAATAAGATGTATTTAGTTTTGTTTAAGTTTAATGACAATTTGTTAGCTCTGAACCATGTGTTAAATTTAATAAGTTCTAAGTTTGCGGTTATAAAGAGGTTACTGATTGAGCTAGAAGAATAAAACAGATTAGTGTCGTCTGCAAAAATTATGCAATCTAACTTAGATGAGACTTTAGGGAGGTCGTTGACATAAATTAAAAATAGAAGAGGAGCTAGAATAGATCCTTGAGGAACTTCAACTCCTGTGTAACTACCTAATAATAATAGCCTGAAAATTTTAGGATCAAAAAGCAAGCCTTTTTTGCTTAATCGCAGATCTAAATTTTGTCTTTTTAAGCATAAAAGTATGAATTAATGAGACAAAAATATATATATATATTTTTTTGTTTGATGGAAATTGTTTATTAATTTATATAGGTTAACTAAAAAAAGCACTTAAAATAACTAGTTTTCTTTGAAACTTTTTTTTAAGGGTATGAACCACCTTAAAGGAAGTTGTAATGTTATTAATGAGATTTTCCTATTAAATGCTCTTCCGCGGTGCTCTGTGATAAGACCGTAAAGACTTCTTGGGGCACCTAAAATCAACATATAAAAAAAAAAGATCTAGGATAGCATGTTCTATTGAATGTTGCGTTTGAAACCCGTATTGATTTTCACTTAAGATTTTGTGTTCTATTAAATATTTATAAAGTCTATTGTAAATTATTTTTTCAAGGAGTTTAGAAAATTGTAGATGTATCTCCACCTTTAAATATAGGTACAATTTTTGCTATTTTTAATTTGTCTGGGACAATTCCGTTTTCAAAATCGCTTAAAATAATTTTGCAACGATGTTTCTGAGCCTTTTATTTTTGATGCCAGGTTTAGACCAGTGTTTACAAAAAAATGATTAAATATTTCTGATATATCTTTTTTGTTTTTGTATTCAATATCGTTTTCCGTTATTCTGGAGGGTAAAATGTCAGATACTATTTTATTTTTACCAACGATTTCTTTCATAACTTCCCACGTTTTCTTTATGTTACCATTATTATTTTTTAATTTTTGAGAATAATATCTTTTTTTAGATTTATTTTTTATTTTTTCAAACAGATTTTTATACTTTTCATTTATAGCTTCGTTTCTGTTTTTTAAATATTTGATGTATAATTTTTGCTTTTTTTTTGAAGATTTTCTTATTCCGCGTGTAATCCAAGGACATTTTAAATATTTTGTTTTGACTTCTATTTCTTGTATTGAAAAATGTTTGTTATAATATTTAAGAAAGATGTCGAGAAATAGATTATAAGCGGAATTTCTGTGTCCAATGTTACATTCTTGGTATACATTTATCCAATTTATTGTTGATAAAGATTCTTTAAATTTAAGCATAGAATGTTCATTCATTTTTCGTTTCAAGACTTTGATTTCAGAATTATCATTTATGGTTGCATGTTCAGCAAAAGAAAAGAAAATAGGAAAATGATCCGAAATATCAGTTTTAATTATTCCTGTTTTAATAGACTTATCTAGAAAAGAGTTAGTTAGAATATTATCTACAGCACTAATGGAAGTTGTTGTAACACGAGTTTGTTTGTAAATGAGTGGGAAAATGCCGTGTTGAAATATATTGTCAAAAAAGATTTTAGTGTTAGGGTGTTCATTGTACTTTAAACTATCTATGTTGATGTCACCAATGCAGAATAATCTTTTTTGTTCATTATTGCTTTTAATCAAAATTTGTTGCATATAATTTGAAAACTGAATAACATCGCCGTCGGGTGGTCTATAACAAGTAGAAACTAAAACTTTTTTTGTATTTTTAATTATTATCTCAATTGTTAGGACCTCACTGTCTGAATTAGAGATCGAGAGGTCTTTTCTAATTTTGATATCGTGGTCATTACGAATGTCAACTAAAATTTCGCCTCCCCTTTTGAGCGTTTTTCCCTCAGATGAAATTATTTTATAATTAGGAATCTGAAAATTTGAATTTTTTTGAGCTGACTCATCATCACACCATGATTCTGTGAGACAAATCATGTTAAATAAAAAATTGGATTCTAAAAGAAAGTGGTTTAGTTTGTCTATATTTAAACTTAAACTTCTAATATTGATTTCTATCACCGTGAAATTTTTTATATATGTTTTTAATAGCGTTTTAAAAGTTTCAGTGTCATAGTATTGCAAATTAAAATCTAATCCTTTAAAAACCTGTTTATCTGCGTCATAAAAGTCGTTAAGTAAAATGGTGTTATCAGTTTCAAAAAAATTTAATTGTTTGGTTTCAAAGTCAATTGTTTTGTAAGCCATTGCGCATGATAAAGAGTTTATTTTTATAAAATTAAGGTTAAGCATTGAACTTATTTCCGAAACTTTCGTACAAAAATTTCATCATATTTGATAACTGCAAATTTACCTTCTTTTCGGTGTCTTTTTATTTCTTCCCAAAGCTTTTTTCGTTTTTCTAAGGTTTCATTTGCGTAATCTTCATTTATGAATACTCCACTGCCTTTAAGTTTTTTTGCTATAGATAATATTTTGCTTTTTTCATGAAAATTTAAAAGTTTGAGAATTATCGTTCGCGGCTTGTCTTCTTTTACTTGTCCTAGTCGATGGGCTCTCTCAACTACTATGTCCTCTGCAATTCCCAATTGGTTTTTAAAGATAATTTTTACTATGCTAACACAGTCATTCCATGTTTCAGAGTTAGATTCGGATACTCCGTCGATTCTTAGATTGTTACGACGTGATCTGTTTTCCAAATCTATAGTCTTCTTTTTTAATATGCTAATTTCATCATTACACTTTTGGCTCATTTGTGCTAGTTTATTTGTGAAGTTTTCCTTTTGGAAGTTAAAAGTTTCTTTGAGAATATATTTTTTTTATTCTTTGAGTTTTGTTGTTATAAGTCGTTCAATATTTTTCATTGTAACTTCCATTTTTTTCAAAAAATGAGTGTTGCAAAATTTTTGAAGATAGTTTGATAAATTTGAAGAATAATTCCGGTTATAAAGATAATTAAATACTAAAAAACTAAAATTAATATACTTTTATTATTATTATTTTTATTTTTTAAAATAAATTCTTATGCTGTAAAAACACGTCTGCTCGCGAAGAAAGCATGCGGTATTAAAGTTAATAAGCTTCCAGTGTAGGAGTGATAATTGATTTTTAAAGATATAATGTTGTAAAAATCAGGTAGTAAAAAAAAATGCTTTTTTTTAGGTAAAAAAGAAAATATTTTTTCAAAATTTCTTTTATATATTGAAATTTTGCTATAGTTATCAAAGCCAGTTTGTCAAAGTTATCAAAGCCAGTTTATCAAGTTAACAAAGCCAGTTTAGCAAGTTTGTTATAGTTTTCACAGAAAGCCAATCGCAAAAGGTCAAGCCATTTGCAAGTGTTGCGGCTCAAAAAAAACTGACCACAATACCAACTGATAAAACTAAACAACCAAATTTTGAAATTGAAAAAAAACCATCAAAAATCGATAATAATCCAAATAGTTTTATTTTAGTTGGCAAAAGTAATAAGCCTGTCCGCTAAACAAACAATATACGTTTAAAAAATAGACATAAACTATCGGAACCTATATTTGGAACGAAAAGTCACAGAAATAAAACAATTGCCGGTAATAGAATATATTGTAAATTTGAGGTCTTTATAGGTGGTGTAAGCAACCAAATTAGCAAAGAGCAGCTTAAACTGTAAATGGAAACGGAGTAGACATCACGCCTAAAACTATTACCTTAAAGTGAAGAAAACGAGTACAATAGATCATATAGAGTCTCTGTATATAATTCAGAAAAAGAAAAAATACTTAACCCGTCTATTTGGGATAATAATATAGTTATTAAACCGTTCCGTAAAAAGCGCATAGTCTATCGATGTTGATCATCTAAACTAACGCATACCAGAGAAAATTGTATTGATCAAAATGGCTTCAAAGGATATATTAAAATTGCAAAACCGTTTAGTATGTGTACTTTTAATTTTCAGATTTTAATTTAAATCAAATATTAAATATACTTAAGACCTTAACAATTTCACATGACATAACGTTTCTATGCGAACACTGGGTATCAAAACTCGAATATTTTATAACCAAAAACATTGTAAAAACTTTTTACTTTTCACCCAAGCAAATAAACATGAACACAGGTTCAACCTTTTGATGGAAATCCATTTTTTATACGAAAAAATATTTTCAAAATATCATACCTCTTTACAAAGATGATAATATTTTGCAATAAAATAACAAAAAAAAAAATAAAACCAATATTATTGTAATTGGTATATATCTAACCTCATCACAAAATAATCAGTCGTCATTGGTTGGTTAGAAATACTAAAAACAACTATGAGTAATCATGAGGGTATTGGTGAGATAATTATACTTGGAGATTTCCAATCATTTGATCTACTAGAAAGATCTAGCCCCAAGAGAAACAATTTGCCTAAGGTTTTATCGAAATTTATTGATTAAAATTAATAAGAATTAGTCGACGTAACTAAAGGTTCTGGTCCTACAACCACATATCTCACATTGCCAAACTCTTCTTAAAATGATCAAATAGCTATATTAAAGTATATATCTCTTCTCTTTTATTAATGGATTGTTATTCCTCCTTTCTTTCAAAATGTTAGTGATCATTAACCACTATCAATTTCAATTGGACTTGAAGGTAGCATCATCAAGAAAATGTAAATAATATAACAGAGGACTATAGCATTCCAAGATATGTCTGGAATAATTATGACTCTATAGACTTACAAAATGATCACTTCATTTCAAGTTTCATTTATTTTAACCTTATTGGTAATTTCGAAAATGAACTTATCCAAATCTATACAACTATAACTAACAGTGCAATATCAGCTTTTAAAGAACACCTAAAGTTAAAGAAACAATCTATACATTCAAAATTCTATCTTCTATCATTAATCGCTACCGATTTGCTCGGAAGAATTTCCGCAAAGCCATCAAAGCAACTCAAAACAATAGACTATATCAAAAATACATAAAAATTGAAAAAGTTAAAAACTCTAACCTAAAAAACTTTTGGAATACTTTAAGGTGTATAAAAAAGGATTCAAATTCAAACCCTTTTACTATAAACAATAAAAAAGATAAAGAATCTATCACCGCACCGAATTTGGTACTAATTTTAAAAAACAATTAAACACTGAGATAATAACTGATGGGTTTACTTATCTTCAAATTCCACCTCACAAAAATCCTGATGAGTTATTAATTACTGATGAAAAGTTTAAAACAGCTATTTCTTGTCTAAATTTAAATAAATGCAAGGATCGTTAAAAGTATCTTTGCAGAACATTTAAAACATACATAACGTGATGCACTAACACAATTATAACTGCAACAATTCATCTATTTATTTATGTTCACTAGATGCTCAAAAAGGTTTTTGACAGCTGCAACTGGGATATTCTTTTTAATAAAGTTTGTTTTGATAAAAAACTACAACTCGAAATAGTTAACACTATATCTTCTTTATAACGAAGCGGCAGTGAAGCTGCCTCATACCTAGGTTCCAAATCAGTCTCATCTGATCTTAACCAAAGAGTGACTTAACAAGGATCGATGCTATCGCCCTACCAATATAACATATACACTTGAAAGATAAATTCCTAAATGATACTTTTTTTATATCTCTCTTCTTTCTTAGTTTTTATTTTTACTTTGTTAATATATTTTACAGAGGGTGATTAATAAAATAATAATAACAATAATAATAATAAAAATAGTATTTGCATATTTATTTTTTTATTTTTTTAATTTATTTATTTCAGTGATCAAATACAAATACAATAATCCATTTATAATTTGACGAAGAGGTGCTACACCAGGCCTCTCTATGCTGACGAACATGGAGATACAGACGCTACAGACAAAGCAGCAGTTGTATCTATAAAGTTACTTTCTTATGTTATTTTTGAAAGCGTTGATGGATTGAGCGTTCACTGCTTCTTGCGAAAGCGCATTCCATGGGGAGACTATTCTGTTTGAAAAAAAGTTATATCGCTCCTCACAGTTTTTTACCATCTGACGTTTTAGTTTATGGTTATGGCCTTTTAGAATATACTTATCTTTACTTTTTGAAAATTTTTGTGGGACGACAAAACTGACAAGCTCGAGTTTACGAATGGTTTTGTCGATCTTCATAGGACAGGTGTTTAATAGTCGATATTGTTTTTGTTGCTCGTTGTTGGACCTGCTCGAGAATGTTAATGTCTGATTTTAAATGCGGTGACCAGGCTTGTACAGCAAACTCAAGATGGGGGAGAATGTAAGTGAGATACTGAGATACAGAGCCATAAATAAAAACTGCGATTGCAAAATGTTTTTTTGAGTCGCCCTAGCATTCGATTTGCTACTGATGCGGCTGACTCTATTTGCGGTCTGACTTTAAGATCATTCGAGACCATCACACCAAGGTCTCTTTCGACTGCGGTATACACACACATATATATATATATATATATATATATATATATATATATATATATATATATATATATATATATATATATATATATATATATATATATATATATATATATATATATATATTTTAATTATTATTTTTAGATGCCCCAATAAGACCTAACAGTTTTGTCATAGAGCACTGCGGAAGTGCCTTTAACCAGGAATTTTACGCCTCCTTACCGTGACGCAAAAATATGTCCTGAGCTCGTTTCGAACCTGTATATCCTGCTTATAAAGCAAGCGCTCTAACCTCTGCGCCGCGGCCGCAGTGTTTAGAACGTAAAATCAGCATTTTAGACATTCTTTTGATAATTATCTAAAATCATAAAGCAAACAATAAATAATATAACCACCGGTTTAATAAAAACCCCAATATCTTTTGAAGTAAAAATTTTACGTCATACTACATGACACTAAAAATAAAAATTGAATGACACCTGTCATTTTTCAAATCGTTGTTATAAAAAAATTCGTATCAATAAAAGTTTTCTTGTAACACGCATGTGCACACGAAGGTTCATGGTGGCGTGCACTATACACTTTTAAAATTTGAACTAAATAACATTAGGGCAAAGTGACCAATTAATGACCACAAATTTCTTAAAGATAGCCGTGAAGGATGCCTTAATGTAAAAGTGAATATTTTTTTTTAATGTTTTATCAATGACTAACGCCTACACCTTATTAGAACTTTGTTTAGTTTTAAAACATGCTTATTTCAGAGAAAAATCTATTTAAACAGAGATTTTAGTTGTGTACTAATTAATGGCCGGGTTGACCAAATAGTAGCCAGTAAATTAGGAAACGGCATCTATTATGAGCCACTTATATTACTAAAATCGAAGTATCTAAAAATGCTTATATATTGAAAAATATTATCCAGACAGACGATTAAAGCCTAATAATGAACTTAGATCAACTTTTTAGTACTATAAACCAAGATTATTTTTTTAAAAATATTTAACTTAATATAAATATTTAATTTAACTTAACTTAAAAATATTATTTTGGTTGATAATAAACAAAAAAACTTATACAGTATTTATTTGTTATTCAAGTTAAGACAGTCTAACAAAAAGAAACTTTTTAATTACTTCTATGTAAAATATAAAAGTATAGAACGACTATAAAAGCATAGAACAAAATTTAAATAAATAATAGCTCATAGCTGTTATAAGAATAAATAATAGCTCATAGTTTTAAATGAATAATAGCTCATAGCTGTTATGAGCATAGAACAAAATTTAAATAAATAATAGTACATAGCTGTTATAAGAATTTAACTTGCATATAATAATGCAATTTTAAATATATGGACAATAAACTTTACAATAATTTATTGAAGTTTTGATAATGAACTTTTAATAATCTATTTAAATGAGCTCACTAATATTAATTATATTATGTTATGAATCGAGTTGTATTCTCTGGTACTTCAGTACAGATTTTTTGATTATATGAAGAGATATTGATTTTCATTAACTTTGGAATCGAACTGACTTTTCTCATTTTAACTGAGTTAGCTTTTTTAGATAACTTTTGAATCTCTTTCTCTTGTTTTTTTGTGCTTTATTTTCTTTTTCTTTTTGCTTTTTCCAATTTTTTTTCAGCTGCTGTGGCTTTCTATTTTTTTTTTTTTTTACCTCATTGTTCAATTTAGATTGCATTGCTTATTGAAAAGTTAATACAAAATATTTTTTAATCTTATTTTTTTTTTGTATTAGTAGCATATATCTTTGAATAAGGAAAAATATCACTGTCATTATCATTAGTTGAATACTTTGTACACAAATAATTGGTGTTAGACTAGGCTGAACAATGGCTTCAATTGGCATCTGATTTCAATGATGAGTGGTTTGATTAGAAAAAAAAACTGTCCAGTTGTTACATTTGGAACAGGAATTGGCTAAACATATGTATTCATATGGCATTGGAGCAGAGTCATCTGTTTCTAAATTGGCATTTTTACATGAAATCTCTTTCAGTTTGCAATTCTTTAAATAATTTATACAAAGGATCTGGGATGTCCTAGTCATTTTGAATACAGAACTTGAATGTTGTAAACTGCTCATGAGTTAAATGCGTATCCCATATCAAAGCAGTATTATTGTTAAGGTTTACCAAATTACTATCTATTATACATTCAGACATGCTTTCAGGTTTATTTGTGCCTAATTCTACTTTCAAATTCAACTTCCTCTTCTATTGCATTTTGGAATCTTGTTATTCTAGTGTCAGTTTTGATTGGGTGCAGACTTGATTTAAGCAGATTATTTTTGTCAAATAGCTGTTCTATGGAATAGGCAGAATTAATTAAGTAAGCTGTGCTTGAGACAACAGATGAATTTTATGAATAAATATCAGATGATCAAAACCCTGAAATAATATTGTCAGCTGTGAGGGCATCCCAGGCTTTCTTAAAAAGACTTTCTTAAAAAGCCCAAAAATTTGACTTGTCAAAAGAATCTCCCTTAAGATATTTACCAAGGGTTGACCACGGAATCATTATATTGTATCGTTATAACTAATTATATTGTATCGTTGAATACAATATAATTAGATATGATTTAGGTAAAATTTCATTGGTATGCTTATTGGGCATCAAATCAAATATACAAAAACATATATTATAAAATTACATATTTACAAATATTACATAATACATATATACTATGTTATATTTTATATTACATATTCACATAGTATGTATATATATATATATATATATATACATACTATGTGAATATGTAATATAAAATATAACATAGTATATATGTATTATGTAATATTTAACTGCATTTTTGTTTTTAAAAATTAAATTATAGCTAGTAAATATTAAAAAATAATTGTCTATTTGGATATAAATTGAATATAAAATATCCGAAACATTATTTTAAATATTTACAAACATTATATAATATAAAATTACATACTTAAAAACATTACAAACATAGTAAACTCTTATAATAAACACTGTAAATTAAAAATTAATTAGTAATTATACCAGGTAAACTAAATAATTATTATAGTTAATATTAGGACAATAGTTTAATTTATTGTGTATAAACTATAATATAGTTTATAATATAGTCTCATAGGCGCCCGCAGAAAATTTTCTAAGGAGGGGAGGGGGGGCAAAACAATAAAAATTATATTTTTTTCTATATTTAGAAAATACAGGAGGGAGGAGCCCTTTTTCCCCCCCCCCACCCTTGCGGGCGCCCATGTATAGTCTATATACATACTTTAAGTCTATATATATACATTGTGTATATATATGTATATATATATATATATATATATATATATATATATATATATATATATATATATATATATATATATATATATATGTATACATTTATATATATATACATATATATATATATATATATATATATATATATATATATATATATATATATATATATATATATATATATATATATATATATATATATATATATATATATATATATATATATATATATATATATATATATATATATATATATATACTATTTATAACATAGTTTATAATATAGTCTATATACATAATAAATTAAACTGGCCGAGTCTATTCGCACGACCGTCGTGCAAATAACGAAAATAAGCTTATTCGCGCGACCGTCGTGCAAATAACGAAAATAAACTTATTTGGACGACCGTCGTGCAAATAACGAAAATAGGCTTATTCACACAACCGTTTAAAACAATAAAAACTGCTTTTAGCACGACTATTATATGCATGTATATGTATATTACATGTATACATTTACAAATTAATTGAAATTGAGAACAACAACAACAATTCACGGTATAAAATTTGTTTAAAATGCACATCCTAATTATTCTGACGGATAAAACCAGCCAAGGATCCTTATTTTCTTACAAAATTTGCAACTATAGCTACGCCAGCCAATATCTAAGTCCACCGTTAAAATTTTTTAGCGATGGTGGTAGTCTAATGTGGCAGTTAACAGAGAATTCCAGTTTTTTTACTACAGAATTTGTAAAAAGTTATGTCTTTTATCATGTTTTAAAAAAATTTCGGCTTCTTATTCAAATTATTCGGCTTGTTCTAAGACTTTACTTAGATCCTCAAAAAACTGGTCCGATTTATGACGTTACAAAATTGATTCAATCAATTCTATTAATTATTTTGTACTAACTGTATAAGTTCACTACGCTGTTTAAGGCAACTCTGACGTTTCTAGAAAATCTGACATTTCAGACAAATCTGAGATTTCAGGCAAAGCAGACACTTTGGGCAAATTAGAGATTTCAGGCAATGCTTGCGCTTCCATATCAGAAATTATAACTTTTTTCCCAGCTAACCACAATTTATAAATTAAATTTAAGGAATCAATTTTTTCTTGAAACTCGTTTATTCCGAGAGTGGATAAATAATCCGAAATTGGTTTACATAGATTCATGACAGTTTTAAATTTTTGATCTTTAGAAAATGGCACTTTTAGTGCCTTTTTTTCGGTTTTATTAGTTAAAAAATGAAAAACATTGTTAGCTTGATTATGCAAACTTCTGGTCTTACAAGAAAGCCAACTTCTTTTTTGATAGCTTAAATGCCATCGCTCTCCTGCATCTTCTGCTTTAAAAATAGCATTACCATTTACTATTTTCACTGCCATTGTATGCCGACAAGGAAGTTTCATAGTAACCTGCAAAGGACACGAACATACTTTATTTAGCACTAACAAATCAGTGCGAGACTTTTTTAATTCTGCAATTACAATTCCAGCAGCATATGGAGTTAGTACTTTTACAATATCACCTGTAACTATATCTTCATCAGTACTTAATCTATATGGCTCTATAAAAGATTGATTAAACTCAATATGAGCCATTTGTTCAAATTTACAAGTGTTTAACAAAAGGATACCTTTTACAGCCTCTGCTAAGAACATTTTCCTAGACAATATGTTTTTAATTTTATGTTTATGGGACTCAGACCTGTTATTTGTTGTATTACCAAGATTAACATACTTGATAGTTTCATAGTATGCCCAATACTTAACTTGTTGTGGCAAGTCCCAATTTTTGTTGTAGTGTGCCATTACAACTTCTGGTGCAACTGTAGCAAGATGACCGAAATTTATATCAAACAATTTCTTTGATTTTGCATACACAAGCAATTTAAATATTTTTTTTAGATTATCTTTTTCTATACTAGCTAAACCTTGTTTATTTAAAAATCTATAAAATGCTTGCAAAACATGAAACTTAAACAGTTGAATTTCTGCTGTAGGCATAACCTTGGAAACTGCACCTATTTCTTTCAGGTCCTAGTCAAGAATAACAACCTTTACTATGTTAAGATTCAGTATAAGTTCAATTTCTGAAAACACATCTTGCAGAGTGTTTCCAGTTTCTTGTGCAATGAAAGCATAACTAACAGCCTGACCTGTTCCATTTCCATCCTCAACTAACAGCGTGAATAAAGGCATTCTTAACTTGTTTGTTCAATATGTGCAGTCAATCATTAGCACTTCAGGAAATATATCGAACACCTGCTGCATATCTCCACTTATTAGTAAAAGAAACTGCAGAACACCGTCTGAATCAACTTGAACAGATATAACTGCATCAGGATCTTTTTCACCTGAAATTAAAAATCAAACTTTAACTAAAACCTTTAGATAATATATAAATAAAATAAATTAATTAATAAAGTGTATTATTTAAACTATAGTTGAATTATAACCCATTTAACTCAAAGTACAATAAACCTCTGAATAAATACATTTAGGTTAAAACTATCCGGCGTTTACTGCCTCTCTATATATACTCTAAATCATAAATCCTGTAAAATACAAAAATTGAAAACGAAAAGTTAGAGCAGAAGGCTTACAGAATTTATCGATCAATAAAATCTCATTTGATTTTTCACAATTGCGTTCTAGTTCAGTTTTTTTATTTATGTTGAATAAATCTTTCGATGTTACTATTTTTCTTTCTTTATTTTTTAAATATTCTTTTTAAAAACAGACTTTAACACCAAGTTTAAACATTGCGCCAATATCATCTTTAACTATTTCACTTAACCGGCGTTGTTCAGGGTAATGCATAAAAGCAGTTCTATGAAGGCATAAATATAAATACAAATTAAATAAAATTAAAAAATAAAAATTACAATAAAAAAATACAAATTAACTCAAAAAAGTAACAAAAGTACAATTAAAATTACAAAATAAACTAATAATAAAATATAGTTGTACTATCCTGCTGACTTCATGATTATGGTTAGCCTGAAGTTGCTGTACTTCTAGTTTTGTTTTATCTTTATTAATACTAATATAAAGTTTGGCACTACATCCAATTTTGAAAAAGATAAAAAAAAAAGTAGTGAAAATCTTCACTTTCTGAAAATTATTGAGTTCTATCAGTGGGTAGTGAGCATTATAATGTAAACTACCAAAAGAGAAGTGCATATTGTAGTTGATATGAGATCTTATTCAAGCTTGAATGCCAGCTTCCACAAGCCAGTCAAAAACAAGCAAAAAATGATTAAAATGTTAGATTTCAAATAAAATATTAGATTTCTTTTCTTTTAGAAAAACTTTTAGATAAAAAGAAATTAGATAAACAAAACATTTAAAACCTTTGATTTGGGCAAATTCCTTTCTCTTTTGTTCTCTTAGCTCCTCCGTGCTTGCGTAAATATGTTACATTTCTAAATTTAAACTTCTCATCAAAGTGTTTTGAATTCTGACTCAAACCCTTATTAGCCAATGTAACAGTTTTGCTGTTAAATTTAGCCCACAAAATGTTTGTAAATGCCGACCAAGAAGCCAATTTATTTTCAAATTCAGCAAAGTTATCAAACTCATCTCCTTGTTTAATTTCAATATTCATGACTAATTTGATAAGCTGAAACTAAAAACATAATTTAGGTTTATTATGCAATCATATTTATAGCAAAAATAAATTAAATAAATCAGTTTATTCTAAACAAGCTACCTGATTGAATTCTACTTTTTTGAATAGCACATGCGTATTATATTTATAGTTTGTATATAACCGTGGTCGTGCAAATAAGCTTTATTTTGTTATTTGCACAACGGTCGTGCAAATAAGCTTAATTTCGTTATTTGCACGACGGTCGTGCGAATAAGTTTATTTTTGTTATTTGCAAACAGACACTTTGAATTAAACTATTGTCCTAATAATAGCCACATCGGTTACAAATAGGAGCCGTGGCTCTTAATTGGTCAAACGAGTGGCTATTATTAGGATCTATTTGAAACCTGAGAGTTTAGGTTATATTTATACTTCTGTCTATCGTATATTGACTAACAAAACAGTTTACATTATAATATTATAGTAACACAACAGATCAAAATATATATATACCAAAAATTCGTAACTAAAAGAGTATTGTTTCAAATGCGTCCCAAATGTGCTTGAAAAAACCAAATATTGTTACTGACGGTATAAAATATTTACTTAAACATTGACAAAAAAAAGATTTCTTAAAAATCAAGACTGAATGAAACGTTTATAAACATTTGAACAAAACATAAATATATTAAAGAAACACAAAAGTATATTCATCGATCAGATAAATATTTATGTGATTACACTGATAACATTTAAATGTTCGGCCAAATAAGTAAATGCAATAAAATTGGACTCAAATTTGGCTCTTAATAAGACCCGGCCATTATTAGGGCACTTTGCCCTAGGTGACGTTAGAATAATAGGGTTTCATTTTTAACGTTGAGAAAATTTAACTTTCGATTTTTAATGATTTAAATATTTTACAGCTGTCGTTGTTTATATTGATAAAATATATATTTTTTTATATTATTTATGTTTTATAATTATTCTTATATTATCAAGTTTATAATTTTTTAAATTCCCTGTTTATAATTTAATTTTTAATTTCAACTTTATTAAATAAAGTTTAAATTAACAACGAAAATATTTTTAATATTTATAATACAAACTCTTAAATATTATCTAAATAATTATGATAAGATTAATATATTAAAGTTATATTCTTGATTATATTTTTACTTGAGTTATATGATAGTATAACTATAATATAATATAATATAATTTAAAATATGATATGGTATTACTTGAGTTATATGATAAGATTAATATATTAAAGTTATATTCTTATGTACATAAACGATCTTCCTGACAACCTTTCATCTAAAGAAGCTCTTTTTGCTGATGACTCAACTTTATACTCCTGTCTTGATAAAAAGTCTTCTCTTTTCGATCGCCTAAAACAAGCAGCTGATCTTGAATCCGATCTCACTTCAGTAATAGATTGGGGTTCACAATGCCTTGTGAATTTCAACTCTAACAAAACCCAGTTATTTACTGCAAACAACTACCCTAATATGGTCAACATTTCTATATTAATGAATGGCAATTCTCTAACTGAGTCTTGGATTATCGCTTACTACTGACCTTTCATGGAAGCTATATATACAATCGATTGCTAAATTAGCTTCTGCTAAGGTTGCTTCTCTTTATCGTGCTCGCTTCTTCTGATTTCTGATTCCATTCTCTACTTCTACAAATCTCTTATTCGTCTCTGTATGGAATACTGCTGTCATATTTGGGCTGGTTCTTCTAACGCTTCACTTTCTCTTCTTGACAAGGTCCAAAAACGCATTGTAAATGTTGTTGGACCTGAACTATCTGCTAAGCTTGAGCCTCTTTCCCATTGTCGTAAAGTTGCATCTCTTTCTCTTTTCTACAAATACTATCATGGTCACTGCTCAAAGGAGTTATCATCTCTAGTTCCATCAACTAAAATTCATTCTCGTTTAACTCGTCATTCAGCTAAGTCTCATTCGTTTACTGTATCTGTCCCTGCATGCTCTAAAAACTTTTATTCAATTAGTTTTTTTCCCCGCACTTCAATCCTTTGGAACTCTCTCCTATCTTCATGTTTTCCTGACTCATACAACCTTCAACTATTTAAGTCTTCTGTCAACCGTTTCCTTGCTCTATAAATCTGTTCTTTTTTTTCCTAGTAACTCCCAACTTAATAGTGGTTGCTTGCAGCCTTGTTGGGAGTGAATGCAAATATAAAAAAAAAAAAAAAAAAAATATATATATATATATATATATATATATATATATATATATATATATATATATATATATATATATATATATATATATATATATATATATATATATATATATATATATATATATATATATATATATATATAATTTTGAACATAAAAATAATATAGTAAATAAAAGAAGGAAAAAAATTTCCTTAATCTGGTTATTTACTATTAGGATTGGGAGATATAATTATTCTCGATAAAAATATGCTCTTGTTTTATACCAATCTTAATGAATAATAAAAGTGTGTTTTAAGCAATCAATTTAATAAATTTGATATTTTGATCTTTTAGTTTAACTATTAGTGTTTTAAAAATATAAGAGAATATAACAAGTTTTCTTTAACTCTTTCTACGCTCTTATCATTACAAAAAGAAGGTAGAACCCTATTATTCTATCGTCAAGAGTTTATTAACTTAAAAAGTTCTTACTGGAGATTTTTATCCGTATATTTCAATTAACTTTGTTTTACATATCTATATTTGCGTGAATGAAACAGATTGCGATTGAATATGCATTGAATTGTATAAAGACTCAAAAAACATAATTACTAATACTATTTATAAAAAACCATCTGGTAATTTTAAAAAGTTTAAAATTTATTTTGAAACTTTCTTAACTAAAGTTAATAAAACGCGGAAGTATGTTTACATTACCGGGGAACTAAGTAATAGTTTATTAAATAATTTATCAATGAAAAATGTCAAACATTTTTAAATTTCTCTTCTCCAAAAGAGTCCTTTTCTTTGCGTTTTCTTGGATTATTGTTCACTACTAACCTCTCATGGAAACCATATATACAATTGATTGCTAAATTAGCATCTGCTAAGTTGCTTCTGTTTATTGTGTTTGCATTTTCTTACTCTTCTATTTTTACTCGCATTTTCTACTCCCGATTCTATTCTCTGCCTCTATAAATCTCTCATTCGTCCTAGTATGGAATACTGTTTTCATATTTGAGCTGGTTCTTCTAATGATGCTCTTTCTCTTCTAGAAAAGGTCCAAAAACACTTTGCAAACGTAGTTTGACCCGCCTTATTTGCCACAATTGATCCTTTTTTCCCCGTACTTCAACCCTTTGAAACTCTCATCCATCCTCATGTTTATGTAACTCTTACAAATTACAATTTTTCAACTCTTTTGTCAACTGTTTTCTTGCTCTTTAACTCTACTTTTTTCTTTTTTCTTGAAACTCCCAACTTGATTGGTCAAACTCCCAACTTAAGAGTGGTTGCTTGCAGTTTTGTTGGGAGTGAAACAGAAAAAAATGTTCTAATTTTATTATTGAAGTCTCAGTATAGGAAACAGTAAAGATTAAATTAGACTAAAACAATCCAATTGAGCAGCTCCTCTAATTGCAGCTCCCTCTCTTCCCTCCTCCCAACAATATCTTAACTAAAACTCCGGCATCAGTTTGTTTTTTTAAAAAAAATACAACTAAGATGAAACAAGAATTGACAATTTGAACAGATTTTGAAGGATATTGACATTATCATTTGAATTAAGCTGATTCAAGGCATAAAACATTAGTACCTATGCCATGACTAAGATCGGAAACTGTTAACTCATGCTTTAGAACAAACATTATAACATGATTTTCTGCAGTATACATGATTTGAATGCTAGATTCTGTATCTAGATATAGGGAACAAGCTTAAAATTAAATTAAAATAAAAAGCTTGTAATAGCTAAAAAATGTTTGAAATCCAATTTCTTCATTTGGTAGACAAAAAAAAAATTATTTTGAAAAGCAGGAATTGCTCTGATTAAACCAAGGGGACTAAATATTTTAACAGGAGCGAGTACTCTATTTGGCTGTGGGTATTAGCAACCTCTTGTATACTAGAACTCCCTGGTCTTAAAATTTAGTTCAATTACTCTGATTTTTGGGTAACATACGTGTTCATTTTTTACCACTGATATTTAAATTTACAAGAGATAGAGCAAAATGTAATGTCATGTATAACAAATTAGTTTTTTTTTTTTAACTTATTTATTTGTAGAAAATAAATATTTTATCCATAAAAAGAAAAAAAATCAATCTAACTCAAAAATCGATTTAAATTATATATAAATATATATATAAATACCCCATATATATAAATACGACATATATATAAATACCCCGCGACAGATCACTTAAAAACCTTAAAGAGCAGCTCTTCAGCATTTCTTGATAACTTTATTGACAAATATTTATACATGCAAAAACTTTTCATAAAATGTAGAACTTATTTGATCGGCATTCGTTGTACACGCTAATGAATTATTTAATAAGGCAGTAATGGCCTTATTAACTTCTTTATCTACCATTTTTACAACGCCTTCTCTAATGCTTCTCAGCAGCTCTCTCAAATTTATCTTGTTGCATAAAGTTAACATTTAATGCAAAAGGCGTTATTCAAACTCTTTTTGCACTAGAAACAAGAACCGGTTTCGATGTTCATTTCTCCCATATATTGTCTAAGATTGTCATAAATCCCTCTCGATTAATTGATTGCATTGGGTTTAAAAGAGAATTCTTGACAATTCTGTAGTCATTATAAAGATTTTTATTAACCTGGTCAAGCAACTAAGTTACACCAGTAGTGTTGGAAGGAGAAATAAATAATCAAATTTATTTTGAAATGAGGTATATTAAACCATTATAACTGAATCATGAACTATGTTCTTCAGATAATAAAACAACAGGTTGTTCTATTGCCTTCTCAGTAAGGAAATCATTAAACTCTTAGCATTGCTTTTTTTAATTGTTAATTTTTTGCATCTGTTTTTGGGGTACCTACCTTGGAGTTCTTGTGGTGCATCCGGTATTTTCTCCAAGATCAAGTTAGCAGTAACTGGTTTTATTAAAAACAGATCAAATAATATTAGAACACACCAAATTTTAGCTTCTTAGGTTCACTAGCTTCAGAGATACAATCATTAAATTAAATGCTGATACAATCATTAAAAAAAAAGTTACTGAAATGTGCTTTTTTTGGTGTTTTTGCGGTACGTATACCTGTATTGGAAGAGTACAGGATGCTAAATTATCATGTACTTGAAAAAAATATACAACATCATGATAAAGTAAACGGTGGTAAGTTCAATTTAATGCTTGCGTTTATTTTAAAATTATAAATTTTAAAAATATATATGGAGACCACCCAGTGGACACAGTAAGTTTTTTAAACGTTCTTTGGCCGTTTTTATTAGGTTTAAATCTAATAAAAACGTCAAAAAAACATTTTTAGAAACAGCCGGATGACAATAAACCGTAATACTGAGGTAATGTTATTATCCTTTATTACTTTCTAAATTAGTTTCTTCGATTTTGTTTATATAATTTGTTTTTACATTTTTGGGGATAGTTAGGAGAAGTAGGACACGTAAATATTTTTGTATATATTACAATATATTTTTTGTTTGATTTATAAACTGGACCAAACAAGTTCTTAAAAATAAATCTTCTTTTTAGGCACCGATTCAATATCTTTAAGTTTCCAGCCAATTATAACTAAGTATATAAGTTTTTGCTTGTAGAAAAACCCTGACATTGGGGTAAAGACAAGTGTGAGTAGAAGTATAACAAATAAATTTAAAACAACATTTTAACACAAATTATTAAATAAAAACTGATAAAAACATAAAGTCAAAAAATTGTTCAAGAGCTTTCACCAATCGAAATAATCAAATGGCGACAGGAAGAAGCAGAGCATAAATATTTTTTTTTTCTGTCCCACTTCACCCCAATGTAAACAGTTTTTTAAGGCACATTTCAAAATAAGGGCTCCTAGCGCACGCAGGGAAACAAAGCGATTTCTGCCGAATAGAGGGGAAGAAATTTAATTGTTTATATTAAATAACAGTATTTAGGCACCACTCATAATAAGAAATTTCAGGCTATTCCATTTTTCCAGCTATTTTTCAGGCTATTCCACTTCTCCTCACTCTTCCCTACATATAAAATTATACATTAAAAAATATACAATTTTGCCGATCTACTATTTAAACACTACGCATTTCACAAATGTGACGTCTTGTACTAAAAAACGTTTTTACAAAGATCTCTAAAAGATGTTGTTAGAAGATGTCTTTTTTTTTTACATTTATATTTATCAAGATGCTCCCAAAAGTCATTACGACCTCATCACAGAGCACCGCAGCACAGTGAATCCAGAATGTTTTTCGGACAAAAATCATAGGTCCGTTAACTGTTCATGAAACCTTGTGAACATTTTAGTATACTAATTTTTTAGATCAAAGAATCTGATTTTGGTTAAATTTTATGTGTGCGCACTATGACGCAGAGATTGGAGCGACGGTAGGGAAAGGGGTGGGCGCCGAGGGTCATGCCCCCACTTTATCTAAATTTTTCAGATAAACTATAAAATATTAATTAGGAAATTTTTTTTTATTTGTCTGCTCCAATTTTATGAGCCCCATATATATAAAGCACCTGAATCCCTGTGACCAACAAGCTACCAGCTGGTTAGGTTGCTTAAGGGTCAAGTTACGTGATTCTGGTATGTTGTATAACTAATATACATGGGTAATTGCTGACTAATATAAATTTTAGAAAAGGATGTCATATCATATTCTAAATCAAATATATTTGAGTTCAAAAAATTTAATGTTAAACACATTTGTGTTTAACATTAAATTTTTTTTTAAATTAAATTTACACAGGTATTACTCTTATTGATTTTATATGATTACAGAAAATATTCTTAAATTATCATTTTCTCCTCAATAAGGACATTTTTCACATCTACTTTATACCCTCTCGTGGTATACCTAAATTTTACACATGTTGTAAATTGCAAAAATCTTTTTTTACTGGCAATCATTGGATGTGTTCTTATCATTAGTCTGGAGTAAATGTCATGTGTATTTATTTGCAACAACATCTGTCTTGGTTTTTTGTATCTTCAATTTCAAGGGGACACCAAAAAGAACAAAAGTAATTTGTTCCCTATAAGTCTGCATCTTGAGAATCAGATGGTAACAAGTTTAAAATCACTAAGTCCAAATTTTGCCTCTATATGTACAGAATTATGATTTTTAGCACAAAAACATATCAAGCAAAGACTCAACAGCATCTTTAATAACAATGATCACGGGGGATTAGGTTTGCTTGTCATCAATGCTCAATTTTATAATTATAAATGTATAATATATAGTTCTTCATAACTATCTGGTTGCAATAGTGTTTTTTTGCATATTTGACGTGATATTTATTTATAGATAGATCCAAGTTGTAGATTAAAGCAAGTTGTGGAGTAAAGTACTTAATGCTTCCTGTACTGATTTTGTTGGAAACTGTACTCCTTCCTCCTTCCACCATTTTTTTTCACATCTTTGGATAACTTCTTTTAAGTTTTGAATTTTGAATTATCTACTCCCTGTTCATTCGCTTGTTTTTGGTGTTCACAAAATTTTCTTTTCCTTATTTATGTTAATGATCTATATAAAGCCTCGAATTTAATAACAATTATGTTTCCTGATGAAACTAATTTATTTATGTCACATAAAAGCATTCCTACTTTATTTACCTGACTGGTTTAACACAATAAAAAATTATCTTTCAATATTAATAAAACTTAATGGATTTTTTTCCATCCTATTATCAAAAATATAAAATGCCAATTAACATGCCTCAACTTGTTCTTGACAGTATAAAAATTAAAAAAGTAATAGTAACCACCTTTCTAGGTGTTTGTATTGATGAAAATCTTAGTTTCATTCCTTTAATAGTTAATATTCATTCCATTTGACAGTTAATATTCATTCCATTTAGTCTGATGTGGGTTTTATGTACACATTTTTTTGAAATAGAATGAAGCAAGAACTTTTGTCTCATATTTTACTTTTTTTCATAATGCTTGACATCATTATTTATGTCCTGTATACGAGTTTTATCATAATGCTTGACATCATTATGTATGTCGTGTATATGAGTCCTGTCATAATGTTTGACATCATTATGTATGTCGTGTATATGAGTCCTGTCATAATGTTTGACATCATTATGTATGAATTCTGTCATATGAATAGTCATAAAAATTTAGAAAAAAGTTGCTAAATCAAATGAAAAGTAGCTCTAGTCATTAACCATAAAACTAGATCATAAAATTACTTTTATAATATTTTGAACGAGTCACAAGCCACTTGTTCTTTTTGGTTGTTTTTAGCATAAATAAAGCTTCTTCCTAATCCTTAATATTTCTCAAAAATATTTCTGGATGTTTTTTAGGTCAGCAAAATTTTTACTTTGTGATTGAACATTTTAAAAAATTGAATCTTTTTCTTTGTTAAAATTAACGCTAATCAGAGGTACTTAAATAGTTCTTTTTTGTCTCTCAAGTGTTTTTCTTGATTCTAGAGACATTTTATGTCTTTAAATATTTATTCTGCAGTAAACTTCTGCTGAGAAATGATTTGTTGCAAACAACTTTGTACTTTTATCTTTGTTGATGTTCTTATTATAACTTGTATTTTCGTCCATTTCAACAAACGGCCACATTGCCGAAACATTTGAGCTTTTTAATTCTTCTTAAGGAAACGTGTTTTAAAATTGCCTGAGTTGCTTTTAAAAATCTTTTAGAAAACCTTAAATTTTAGTGAAAATGAAAAAACTGTGCTTTTACATATTGCTTAAACATTGGTCAGAAATACTTTTTTGAAGTCACATTTAACCAAACACTTATAAATGTTTGGTCAAATGAATCATCTAAAAAGTATTTCTGACCAATATTTTTTTTGGTTAGTTTTATTATTTATTTTAGTTAAAATAACTAAAATTAATAATAAAATTAATAACAAAGTTATAATAAAAACTTCACTAAAGAACTCACAATCATCATAAACCAATGTTTAAAAGATTTTTTAGAAAATGTTTTTTTTTTTAAGTAATTTAACACAATATGGCACAGATAATATAAGATCATATTTAATTATTAAAAAATGATTAACACAGAGCAACAAGGGAACTATTGGAATATGGGTAAAAAAAAGGTACAGATGAAATGATTGCCTTTGATCTGCTGACTTTAAATTATTGTTTGTTTTTTCTAAACTTTTAGGGATGAGCAGATTCAACATTTAATACGCAATTTCAACTTTTCATCAATACAAAAAATTACAAAGCTTTCCATCAAACTAATGTAAATAAGATACTTCTATCTAAAAAAAAAACACAACACTGCATTATTAAGTGAAGCAAAGTAAGAGACGCAAGTAAGAGACGCAAAGAAAAGAACTTGTCTCTTTCGAAGCGAGCGCTCTACCACTACAGTGGTAGAGCGCTCGCTATTTTTTTTGTCTTGTAAAAAAACTTTGAGACTTAGACTGAACAAATTCTGTTTTTGTGAAACAGTAAAATTTACGTTTCAAAAAAACCTGATCTTATTAGGTTGTCCATGCTGATGATATTTTCATATGTTTACTTTTATTAAATTTTATGCAGATACATAAAACCTACGAACGTTGAAAACCTACGAACGTTGAAGACATACATACTTTTCTAATTTTGATAAAAACAGAATTTTTTTTGACATTTTTATATATAAGAGACAAGACTAGATGCCTTCATAAGCGTTTTAGATGCGTTTTATATTTTGACATCCGTTTCAAAAATATTCCAGTTTTTTTAGGTATCTTCGATATATGCAATTCTCGTATAAGGAAAAGTTATCATAAGTTATTAAAACTAAATTTATTTTTCAAGTTTTGTCACATGTTATTTTTCTCAAGTTTACACACGACTAAAGATCACACGACTGCAGAAGATGTTTGCATTTTAGAAAACACTTATAAATTTCAAACCTGGATTAAATGGTAATAACTACAGAACTTTTTCTAAACATAAATACAAATTAGTCAAGACTTGCATGAATCGAAGCACATTGTAGAATGTAAATATTCTTTTGATTTAATCAGACAAGAAAACATTTGGCTGCTATTGTTATATTTTTGCAACTGCCATTATAGTATAAAGAAAAAAACATTACTCCCAATGTAAATAGTTTAGGAAACATTACAAGAGATGTATTTTGATTTTTCTGATGTTGCGAGCCAATCATGTTAAATTGTAGTTAAATTTCCGGCAAATAAAAGTCAATTACAAAAAACTAGCTTTCTATCCAATTTCAGCAATATGTCTCCTTTTTTTAGCTCACCTCTCCTACTTTAAATATTGCTTCTTCAGGCTCAGCAGAGAGAATAAAATGAAATTCATGCAGATAAAAAAGAGGTTCACCATGTAGTTTACAAACAAAAAAAATTGCGTCGTACAGTTTGTTGTAGGTAAAGTTTATTGGCCTAAAACATGCTTGCAAACAAAAAACTTTACTTTTCAGTAAACTTGCGGAAATTAAAATATTTAAAAAAATGCAATGCAAGTAAATAAGTTTCGATTTTCCAGAATGTTTGAAGTTTGAGTTCAGTAAATAAAAAAAAGAAAACTGCAACAAAAAATTAAAAAGGAAATACAAATTGCGATCAAAGAATTACAGAAGCAAATAAAAACAAAGCGGATGAAACCCAAAAATTGGTTGAACGAGAAAATGTGTATATATTGTAATTGTTGACGGACCAATTTAAAGTTTCTTACTTTCCATTGCCACCTTGTTGCAATAAATGAAAATTTTTGTAAAACATTATATAACACAAATTTCACGAAACACCGTACTCACCACAGGTAATAGAGTTGCATTCTATCCAGGTGTTTTAGTATTAGTTTGAGCATAACCCTTTTGAATTACAGGTGTTCAAATCAATTTCCTCGACTTTATATTTTTTACATTAAAAAATTGCATATATTTAGATATCCTTGACAACAAAGACTTTAATTATGACTTTCTGTTGGAAATTATTACTTGTGTTGAAAAAGTTTTGTAGCGATGACATTATTTAAAAAACTACCTAGCAGTTACATTATTATTAATAAATAATTTTTACAATAATTATTTTAAATTGGCTAAATAAGCCAAAAGAATAATCCATTTTTAGTAATTTAATAAACTAAAAAATAGTAATAAATAAAAAGTCACCACAAATGGTGTATTTTGTTCTTATATATATATATATATATATCTATATATATATATATATATATATATATATATATATATATATATATATATATATATATATATATATATATATATATATATATATATATATATATATATATATATATAATATATATATATATATAGGGCGCCCTTAAAACAAATAAAGTTGTTAGCCAATTCAGTCTCACAAACTTTTATAATAATAATGAATAAATAATAATTAAATCAAAGTTAATTTTAGTTTGGTTAAGTCTACAAACACAGAGATAAAAAACTTCAATTTCTTTTTTACAAAAAAATGTGTTCCCTTTTATAACTCTAACTACTTCAAAATATATTTTCAAACTTTGTAATCTAAAATTATAAAAACTTTATGTAAAATACTGAAAATTCGAATAGTTACGACAACGCTCTTTGGAATCTATAATATTTTACATGAAGTTCTGAATCTCATCGTATAATTTCTTTATATTCTTCCTTAAAACATTTTTTAAATGAAGGTGCTGGGAGGGATTTTTGAATTGATAAATGAAAATAACTATGACTTGTTTGACTTTTTGAATGATTGTTTGACTTTTTGCATCCGAAGAGCCGGCATATTTCTTTTCGAAAATCTTTTCTATAATAGCCGTACATCAAAGGATCTAGACAAGGGTTTAAGAGCAATAAAAAGTAAGCTATCGACGAGACCTCAAGAGGTATATAAACAATATATTGATAGAGAACTTCAATAACTGCTGTAGGAATCCAACAGATAAAATAACTAATCGCAACCATTATGCAGACTTTAATACCAGCCGTGTTTCGCCGCTTGTTATTGATTCGTTTTTGCAATTGCCATTGGACAATTTTTACTATTCTATAATACATGCTTCCGATAAGCCATCCGTTTAAAATAATGCAAGAAAAAACCGTTATGCTGAATATAATGTTTGTTCGTATTTTTTGCGCCGTCAACATTTTACCATCAAACATCCAAATAAAAGGAATTAGTGTCAAAAAAAGCGCCAATAACCAAGCAAATATTATTATCGTTATTGCTCGTTTCCATGTTACCCTTTTCTCGTAAGCAAAAGGCATAACAATTGAA
>NC_061168.1:21608580-21653580 GCF_022113875.1 Hydra vulgaris
TGTTACTATAATATATACATATATATATATATATATATATATATATATATATATATATATATATATATATATATATATATATATATATATATATATATATACACAGTAGCTTTTATAAATTTAGACGCATTCATTTTTTTTTTCATTAATGTAAGAAAATACTCAAAATAAAAATAAAATAAAAGTGCTACCGCTATGTTTGATATATAATTTAAAAGAGGAAGTAAAACTCTATTATAGAGTACCTTAATTTTTTTTACAGGATGTTTATTACTCATATACCGATTAACACAAAAAAGTTAATTGATAAGCTTGATTTTATTTTGTTCATAAATTTAGACGCACAATCAAAAAAGTCTTATATCTTGTTAATTGATAGTTAATTAGTAGTTTTTTCACATATTTATCATTAATAGGCCTAAATTAATTGATTTTGTCAAAAAACCTTATATAAATATGACTTACCTGGAATTAGTTAACCATTATTTAATAAATAAACAAAAGTTAAGTTAGTTTTGCACTAAAAAGACGTGAAAAATGGGCAAAAGACGTATCACTCAAGGTGAAAGATGGTAAATTATTGCGCACATCAAAGAAGGAACCAAAAGTAATAGAGAAATCGCCAAGTTAATTGGATTTTCTGAGAAATGCGTTCGGACAAACAAAACAAAACTTTCTTCACACTGGTGGTGCCAGCGAGAAAACGAGGCCAGGTAGACCCTTGTCAACTACCAAAAAGGACGACAGTGTTCGTTTTAGAGCTGTCAGAGCTAATCCAAGAATTAGTTACAAAGAATTGAACACAGAATTCAATACAACGCGAAATACGTCTATTTCTCAAAGCATAGTCCGCCGAATACTTATCAAATACAAGATTGAAGTCTACACTGCTTTGAAGAAACCGCTTCTGCGTCCATATGATAAACAAAGAAGACTAAAATGGTGTCGTGAAAGAAGGTATTGGACAATAGAACAATGGGAAAACATTATGTGAAGTGATTAGAGTAACTTTGAGCTTATCAATCGCAAATCTAACATAAAAGTCAAAAGAATGGCTCACGAAAAGTATTACGCCAGGTACATTAGACCGACTGTACAAAGTGGAGGAGGCTCGATAGGAATCTGGTTATGCTTCAATTACAAAGGTGTTGGTATGTGCCAAACATACACCGGAAGAATCAACTCCAGAATATACGTAGAAGTACTGGAAAATAACCTAATTCCATCAATTGACCTGCTTATGCTCAATGATAAACCATGGAAACTTCAACAAGATGGCGCTACTGCACATACTGTATACTATACAAAGGAGTGGTTCAACAATAGTAATATCATGGCAATACCGTGGCCTCCATACTCACCTGATTTGAACCCGATTGAAAACGTTTGGGCTTAGATTGACCGTGAATTAGCAAAGGTTCAAATTTCCACACTTGGTCAGCTGAAGGAATTCCTTAAGGAGACCTTGTATGAGGTACTAGAAGCGATGTGCGAAAATTTTGTTGAGTCTATGCCTAGAAGAGTTTTTAGTTGTATTAAAGCAAAAAGCGGATACACAAAATATTGATTGGTTCATAAATTACGCCTTCTAATGTATCGTGCGTCTAAATTTATGAATAATTTTTATTGTCTAATTTTTTTAATACCATGTAGTTGTACCTAATTATTACTTAGTATTTTATTTTGTTTTTGCAAACTTTTTTTAAATTTTGTATTCTGTATGTATTTATCTAATAAATAGAAAAAAAACTAAACCGAAATCTTTTTTCGTCATTGTTTGATCGTTAAAAAACTAAAAATTTCTATTCTCAAATATGAGTGCGTCTAAATTTATGAAAACCACTGTATATATACTGTATATATATATATATATATATATATATATATATATATATATATATATATATATATATATATATATATATATATATATATATATATATATATATATATATATATATATATATATATATATATAATATATATATATATGTATATATATATATATATATGTATATACAGAGGCAATTTTCCAGGGGTGGAGGAGAGGGGTGTTACACCCCCCTACCCCAAAGAAGATGATTTTCAAGTTATAGTTGGTTTTTTACGAATTTAGTCGCCTAGTCGGCTATTTGGCACAATTCAGTGGGTTAAACTTTCGTATTGAGGACTTAACTTCCTTTTTTATTTATTTTATCGGTAAAAACATTGTTTTGTGTACTGGAATTGCACTAGTATTAAAGATACGTTAAACTATTTATTTAACCTATTCATTTAATTTTTTATATCAATTTTATACTTTCATGCCAAATTTTCCAGAAAATAAATGAGAAAATGGCAATACCCTTCACTGTTTTATTGACTTATTTGAAAATAAAAAAAAATTTTCATCACGAGACAACCGTGGGATGAACTGCAAATTTCAAAGTTAGTCAGATTTCTTAAGAAGTTCATGTAGTTGATACTACTACTTAAAAAATTTCATGCAGTTGATAGGACTACATTTTTTTGCCATCATATTATTAGTTTTAAAATCTTTCCAATAACATATATTCTAATACTTCATCAATTTGAATTTATATATTATTAGAAATGTTATTTATCTTATGTTTTGTAACTTTAAACAAAAATAAGATTTCAGATACCGTTAATTTTTTTTTTCAAAACTTTTAAAAAGTGTGGAAAATTAACTAAACAAAAAAATAATAATATAAATAAACTATATAATCAGTAAAGATGAAAAAAAGATTTTTGAGTATGGATTTAACTAATTAATACTTAATTGTTTGCTTTAACTTTTAACAGTTTTTTCCTTTTCTTAAAAAGCATTTGGTAAAAGAAAAACATAAATATTAGCTTTTATACGCATGCTCCAACAAACAAGCATTGGTTTTGGAACGCATTTTCAAGCCCAAAAATTTCAAGGTCATTGTTTTAATGCAAATTATTACATTTAACCAGTGCCGTCGAGAGGAAGAGAGGGTGGGGTGGGCGAAAGGAACAGTTTGTCCTGGGCGGTAGATATTCCAGGGGCGCCAAATAAAAAGAAGGTACCGGAAAAAAAAAAAACCTTCATCTAAAATATAGGGAAACTTTGATAAATAAGGATGCCAAACAGGTTTGCTGTCCCAGGCGGCGTGATGGCACTCGGCGGCCCTGCATTTAAGGTCAAGTACTTTAAGTTATTCGTTGTTAACAACAAAAAATTCTGGTTAGAAAGACATTATAATTCAATAACTTAAGTCAATAATATATATATATCTCAAAAAGCTTGAGAAGATAATAAATAAAGACTAAAAATGATAAGAGATTAACCCAGCATACACAAAACATTCAACAAACGTTTCGAATGTTTAAGAACGTTCTATGAACGTCCTTAGATCGTTTTCAAACGTTCACAACGTTCGTTGAACATTCTTGAACGTTTTGTGTTAGCTTCGAACATTGAGTAGCTGGAACATCAATAATAAAAAAATAAATACAAAAAATAAAAAGAAGACAAACTAAAAATAAATATTAACAACAAATCTATAATAAAATAACTTTATTATAAAAATATAAGCATAAAATACTTACATAACATTTATAAAATATGCCTCGGTTATATACGTCATCAATAGATATATAACCTATTGATTTTGAAAAGTATTCTTAATTACCTTAATTTAAAAAATGCAAAAAAAAAAATTTATTCTTCAAAAGCTTATTTTTCATAACCAAAATTCATTTTAGTTTACTCATAAGCAAAAAATGTATTATAATAATCGTCTATACAATTATATTTACACGGATATTCATTTCAAGCAACCGAATTTCGGTTCCTTTTCCGGTAAAAAAAGTAATTAAATAATATGTGATAAACTTTTATTAAACAGACTAACTTAACTTTTAAATATTTATTTGTCAATGCAGTAACTAATAATACATCCAAAAAAAACTTTAAATGCTTATTTAAAAAAAGAAAGCAATATTTCTTCTAATCCTGAAGAAAAATTTAAAATAAAAAGATAAATGACGTAATCTGCTAAAAGCAATTTTTTAGGCAATAATGAGACTAGAAAAATTAAGAACTTTATTAATTAAATAAATGGCTTTGTTATTTTCGATAAACATCTTAAACTGTAAAGACTACATTAATAAAACTCTAAAAATTCAAGACACGATAAGACGTAAAATAGACATAAAAAATCTTTTGATTAGAAACGTTAAGTAAATATTTGTTTCCCATTTTTAAAATATAATATACATTGTTTTTAACAAAGCTATTTTATTATTTGTATTATCAAATTGTGCAGGCGAACGTTATCTTGTCTCTTAGGAAAACTTATTTAAAACAATGGGGAGCGACACAACTCAAATATTTTATAGATTATTGTTTCTTAATTTGTTTATAATTTATAAACTTATTAAGTCTGAATAAACCATTTAATATCTCTTATTTTAATTTAATACCTCGTAAAGCCTGTTAATACAACTCAATTATATTTTTATCAATTAATACTTATTGTAATATTTAATTTACTTATTAAAAGAAATCGATAAAAAATGGATCGGTGTTGCTGGCGTAAACTGATATACGGTCTAATTTATTTGTCGTAAACGTCGATTACCGTCTTAATTTTATTGATACCATCAATATATCGTTAATATCATCAAATCACTAAAGATTTTGTGACTAAGACATGCTTGTGATGTCACTGTTGATGAATTCAAGTTAATATACAAATTAAAATTTTGTATAAATAAATTTTAATACTTACGGTGGTGGGATAGCTTTGAATCACCTAACTTTTTAATTTTGTGCAACATTTCACTTATATAGTATTAAATATATAACTTATAAAGTATTAAATATACCCTTAAAATAAAACTAAAATCCAATGTAAAAACTCAATAACCTTCTTTGGTAATTATTATTTTACCACTAATACCTATCAACTGCTTTTATTTTAAAAGAAAGAAGTTATCATTTAACGTTAATCATTTGGGCAAGGAGATTACACCAGTGGCGGATTGAGGTTTAGTGCTGCGGGGGGGGGGGGGGCAAGTCAATAAATAAGGGACCACGGGGTTGGGTGTGGTTTTTTAAATCCCAGAAACTATTTTCATGACTATAACACTTTATAAATGTTTTTATGAGGCTTTTATTATACACATTACATTCATATAAAATACAAAATGACATAATTTTTTTTTAGTGATTTTTGTTTATTTTAGTTAACAATTATCTTTTATAAAATAAGAAAAATTTAATATTACTGAAATAGTCATTTAAAAATGTATTTAACTAGGCATATTACAAAAGTTAGCATTAAGAAAAAAATAATTCACTTTTCAAGTAGTTTACACAAATTATGCGAGATTTCATTGAAGCAAAACGATTTATCGACAAGTCAAAGTCAATGTTTTCAGTCAGCTCATTTCAATAGAAATTAATGCTGATCCTGGAAGACGTTCCAGGATCAGCTGATCCTGGAAAACGTTCGTTTATCATTGTTGATCTAAAATAGTTTTTTGTAATCTTTAGTTCATGGAAACTTTTTTCAACATTAGTATGTGTAGCAGGAAGAGTCAAGTAGATTTTGTAAATTATAGACAAGTTATGGAGACCGGGGCTATGTGTTTCTCAATCAAAAACTGAAGTACATCTTTCAATTGTATGTTAGTTGTTAGTGATGGGGATATCAATGCATACACATCATTGAAAGTCTCATACCCTACGACTGCTTCTTCAGTATTTACGTCGTCACAATAATTTTGACATTTTCTTCAGATAATTTTGACGGATCAAGGCAATCAAAATGTGTAAATGAGTTACTAAAGTTGTGAAATCGCTTATTTATGTTCAAAACATAGAAGTAGGTTTCACATTTTAGACGTGTAGTTTGTCAACTCTTTCATCTCTCCACTGCTCTCCTGTCATTGGTTTCTTTTTGGCATGATGTTAGGTTAACTGAATTTAAAGAAAGACGAGTTTTCTTTAAATTCAGTTTCTACATCTAGTTTGGCACAATTTTCACTAATAAATGATTTGACTGCGAAATATAGAACTTCATCGTTTCTCATATCTACAAACTTTTTTTGTGACATCAATCAACTGTTTTGCAAATAAACAGTATAAATTTTCTCGTTGCAAATAGTTAGATAACATAAAAAGATTAATTAAGAAATTTGGCAAAAATAACATTAGAAATACAAATGAATGTTTTTTTTTAATTAAAACTGATAGTCCAAATAGCTTCTGCTCTAACTTTTCCTGTATGTTCTTTAGATTCTCCTAGATTTATATCTTCTACAGTGGCTAAATTATCAGAAAAAGATTCATCATTAGCATCAACTGCATGCTTCCTACTTGCTCATCTTGTATCAGAAAGTCGTTTCAGAGTGTCTACTTTTGATTCATATAGGCATTTCTGGTGCTCTTGGAGAATATGAAGCCGTGGTTAACTAGATGTAAGGTACGTATACAATTTTTAAGCTGTGCCTAAAAATTATCTGAACATTGCTGTTTACAGACATTGCTTTGATGTTCACCAAATTTATGAGCACATGAGCACAACAATGAACATTTGGTGATTTGGTGAAAGCGCTTTCATTTAAGTTTGAAGACCACTTTTAATTCCAAAAATTACATAAACATCATCATAGGCTTGTCCTCTGCAGAGTTTGATATCAATGTTTCTCTTTTCAGAGTTTAATATTAATGTTTCAAAATGAAATATTTTAAAACCTCTGTTTTAGAATAATCACTCTCTCTCTCTCTCTCTCTCTCTCTCTCTCTATTTGTACTTATGTTTATTGTTTTTTTTGTTTTTTTTCATTGGTAGTTTGAATTTATAATTTTGAATGTTATAGGGGCACCTTTTGATTGTTCTAGGTGGGGCATGGGGGACTCTTGCCCCCATGTGAAGTTTGTTAAAACAAGTATTTTAAGTCTATAGATTTTAAAGCAAAACCAAAATTTTAAATAGTCTCAAGATAATTTGAGACAAGACTCAAGATAACAACATAAGTCTCAAGATGTCTGGAGACTTATTACAAAAGCATTATTAAAAATCAATAAATAGTACTTTAGTAATAACAAAATAAGAATTTTTAGAAACATTTTATATCATACAAACTGTTTTTGGCTGTGCTCTATTACCGCCATTATTTACATAAGCTATTTTATTGGGACTATTATAACAGGGGTAGAGAAGTCAAAAAAATTGATTTGAATATTTTATTCTCTAAGATTATATGTAAGCAACAAATGTTTCCATGAAAACTTTACAGAATATAACATCGCCTGGTCAAACAGAATATAACATATCGTGGTCAAACAGAATATAACATATCGTGGTCAAACAGAATATAACATGTCGTAGTCAAACAGAATATAACATATCGTGGTCAAACAGAATATAACGTATCGTGGTCAAACAACAATTTGAATCTGTATAAGTAAACTTATATGGGCATTTGATAATAATAAAAATTTTTAAATAATAATTACAATAACAAATATAACAAAGTAACAAATAAAAGAAAATTAATTACCTATTTTTATTATCTGTAAATGTATTTATTTTTAAAGGATATTGAAAGCAATTCTTAATGATAAGACTGTTTTTGTCTTCTTTTTGCCCCGGCCATGTAAACATTTATTTATACATTTTGGTATTGTAGCAATATTTAAACGGCGAAATATAGACATATAAAAATAAAAATAAAAAAAATTTCTGAGCTTTTCAGAGTTTGATCGATTAAGACTTTAAAAAATGATTTAGAGAAATTATTTATATAACTTGTTGACATCTGGTTACTTTATTTTAATGTGCAGTGACCAACAAACGTGAGTAATCATAATTCAAGAATTTAATGATAAGTAAAGATGAAAATATTTTTTTATATTTAAAACTGGAAGTTTGCATTTATCGTTATTAAAAGAAACAAGTTTAAGTTTTGTATACTTTCTCAGGTTTTTTGCAACATCTTCATTATATTACAAACATTACATTACAAATAAATGAACTAATAACGCTTAAGAAACTTATGTATATCCTGATTTATAAAATCAACTTTTTATGTTAAGAGGTCATTGATAAATGATATCATAAATGGTGTCAGAGAGAGAGGGGGGTTTAAAAGTTTGAGAATAATTGATAATGGGAAAGGGTGTGGAGACCAAAATAATGTCAATTAAAAATTTGTTTTTTTTTTAAATGTTCATATTTACGCTTAAAGTTTATATTTATCTATAAACAGGATTTAAAACAACCAATAAAAAATAAAAATAACAACTTAGAAAAAGGCTATAAAAAACAGATGGCAAATATGCATTTTTAATTTTATGTGGGAAGCATATGTATGTGTAAATGAAGCCATATGCTAATCACTCTCGGTTATGAATAGAGTTGATGCAATCCATGATGCATCAACGATATTTATAAACGTTATATAACAGTGGTATCACACTGAAACCACATTTAAAAATAACAATCGCCAAACTATATTCTTAAGGTGAGTTTCCACTCATCCGTTTTTCCACGGGAAAGGAATGGGAAAAATAATCACGTGAGCATGCGTAGTTTTTCTTTGGACATATTAAAACTTATACTACGCATGCCCACGTGATTATTTTTTCCGTCCCTTTCCCGTTCCCGTGAAAAAACGGATGAGTGGAAACTCACCTTAATAGGAAAGTTTCAAATGAGCAACGTGTGAAAAAAACATATATAAACAATTCTTATGTATGTATGCTTATTTTTATAGTATATATTATTTTTATAGTATATATTTTTATTTAAGTGTATATATGCGTCACATATCATCTAACAATAATTAAATGCATAGTCACATATCATTTAATAAACTTAAAGTGCAAAAAAGTTGGAAATGTAAAATGGTTCTGCAATTAAAATTTCCAATAAAATTTTATTAAGAATTTTCAAGAATCTCTTTCTGTGTAAGTAAACAAATATGCGCTAAAATGCGAAATCTAATTTGTAGCATGATTGCATCAATTTGTAGCATGATTGCAGCCTAACAATAGTACATGTCAAAATTTAAGGTAAAATCAGCTTTTTCAAATTAAAAAAAAAAGAGAAGAGAGAAATATTATCTGGCTAAAAAAAACATCACTTTTTAAAAAGTGATATTGTCAAAACTGAAAGTGCTAGCTTAATAAACTTTCACTTTTATTGGTTATTACCAATAATGCGTTGGTTACCAAAAAATGTATTAAACTAGTATTTTGTAAGTTTCTTAAAGGACGCATACTTTTCTCTCAAGGCCGGCGCAAAGATGGATTTTTAAATTAAGTTATTAATGTCATTCGGCAAATTTTGACCGATTAGGTTTGACATTTAACAAATTTTGAAATTAGTTCAGTCAGTTGGCAAACTAAAAAAAGTTTTTGAAAACCGAAAAACACTGTTACTTGAAGTGAATAAATACGTAAATAAAAGAAGTGAAAAAAAAAAGTTACTTTATTTCTATATATATTACCAAATTATTGGATTGTAAATGTGAATTAAAAAAGCCTATGGTTTTATATAGTTTGTTTAAATAACGACAAACATATATATTTTGTCAATGTTTTTTAACTTAATATATAATTTTCAAAGTATAATTTTTAACTCGACATAATCCAACCATGAAAACTTGGGTTAACGATAAAAAGTTTAGAAAATAATGTTACATATCTTTGCGATGATTCTCAAAATGAGTTTAAAGCAACGATAATGCGGTGGTTAGAGGTCTTGCTCGGAACCAAGAGGTTTAAGTTTCGAATCTGTCTTTGTTACAATAAGCAATATTTGTGTTAAGTGCTCTTCCGCAGTGCTCTGTGATAAGTCCGTTAGGTGTTCTTGTAACACGTTAATAATTAATAATAAAAAAAACAACTTAGTAGCAGATGTTTTTAAAAAGACAGTTATCAATGAAGTAAAAAAATCCAACTTTTTATCGGTGATGGTTGATGCATCGCCCAATATTTCGCATTAAGATCATTTGTCAGTATGTTACAATACGTGAAATCTTCAGACGAAGTCTCTGAAAGATTATTTAAAGTATAAGAAGGTTTGGGTAAAACTAGGCCAGGAATTGCTCAAAAGAATAAAGAAGTAACAAAAAAAAATAGTCTGCCCTGTGAAAACATTGAGTTTTAGTTTTACGGCTTTGGAAGCTGGAAGCGGTATGTCTGAAAGATCAACGGGATGCAGCAAAAGCTGTCTGATCTAGTTTGTCGTGTATTTTATTCTAACAGTTGTCATGCACACCAAGATAATACATTTATAAAACAGAGTTTTGATGCAAGTCCACCCGTTATAAATTTACTTTCGATTCTTTAGCATTTTTATTTTAGTTTCATCCTTAACAAAAAAGTACACTCATTTAAAATGTTTGGAATCTAAATAAGAAAGATCTAAGAGATTTTAAAAACTAGATAGACTGGTCGAACCAATAAAAGGAGTATAGATATCATATAAGATAATGTTGGAAGCACTTCACGAAATGTCTTCATGTTTAAATTTCGTCAAAACTCAAGAACATTAACATTCAGACTATCCATAAAACTGTTACCATTTGGTTTGGTTGTAGCGTATTTTATGAAATCATAATGAAAGAAACAAAAATTTTGACACAAAAACTTAAACCAGTTGAACTTAATGTAATCGATGCATTTTTAGTTATTCAATTGTGCAATACTATTAATAAACAGTAGAGAACTTTGTTAGAACTTTAAAAGAAAATAGTAGTAACAATGTAAGCATGAAAGCTCAATACTATTGGCTCGTAAACGTGTAAAAGGCATTGATCTCTATTAACTGTTTATTTAAGCTCATAGCAGTTTGTTACCTAATTCAAATTCACAAACAGTTTTTGATATAAAATATTTTATAGAGTAAAATTTGAATAAGTTTAAGATAAATGAACAACAATGTCTTTGGAACATTTATTTCATCATTAAAATGATTGAATTTAAAAGAAATATTAAAAGATCTGAGTAATTGACCAGTTTTTAAGAAAAAAGAACATGTTGATGAAAGTTATTTAGTCTTTATTTAAATGTTTTTCTCGGCAACCTATAAATATAAGACCAATATATAGTCGGAAATCATCCTTACAACCAACCTCCTTTTCTCTCTCTCCTCTTCCTCCTTAATCCACACCCACACTTGACACTTACTCACCCTTGATTTTGCTGGTTAGTCAGTTAACAATAACCAAATAACATTGCTCGTTTTTCAGAAAGAACAGCTCAAAGTTAACACACACGCACACACACACAAAAAGGAGTTTGTGGTAATAAGCTCATCAACGAAACCCATTCTAAAAAGTAACTTATGATGTATTGGCATATTAGTAGAGCGCTCACTTCGTAAGCAAGAATTTCCGAGTTCAATCCAGCGGCGTTGCTAGGGAGTGCGTGAAAATTAAAATCAATCTATACCTCATTAAGATAATTATGTACATAAAATAATTCAACTTAGAGCTTGCAGTCTCAAAGTAAGAAGTAAACCAGAAAAAATTTCAAATGCTGAACAACCATTAAACCCTATAGCATGGGCTTTAAGTATAATTTATCCATTTATCTACACTTTTAACTCTGCCACTATCAAAGAGCTTGTTAACTACCATATGGAAGTTTCTTTCTGGGCTCATACACATACAATTAAAAAATGCTTCAAATTGATAACAGAAGCTGCAAGCCATGTTTACACAAACGAGCAAAGAAGGCTATATTTATGTGCTTAACTTGCAAATAGACATTTAATGTGAAAAAATAAAAGATAAAAATAAAAAATAAAAAATGCAGGTGAGGGAAGGGAGGGAAGGGAAGGAAGGGAGGTGAGGGAAGGGAGGGAAGGTGGAAGGAAGGAAGGTGGAAGGAAGGGAGGTGAGGGAAGGGAGGGAAGACTATTTTTAATTTTTTTTTCCGTTGTGAAAAGTGAGAGTGGGATGGGAAAGGTCTTAATTTTTAAATAAATAATGTGTATAATTTAATAATATATATTTACTTTCATGACCAGTTGGTTTAACTTTTTAATATCAAGTTTTATGTCTTTATAGTGAGTGATAAACATGTGGTATGGTTTCCTCATTGGAACCACCTGAAATTTAAACTTACAAATATAGAGTGGCGATCTTTCTGATTTAGTGCGGTTTTAATGTCACTAGTAATTTACTATTAAAGACAAAGACACATTAACCACACCGATACTATCCCATAAAGGTGAGTAATACACAGCACAAGCTTTCTGGGGATTGTTCGTACCACGAGTGCAACAAGTAAATTGGGGCTGAAATTTTGAAATTTCACATGTTGTAATTTTGTAGTTGTAAATTAAAAAAATATTTATGAAAATAAAGTACTCATTTTTATGATGTATGTAAATTAAACACTTCATTGCAATGTATTATTTTTGATTATTTGTTATTATTTTCCATGTAATTTACTAGCAAATTTTTAAAATTATCTGTGGTAGATAAAAAAATTTCGCACGCGACAAGAAGGCTAAGGCTAGTACTGGTGGTACAATTACGATCAATGTGCCATCTTGTAAAGGATCTTGTAAGCTTTTTGATTTGCTTTTCTTTTTCTTCAAAAACAAGTTTAATTATGAGATACTTGATTTTTTTTGTTTTTTAAATACGAGTTAAATATGAAGGTATGAATAAGTTATTTATATATTACTCTACAACAAAACTAATTTAGGGGTTGTCCATAAATTGCGTCAACAAAATTGGGGGAAGGTCTGAACTTTTTTGACACTTGTTTATAGGGGGAGGGGAAGATCAAGATAATTCGAAGTTAATAATGTTACTTTTTTAAAAATAAATTTAGTTACTTAAAAAAGGAAAATTATGCAGTGTTTGCAGTCCTGTATTACATACTCGCGAAACCTTTAGTATTTCAATAAAGCTATTTATATATGAACCAGTGAATCTATAGATAAATGTATGGATAGCGTTTTTCACTTTCAAAAAATTATTAAACTATTAATAAAAATTCATTACGGGGGAAAATGCAGGTTTTTTTAGTTTCCTAAAAGTTTACACTGTTGAACTTCCGCCCTTTTAACATTTACCGATTCATATATTATAATATTTATAATCCTATTTTTTAAAAACCGTGTTGCGCTTTAAAAAGACCCAACACGTACAGAACTAAATAAGCACACACGAGATGTTTACTTGTAACACTATTATTTTTTCAAAGTTGTTATTGGTTACTCTGCTATGCAAGCAAAAAAGATTTATGTAAGTAAATAATTTAAACAATATAATGTAGACCGTTATAATAATAATAATTTAAATAGTAAAATGCAGAATATTTAAATAATATAATGTAGAGCAAGGTCTACATTTTATTATTTAAACACTTATACCAGGGGTCGGCAACCTGCGGTTAATGCGGCTCTTAAGCTGAAAAGAAGAAAATGAAAATAAAAAATAAATCTTAGACAAAGCATCAAAACCAGATTTGTCAACGTATTATCAAATATCAAAATATTAATGCCGCGAACAATTTAAATAGGATTTATTACAAAATTTGCATTGTATTGTTGATATCCTTTGCCAAGTGTCTGCCAAACGCTATGTTTGAAAATCATGATTATGTTTTAGCATTTTTCCATTAAGCAATGTTTTTATATTGTTTAATGAGCTTTTCATACTAAAAGCTAATGGTTGTATATAAACTATTTTACAATATTGCTCTCGCAATATTAATGCAATAAACTCTGCAAAACTACTACTCAAAAATGACAAAATATTACAAAATAATATTCTACAAAATAACTGAAGAAATGTATTTTTAAAAATGAGCAGAATACTCTTGGAGAATTTTAGGAAGTGAAAACAATATTGGTGAACATTACAGAAGAGTTGTTTCCTCTGTATTAAACATTTTTATAGGAAACTTTCTGTAGGTTGCAAAAGCTCTTCTAGTTATAAAAGTTGTTTATAATTAAATAAAAAATAATATTATTGAAAATTTAGTTACTATATATAAAATATACTATATATAACTTTAGTTACTTTATATAACATTAGTTTTTTGTGAAAGCTACTATGTGTGACAATCAACTCATTCTGTGCATTTCTCAAAATATAAAAATGAATTTGATTGTCTCTCAAGTTTTAATTGCGGAAAAACTTATCAATTTTATAATACCGTGCTTTTAGTTTAAGATTTAAAAATAACTTGTTAAATTGAAAGAATTTTTAAATTAAATATTGACATCACAACAAAAGGAAGGAAACATTCTTTTTATTGTGATGGAAATATTTTTTCATGACGTCAAAAAAACGATCTAATTTTAAATGCAGATTTATGCAAAGCTCCAAAACTTATAAATGATACTTAAGAAAGTTTAAAAAAAAAGAAGTTAACTTAAACCAAAAATTTAAATTCTTTCTAGATTTGTCTATAATTTTTGAATTTTTAAAAAACGTGGGAAGGCCAAGGCTCCCAATTCATTTCCCTCCCCGTCGCCGCACTATCTGATCTGAGAAATTAGATTTTAGATACTTTTTCAATCTAAGTTGTTATTAACCAAATTGACTAGACATTCAGAACAACTGCTTCGCTTGTGGGCTTAGTTTATTTTGAAAATATTTTTGCATAATATAAACTTTCTTTGTTCTGAGTATCTTAAATTAAGTAAAAATCTCACAAACAAAGCAAACATATATGAATAACATAGCTTTAAAAAAGATAAGGTAATTATAAGGTAAAAGTCAACACAAATAAAATAAAACATACACAATTCAAAATGTTGTTAATAAATGTGAAACAAATTACTTTTTTCAAAAGATAATTGAGCAAATTAATTATTTTTCTAATACAAAATTATTTTTTGTTGAATAAAAATTTTTTTAAATGTCGTAATACCATAAAATAAGTATTTTTTTAAAAATAACACGATAATTTTAAATCATGTTTTGTAATTTCACATTACATTTTCAAAAGATTACAATAAAAAACTCTGTAATAAATATTAAATTTATCAGAAGACTTTATTGAGAAATATTACCAGACAAAAAATTCAAAAAATAAACTCTATATATATATATATATATATATATATATATATATATATATATATATATATATATATATATATATATATATATATATATATATATATATATATATATATATATGTATATATATAATTATATATATATATAATTATATATATATTTGTTTGTTTATTTATTTCGCCTTTTAATAAACTTTACAATTTAAAAGTTTGTAAATAAAAATACTGGCGTGGCAAGTGGAAGAAATTATTATATCTTATCACCGAACCCTAATCGTACGTATTTACAAAAACCGTATAATATATTTATACTTGACAAATTATTTATTTAAAACTATAAATGTAAAGTAAATTACAATTAATTTTAGACTTCATTTAGACTATTACTTCAAGAACAATATTATGTTAAAAGTAATAATCAAGTAAACAAGAAAAATCAAAAAAAAAGAAAGAAAAACAAAAAATAAATTAATTAAAAACCACGTCTTTACAAGAGCCTTACTTTATACGTATATTATACAACTTATTAAAAAATATAAAAATAAAATATAAAAGTTTGTAATAAAGTAATACTTAAATAAAGAACGAAAAATTAAAAATGAAAGATTACTTAATTTACAAAAACCGTAATATATATGTATTTTTTAAAACCGATTTGTATAAAAGTATAATAAAGTCATTAATAGTTAAAAAAAAATATATTCAAGAATTCAGATAAGATTTCAACAATAACTTTTAAGAGGAAACACCATAACTGAATTAATGAAAAAAAGTTGATACATTCTGAGACATATTTTTATAATTGAATTTTAGTTTGAAAGGAGCATATAAAATCGGATATGTTAAAATCCAAGTAATAACACCTGTTTCGATTCATTTTTAAACTGTTGAATACTAACTTTTTTTGTATTTGCAATATAAGGTCAGTTTTTCCACAAATAAGGTTTACGATATTGAATTGAATATGCAATTTATTTAAATTATATTTAGGGACAATGTAGTTATTTTCTGAAATTTTTTTTCGATGTTTTTTGTATGATCACTCCAATCTAAATGTTCATCTAATACTACACCCAAAAAGTTTACTGAAGTTTCTTTTTTTAATGTTAGCGTTATTGATTATTAGATTTGGCAGTTTATAGTTTATTTTCTAATTTATTTACCTTATGGAATAAAATAAATTTGGTTTTATCCACACTTAGAGAGAGAGAGAGAGTTTATTACTCATAAACTACTTATTAACCTTACCCAACTTAAAGTTTTAAAAAGTGTTTTAATATCTCTGTGGGAATAGAAAAAAAGATTGAAGTCATCTGCAAAAAGATACAATTTAAGAAGTCTGTTGCTAAATTTAAAACATTTATGTATGCTATGAATAATAAGGATCTTGAAATAAAGCCCTTGGGAACACCACAAGTTACAGCATATGGAATTGTTTTTTGTTTTTTTTGTATAATTTACTTTCTATTGATCAAATAACTTTTGAAACAAAGTTACTATTTTTTACTCCATAATACTCAAGTTTTTTTAGAGGTATATTATGGTATTGTATAGTAATATATATATATATATATATATATATATATATATATATATATATATATATATATATATATATATATATATATATATATATATATATATATATATATATATATATATATATTATATATATATATATATATATATATATATATATATATATATATGTATAGATATAGATATATATATATGTATATATACATATATATATATATATATATATATATATATATATATATATATATATATACATACATATATATATATATATATATATATATATATATATATATATATATATATATATATGCATATATATATATATATATATATATATATATAAGTTTATATATACATATATATATATATATATATATATATATATATATATGCATATATATATATATATACATATATATATATATATATATATATATATATATATATATATATATATATATATATATATATATATATATATATATATATATATATATATATATATATGTATATATATATATATTTGCATATAATAATAATGATAATAAATGTTTTAACTTATACCTTTCTAAAGTCAACAGTTTCTATAATATTGAAAAAAATATAGCTTGTGTTAGTATTATACCTCCAAAATTTTTGTTTCAAGAATTTAAAGTTTTCCTTATTACTTCGTATTTTTACTCCTTTAGATTTTTTCAGTCACTGCTTTGACTGTTTTGTAACATATTTAAACATGGGGCGGGAAACACTAATGGAACTGACTTCATAAAAAAAAAATTCTTTTGTTTTCGATAAAAGAAAATCAGCGTCAAAACGTTTTAAAATAATTATAGAACGGCAGGGCGCATAAAGCATTGCTTTTTTATATACCAAATCTTATTACATTAAAATCAAGCTGATTCTGAAATAAATAACACAATTGTTTTAGTTTTCCATGTAAAGAAAAAAAACTATAAAAAATGAAGTAATATGATTCAATAAAAAAAAAAAAACGTAAGAATTTTATAAATTAATTAATATTAAAAAAAAAAACAAATAAAAAACATAATGCTGATTATCGCATAAACCTGGCTCGAGTTTGAACGCTGTCACGCCAAAGTTATATTTTTTAACAAAAATCATTTTTATTTAATAATAAACAGCAAATTGATTTTATTAACAGCAAGCTATATAATTAAGTAATAATTTGTTATCGTGTTGATAGTTTGTTATCGTGTTAATAGAATCAATTTCGATATAATGCCGTATTTATATCGCGACAACATGGTAAATAATATGGGTGTTTAATTGGTAGAAATGGATGACAAAAATGGATGGTAACTGAACAGATTGTTTACCTTGTTGTTGTTGTTTTAAAAAGACATTTTTGAAAGCGCAATTAATATTCACATTACAGATTTAGAGAAGATCATTTTCATAGTTAGTTTAAACATAGGTAGTTTAAACATAAGCTTTAATGAACGTTATATTAGCTTACAAAATTAAGACTGCTCAGGGTGTAGCTAAGAAGAATGGTTACTTAATTTACTATATTTTCTTTCCTATGCTAATATTTTGTTAGGCTAATCACTGTAACTGTGTACCTGTGTATAAATTAGCAGTTATATTTTAGAAAGAGAATGGACAATAACTGCCTTTTATTATATCCACTAATTTTGGATTGGGTGTTCTAGGAATTTAGATAAACACAGAATAATTACTACTTTTTGAGGTAAACCTTTTAAATAGGTAATAAATTTGGTGAGTAAAATCTTCGAAACCACCAATTGTAATGATATTGCCGTCTTTCTCGTAGTTATTAATTTGTCCTTTAACTCCGGTAATGCCTAATTGAGTTTTCTAACAAAGAGGGATTATATGACAATGATAAGAGGCATAAGCCAATTACTGTAAAGCTGCCATTATACTAATTGATTATCTTTTTTTTTTTAATGGTAATGTATAATAGTCGTGAAAAAAAGTTCTAATATTCTAAATTGCGTACAAAAAACAAACATTTTTATTCAATGGTTTTGATCCATATTATTTAATGGTTGACCCATATTAGGTTTATTAACTTTATGAAAATAAACAGAATGAGTAATTTTTGGTTATATAATTTCGATAATGGCAAATTTAAGTTTCAATACTCAAAGTTTTTTTACCATAAAAATTTATTAGAGACTGCAAACTTAATTTTCAATATTCTGGCAGTTGAATGTAGATACATACACTGAAAAGTATATATGCAATTTCAAGGTTAATTACAGTGTGTGGATCGCTCTTAAATATAGATATATAGATAAATATAATAGAGTTCACCCTGGCTCCCGTCGGATGTTATTGTAGAAGGATTTTTTTCTAAATGGTTTTATTATTCTAATAAAAAGGGTTGAAAATTTTGTTGTTTTTTTAAAGTTCAACTTACAAACAACTTTTTGACCGTAATAATGTATTTTTCATTAAGAAACTTTATTACCTAAAATAAGGCCAAAGGCACGATTTTTATTTCTAAAGAACAATTTCTTTTGTGCGACTATTGTTTTTACCGACTGTGATAAAATTTTCTGATTTATTGTTAAAGTCTGTCGTTTTAATCTTCGATTCATAATTTATGGTTTCTTTTTTTGTAAAAAAAGATTTGCGATCAATTTTGTTTGTTCGGCAACATTTGTAAATGTTTTTAAAAAACGTTGTTTACAAACAATATTTTATTCTGATAACCACAAGGATTGCGTAGCAACTACACTTTATTCTGCCTAATTTTCATGACGTGAAGGATTTGGTTTGCAAATTATAATTTGACCTAATTTGATTTAATTTTATTTGAAGCATTTAAATGCGTTTCTTTAGATAACTAAAGTTTTCTAGAACAACTTGGTTTTGAATGGCTACATACATAGACTAAAACAAATTACACATTTTAGACGACAATTCATTATATGTCTGCATTTCTTTATGCCTGAAGAGGATAAACAACAATAAAAAAAAATATTTTGAGTTAGTAATTCTAACTTATTTAGATTTCGATTTATGTAACAATTCTTTTAATAATTTTTAATGACGTTAAATATTTACCCTTAAGTTCCATTATCTCAGTCTTTTCTGTGCTGTTTTTACAAAACGTAAAATATGGAATCGATAAAGATATCCACTAAACGTTTTGTTGTTTTGTGCCGTTTAAGAAAATTTATTAAATTGACTTTTCCAGTACTCTCAAGGAACTGCTTATTTATAAAAATCTTAAATACTTTGATTAAAAAAATTAAAAAGGTTAAATTTTAAATGGTAACAACTTTTGGGTGTGAAATATTTCTTTTTGTGCACAAAAATTACTTTCAAAAGTCGATAGTTTTTTAGCTAGTGAAATGAAAAGCTATTTAAAAACTTTGGCGAACAAATTTGCCGAAAACTCACACACGAGCAATGAACGCCTGAGGAAAAAATGAGTTGCATTTGAATAGAGGAGAATTTTTTTTCGAACAAAGCATTTTTGACAATTGTCAAGACAAAAATAAAGATTAATAGAAGAATATTTAAAAATATACTAGTACGATGACAAAAATAAGACAGACAATGCACCCAAACTATACTCACAATAATAAAAAAAACTTTTTTTTATAAACAAGAAATGTACAAAGATATACAATAAATATATCACCAAACAAAGACTTACAAATTAAAATATTGACTACAAAATAAAAAGTATGCATACAACAATGTACGATCTAAGAATGGGAAAAAAAACATGCTAATGTATAAATTTGTGTAGTGGTTAAGTAATAAACATTCGGAGTCACGTCTATTATTACTGGTATATACATTTAAGATATATTTATATATATATATATATATATATATATATATATATATATATATATATATATATATATATATATATATATATATATATATATATATATATATATATATATATATATATATATATATATATATATATATATATATATATATATATATATATATATATATATATATATATATATATATATATATATGGGAGATTGGGGAGAAGTAGGACACGAGAGAAGTGGGACAGCCCAATAGTTCTAATTTGGCGTGTTTCCTAACTACTATTATTTAATGTCAAAAAGCAGATTTTTTGCCCTTATTTTGTCTCCCACTCAGGTGGTTTAAAGCCAGTCTCCGTAAATTTTGAGTTTCTTATGTTTATGTGCCGGTGACGTGATTTTTATCGTTCATATCTCACGGTAAAATTGCAAACGCTGAACTAAAATATAATGATGACATTTTGACTCATGAAATCTAAAAAAAACGTTTTTGTGCTATCTTGAGTTTATAACATTATGAACATTTTGAACTCGTGTTAAGGTAAAGGTCAGCATATAATATAATGAGTTCATAACATAGTTCATTTTTCAATTTATTACTTTATCGGTAAAAATTGAGTGATCGATATCATGTTATTTGGTTATACTAACCAGTGCTGTATTAATGTTTTTAATAACCTTAATACAATATTGTATAGTGGAATAAAGGGCAAACTTATTTATGTAAATAAATAAACAAAGAGCTGCCACCCCTAAGTGTCTATTTAAAGTCTGGAATTTTTATGGTGTCCATAAGATTTTGTTGACTCAATTTTTCATTAAACATCGGTTTCGTATCTTAATTGCTAATTTGCTAATGTTTTAATGTTTTTTATCAAACAAAGATTTCATTGAAGTAATCTATCTATGTGAAAAAAATAGATTTTTTCCTTCAAAAGTTAAGAACTTGAATCAGTCGTAGAGACTAACAAATAAAAAATAGCAAACCTAAATAAATTTTGATATGAGAAACTATACAGTGCCGTGGCTACTAGGTCTGAGGCCCCCTAAAACTTTTCATAAGGAACCCAAAATCTTAAAAATTTTTCTATAGGGTATTGCTAAAAAAAAAGAAGCTCCTTACATTTGCAAATGGCCCCCCTAAATTTGATGGCCATTACAATTGTACAAGGGGGAGTGGGGAGCCTAGCTACGGCTCTGAAACTATAATGCATAAAAGAAAATTAGTTAACAATGTATAAAGATGCAAAAAGATCCAACTTCACCTTGGACAATTACTAAACAAACAATAATTTATTACAAAAACTCAATTATAATCATAAACAGATTAGCTGGATCATTATTATTAACATATAAATGAGTTTTAATAATAATGAAATCTCTCAAAGTATTTAATTAAACTTCTAACTTTTACGTGCAGAAGAACTGATTGTCAAAAATATGAATAATTTTTTACATTATTGAATTTTACAATTCGATTTTTCATATTTTTTGTTGATTCTTTGATCTGTTATTCCTCTTTTAAATAATTTACTCTAATATAAATCATTTCTGTTCTCTCAATACTTCTGTTCTTGTTATAAACAAACAATTGCCTTTATCCAACTTCATTATATTTTATATATATACATTTATTAACAATGCTCCAGTCACGCAGATACACGGTATGGTAAACCTTTAAAATGTCTTTTTTATATTATTATTTCAAATATCTGGTTATTAAGGTGCTCTAAGAAGTCCTTACAGTCTTAGTACAGAGCATTGGGGAAAAGCATATTCTTTATAAGTTTTCTCCTCCTTCCTTACTGATGTCCCAAATACAACCAGAATTACGAACCTCTAGAAACAAGCACTGTAATCACTGCAACAAAATTGCTCTTTAATCTTACTTTATTGGTTTTAAAAACATCGTTCATAGAGTGCTTTTTTATTTACGCCAACGTCATTTTAAAAACTTCTATAAAAAAACCTTAGCTTTTTTAAAAGTTTTTTGCATAGAAGTTGCCATTTTGACGTATAGTCACCCTTTTGAATTACAGTCGCCATTTTGATGTATAATCATATGAAAGAATTCCTACGTGACGCAGATGTTACCTGTTGTTATTTATAATAATTCATTACTAGTATATCTTTGTTTTAAAATAAATCGTTAAACGTCCGTCTAATAATACGAACTTAATTAAAATTAAGGTCGTATTAATAGAAAGATGTTTAACGATTTATTTAAAATCAATAATGTAGGGGAGAGCGGGAATATTTGTCACGCGGGTTGGTTGACGCAAAGTTTGTTACTTAAAATCTAGATAGAACTTAGGTTTTTTGAATCGAAACCTTATTTAAAAATAAAACAGAAACCTTATTAAGAAAAGACATTTTCATAGTTATTTTTATCTTTTTTAAGCGTGTGGAAAAAAAGTTATTTATTTATACATGTTTTTGATATGTAAAAGTTGAATTTCACTAAGAATTTTTCTTTTTATAAGCAGAAATTATTCATTGTTTTTTGAATGTACATTTATAAAGTATTTTATTCATTTGAGAAACGTAACCTATAAAAAATTATCATGAAATATACACGCTTTTGGGTAAGTTTATAGTTATTTTTCTACTAATATAGAAGGGGTTATTTGTCACAAAATAAATGGGCACGATTGTCACGTTTGCCTCGACTGTGCGCGTTTTTTTTTTAAAATCGTCTATCCAAGTTCTTGGTTAGTGCTACACATGTCGTCAGTGCTACACATGTCGTAGACGCTACACATGTCGTCAGTACTACACATGTCGTAGACGCTACACATGTCGTCAATGCTACACATGTTGTTTAAGAGTAAGCACAAGCTGTATCACAGGATCTCCTAAGAATATTTTGAGTGGTTTTGCTGCAATGGATATTTACTTATTATATCCTGATTTTTTTATTGATGGTGATTATTGTCCTTATTGTGTAACTAATCGCCCAAATCCATCTTCTTCACATGCTAATTCAAATAAAGAAATCTGCCAACCGTATCCAGTTCAGCTAGAACCACAAAATGAAACGTTTTAAGAATCTATCCAAATACTGGCTAATCATGTAGACAGAAGTATAAAATAAAATCTCTGATCATGACCAAATCACTCTATTAGTTTTTTAAAATTCAATCAAACACCTGAAAGTACTAGGCATCCGCCTAAAGCAGGTCAAAAGTTAGCATCAAAAAGAGGTAGTAAAAAGTGCTAAACTATGATTCTAACTAACTGGCAAAGCATGGCTCTAATGATAAAAGCAAGTAATCAAGTAAGAATAAAAGTCCTAATTTACATATGAATGGAAGTAATAAAAAAATTGTTGAAGCCAAATTTTGCTAAAAAAAGCACTTTGACTGTTTTAAATTTATAGAAAGATGAAGAATATTTATGCACCTACTGTTTTGAATCATTTGCTATTAGCAGATCAAAAGAACAGTGGATTAAATGTCAGCTTTGCAAAGAAAGGGTTCATGAAGAATGCATATCATGCTTACTGCAGTTTATTTGTGATATCTATTCTTCTTACAGGATAAAATAATAAACCATTTTTATAAACGTTAGTTTTCATTCATTAGTATAACACAACTTACACATAGTGTAAGTTGTGCTGTACTTTTGAATAAAAACTAATGTTTTAGTATATTACATTTTCTTTATTTATATGAAAATTATTTCAAGAATAAAATTATTCTACGTCCCTGGAAGTAACGTGCTCAACTTGTTTCTCAATGCAGCAACCTTATTTGTTTAAGTTTGTACTTCGGAGATAGAAAGTTGAGGGTTGTAACCACAATAAGTAGTCTCCTTGCATATAGTGGTTCGGCCTTAAGGTAAAATCATTTTAAAAAGATAATTTGTTTTCAGAATAATCCGAAAAACTTTAGTCTTAAAATTATATAAACAAAATTAAATTGAACTCAAATTTGAATTAACTGGTTATAATCCAAGCATACGAAGAAATGTGACTACCAACCCCGTGGGGTTGGTAGTCACATTTGTCACACCGCATAAGTTTTTGAAAAAAAAATTTCAACAAAATGAATTTAATTCAATGTCAATTGTGGTAATAGTTACCAGAAATAGTTTAACTACCTTTGTACAAAGTTTGGCTTTTATTTAATGAAAAATAAAATAAAAGCCGTCTAAAACGTAAAAGGTGTGACTAACCCCGCTACCCCCTACTTACAATTAATTGTTATAAAAAACGAAAGAAAAACAATAGGTTAACCATTAAAAATTTTCCTACTTGACGAATATGTTCGTCAAGTAGAAAAATTTTTAATGGTTATATGCGAAAATGACGAATGCCTCAAATATCCAAACAAAAAATATATTATGTAAAAGAATGTAATTATTATATTTTACTAACTTGTTTAAAAGTACTATTTTTATTAAACCCTTGAATAGCTTTTATTTAATAACCCTTGAATATAGTTATATAAAAAAAAGTTTTAAAATTATATAATTAATCTAGAACTCGCAAAATAAAACTCAGTTACCTAAATACACAAAAAACAAAGTTGTGATACAAAAACGGTTTTGATTTCCGTAAAAAAAAAAAAAAACTGTGATCTAATTTAAATCTTTGAGAGATAAGTAAAGTCTAACTGTAAGGAGTATTACCTGTATTTTCAAAATATTACCTGTATTTTCAGTATTTACGGTATTACCTGTATTTTCAAAAATCCTCGAACGTATCATGTATAATAGGATATTTGCATTTTTGTATGATAACAATCTTCTTTATTGGAACCAATATGGTTTTCGATCAAACTACTCTACGAAACATGCACTTATGCAACTTGTTGAAGTTATCAGTGAAGCATCTTCTCATAACAAGTTCACCTTAGGTATACTCCTAGACTTGTCAAAAGCATTTGACTCCGTTAATCATCAGATTTTATTAGAAAAACTAAAATATTATGGAATAAGCCACGAATACCATAAATGGTTTACCAGTTACTTAACTGATCGAAAGCAGTTTATTTCTCTAAATGATGGCTTTCAGACAAATAAACTTAAAAAATCATGTGGGGTTCCACAAGGCTCCATCTTAGATCCGTTGCTATTCTTAATCTATGTCAACAATCTATATAAAGCATCAAATACTATGTCTACTATTATGTTTGCAGACGACACCACTTTATTCTCACAGTAATATTATCTCTCTATTTCAAGTAGCAAATAATGAACTAGAACAAATATCAAACTGGCTTTTCGCTAACAGCTTATCTTTAAACACTGATAAAATTAAGTTTTCTTTATTCCATTCTAAACGAAAGTTTCAATCTATTCCAAAATCCTTACCAATGCTATATATAAATAACATCAATATTGAGCGCTCATTCACAAATAAATTACTTGGTATTTTAATAGACGAAAACTTATCCTGGAGAGCTCATATAAATCATATTAGCAATAAAATCTCAAGAAGTATTGGCATCTTATATAAAACCAGACGAATCTTAGACAAATCTACACTAACTCAACTGTATTTTGCATTCATAAATAGTTATTTATCTTATGGCAATATTGTTTGGGGTAGTACAAATAAATCTAAACTCGACTGTCTTCTTAAACAACAGAATCATGCAGCACGCATTATTCATTTTCAAAATCGCTTCACAAATGCTAAACCTCTTTTAAAAAGCATGAGGGCACTTGATATTTATGAGTTAAATATTTTCAAAAATACACAATTTATGTTTCAACATCAGTCAAAAAAAAACGCGAAGGTTTTCGAAAATATTTTCCATAAAACATTAAACCGATACAACACGCGATCTACCGGAAGATTTAAAAAACCTTTCCGTTCATCAAAACTTACGAGCTTTGCCATTTTCTATCGTGGCCCAATGCTATGGAACCATTTTACAAGTCTGAGTGGTAAACTTAAAGAAGCCAATACCTCTCAAAAATTTAAAAAGAACATAATCGAACTTATTGCCAATCACGATTCTTTACATGATTTATTCTAACAACACACGATTATTTCCAATTTTTATTATGAAAGGTTACTGATGAAAAGACTTTATCTTCTTCAGGTTCTCCGGTCTTGTAACTATTATAAATAATGAAATGTACTTGTATTTAATATTTCTAAATATTTTACGGGAATTATCTTTAATTGTAAATGGTTGCTTGACAAAAATAAAAATAAAAAAAAAAAAAAAAAAAAGGAGTAGTGATTCCAAACAATTTCAAGTTCGATCTGTAAAAAAGTATATTTTCTAATTATAAGTATGTCAAAGTAAAAATGAAAAGCAAAGATATGTACAAAGATATATATAATTGTTTTGCATTTTTCAAAAACATATTTGACGTCAAATTTTTTTTTTCAAAAACACTTTTGACAAATAATTTTTTATTAAACAACGTTTAATTTTTTTTTCGTTCTTATTACTATATATTCTGGTAAAATGTCGTTTTACATAAAATTAAAGAACACAGAAACTCGAAGAGGATCGTATGATCTTGTCACCGAAAACTGTTTAATGATATAATAATAATATAACCAGGTAGGTGGAATACAATATATACCGTTAATAAAATAATATTTAAAAACTCCAAAAATTTCAAATATTTTTTATATAGATGTTATATAAAGAACCGAATACTTCAAATATCACTTTAAGGAATTACACAATACGTATCACAATAAGGATCGAGCTCAAAAGGACTCAAATATATGATCAATTAACAAATATTTTCAGGTACATAATATATGAGAACACGGAAACTCGATAAGGATCGGAAGATCCTGTCACCGAGTTTAACAATACAATAATAATAAACCAATTATTTCAAAAAATATATAAAATGAAAAGCAAATACCATTTAAGAAAACATACATACAAATAAGATTGTCTCAAATATAAAACACCGTTTAACAATACAATAAAAAATACATTCAAATATTTAAAATTACATTAGATAATAAAGACAAAAGAGATCAATAGAACTTGAATATATTATCTAATGAGAAAATAACTTTTTTCAGTTTATTTTTTAAGAAAGAAAATTCCAATTTTGAGAAAAATCAAATTTTTTTAAAACTATTTGGTTCAACAGAATATCTCCAACAGAATATCTCCAACAGAATATCTCCGCGATATGATATAAAAGAACTTCTAAAGTTTGTATGCGAATATTTGTTTTTGGGTTTTATAGCATATAATTTTAAACAGATATAGGCGTTAAGTTTATTTTATATTTGTACATAGAGCTTAGAATATCAAAAACATTTGATTGATTTCTTTTAAAAACATTTGTTTCCAATAAAAGAGATCTGGCATGAGAATTACAATCTTTAAATTTTGTTTGCTAGATGTTTCTGTTGCTGATAGAGAGGATCTAATTTTTTTTTTTTTTTTTTTTTTTAGCATTACTCTATGCGATATTCGCATAGTTTACTTGGCATTGAATAAGCGAGTAATAAAGTTGAATTAATGCATGTCTATTTAGAAAAATTCTTGCTTTATACAACACTCCAATATGTAACCATTTATTTTATCCAGACTTCTCACTTTATTGGTTCTTAACATTTTATAAGCGCATTCAAACTTTTTAATGAAAACTTCAAAGTTATTTAGTTCAGAGATTACGGGAAAGGTAATATAACTTGTGTTAGTTATAATTGGACTATTTTAAACTGTAATTTAGTAATATGTAATGAGATATATTTTATCTTGTCTGATCGAAGTAAGTTGAGCAAGTTTGAAAAAAATAAAACTGCATTATTGAGCATAAAAAAATAACATTGTTTAGTAAACATTTTAAGTTTCATTAGATATATTTTATATAAATGTTATATATTTTATTTTATATAAATATTATATATTTTATTTTATATAAATGTTATATATTTTATTTTATGTTATGATTGTTTAATTTAATTTGATTTTTTTTTTTCATATTGAAAAAACTTTATTTATGTCTTTATACCATATAAAATAAAATGTTTATAAGTCATAAAATTTTATGTTTATTATTAACGGTAGTTTTATTGTTAATTATTGGTGGTTTTATTAAAGATTTATCCAAACTTTATGTCATGCATATGTATTTGCTTATTTCTCTGCCCCATACAGATGCTCATCTTACCCCAATGGGAGATATTGTGCTGTTTGGATAACTTTAGATAAAAAAGGCTTTTTAAATAAACCATTTTTTTAATAGATTAAATTATCTGTAACGATATGCAAATCCGACGCCCCGTTCTAGAGACTTGTTAAACTTAGTAAAAAGTCGCCCTGCACTACTACAATAGCTTATTATTATTGTTATAAAAAAAGAGTAGTAGTAATAAAAAAAGTATACAGTAAAAATATTTATAAATTTATAATATTTATAATTTACAATTTTTATAAAATAAATAAACGTCATTGAAGGGGCTCAATGATAAGATTTTTGTCTTCAGTTTACATTTGCCATATTTTATGTGTCGTATTATAAATTACTAACATTCCAAATTTTAAGTTATAAAATTTATAAAAAAATTGTCGAGAGAGAAAGTGAGATAAAGAACGAGAAATAATTGTAGAGAGAGAAATCGAGGTAGATAGTATGATAGAGAGAGTGAGAGATAAATAAAGAGAGAGAAATAAAGGAAGAGAAAGTGAGAGATAAATGAAGAGAGAGAAATAAAGGTAGAGAGAGCGAGAGAAAATTGTAGAGAGAGAAAGTAAGATAGAGACAGCAAGAGAAATTTGTAAAGAAAGAAAGATAAAGAAGAGAATTACTAATAGTCAAATAAGCAAAGTTTTTTTTATGGATGAAGACTTTTTAATGATCACACATAATGTAGCTTTTTATTTATAATACAAAAAGCTATTGACGTCAATAATATGGAATTACAGAAGCTTATACTTTCCTCTAAACTTATATAATTATCCTTTTTTTTCTTACGTTGGTAGGTCAGTAGGAATTAATAACACGTCAGAAATGCATTTTTGTTACTTTTACCATCATCTATAGCCGACATCATATTATATTATAATATCAATAACATAATATAGATTTACAAAATTAAATACTAAAATATTATAAAGGAAAATGCTTATCTCTGAGGGGCATGAGTGGTAAGGGATTGGTATTATTTGAAAAACTGTATACCAATATTAAACAAAGTAAAACATTAATGACTAAACCTTTAATCAACATAGACAAGTGCTTAATTTGAAAATTAGCGTAAAACGCCTGACCATATTATAATATCGGTAAGATAAGCAGCGTAAACGGACAAACAAAGAACAACGTAAAGGTTAATGACAACGTTAATGACAGCGTAATGACAACGTTAATGACAACGGAAAAGTTAATGACAACGTAAAAGTTGATGACAATTGCAGTATTAAACGAAGTTACGGAATATCATTCAACACATTTTTTTAGTACTAAAATTACATATTTTTAATATTCTTTCCAAAATAAAATGAAATTGTAAAAAGAAATTATAATTACTTACAATATTTAAATTAAATTGTTTAGTTACTTTTTTACTTAACATTATTACTTGTCAAGGACAGTGATGGATCCAGGAATTTTTGGTTAAGCAGGGAAGGAGGGATATTAAAATATTTTTGTATTGTGTATCACATTTGCGTCTCCTAATAGAAAGAGGGGGATACATACCCATCTTTCTCCCCCCTAGATCCGTCAGTGGTCAAGGAATAGGGTGGTTGCTTTAATATATGACTGTCTAACTTTTAAATTTTAAAAAAAGAATGTCAAAATTTTCTGTAGAACCCAAAAAAGAAAATAAAAACGACCAATATTTTATTGAAAAAAGGAAGGGTGAATTTTTGATAATACTATATATGAAGTTAAGGTTTTATTTCTTTATAATATACAAATATTATGTAAAAGATTTATAAAAAAGATAATTTGTATAATAAAATATTAAAGTTTTGATAAATTGTAGACCAATCAGAAAATGACTAGGAATTTACTTGTAGCTGTTCAGCTACAAGTAAAATCCTAATTTTAATTGTTGTTGTTATTGGTCTACTTTTTTGCTCACAATGAACTATTTTTAATCTTTTTATTATCAAAGAAATATAATGAATTATTGCAATTACGACGTAATTTTATATCTTAATAGTAATTACATAGTAACCTATTTGTATAGTAACGATTCGCTACAAGTGTATAGTAACGATTCGCTACAAGTGTATAGTAACGATTCGCTACAAGTGTATAGTAACGATTCGCTACAAGTGTATAGTAACGATTCGCTACAAGTGGCCACTATTAAATTGCTAGTGGAATTAATAGCAATCTTTGTGAGTTATTAACAATGTTATTACAAATTTTCTTAGCTAATTGCTAACCGTACCGCTAACGGGGACCAAACACACTTTTAGAAGAAGGAATTAGTAATAGGAAAAGTTTTAGTAGAAACAATTAAAAAACATTTTCTAAAAAGTTAAAAATGCTTCGGTTAAGGCTAGTACTATTTTTTATAAATTCATTATTTTTTATTATTTTGTTTAATGAGTATAAATCAGTATATATATATATATATATATATATATATATATATATATATATATATATATATATATATATATATATATATATATATATATATATATATATATATATATATATATATATATAGCATTATTGAATAAATATTTTATTAAAAATTATTTCCTATAAAATTAATTTTGGTTAATTTTAAGTTATCCCTGATCATTGTGCAGGAAATGAAGGTTGTCATCTTCATCTTTACAATACAATGCGTCATCCCATTCTTTTCATAGATTCCCTATAAGATCCCACCTTCTTAAGAATTTACTGTTATTATTTCATTATATTTATGAAAAAAATAAATTTTTTACCCAGCGAATTGTCATCTTATAACAGACCGAAACTTTGTATGCAAAAAAATTTATTTTTAATATAAACCAAATTTTCTAGCTAGCATTAAAAATTTTATGTGGAGTCTAAAAGTTTTAAAAACATTAACACAAATCAAAATGCTTGATGTTGATTTTTCCACAAGGAAACTGCTATAGATGTAAATAATATTTTAGCAAAAATATTTCAAATAAAAAAAAAATATATGAATAAAAACCTGATAAAATTATAGTTTGCATACAAGTCGGAAATGCTTTAACTAGTCGGAATTGCTCGATAATAAGTTAGATTTTTACGGTGACAAGGCGATGCAATCCAAAAGTATTTATTTTCATTTCATTTTCTTCATTATGTTGTTTTGTGCTCTTAAAGGTATGTATAGTGATAGATTCAGTAGTTTTACATGATTTATCGTTCATAATAAAACTATTCCATTTGATTTTGAAGATGATGATGATGATGATGATGATGATGATGATGATGATGATGATGATGATGATGATGATGATGATGATGATGATGATGATGATGATGATGATGATGATGTTATTTCTATGATTTTAGAAAGAGGTGTAACCATATTATATAATAATAATTTAAAGCAGCCATACTAAAAAAATATTTCCACCAAATACTCGTGAGGCACTTTCCTGCTATCTGAAGAAATTTGTCTAACATGGCTACAGAATATTTTGCTATATTAGGCGACAGAATATTTTGCTATATGTACACAATAAGTGGTTTTATTTCGTCAAAATATTTCCTCGGTTACTGGGATACTTGGTTACCAGGGAACTTTGATTTTATGAACTGCCTCCAATTATTTATTTAACCAAAAAAAAAAAGTTATTTATTTTAAAAAGATTATAAAATAACGTTTATTTCATTTTTCACTGTTGCCATAATTTCAAAAACGAATTTAAAGTTTTTGAAATCAATCTTTTGCAACTACATTTTTCATAATAAAAGAAAATGGAAGTTGTGAAATTTTTTTTAGTTTTAGCATTTGATTTCATATTTATTTTATAATAATAAACAAATTTAGGTTTTTATAGTTTTTGTTGTTGTTGATGTTGTTGTTTTTAAATTAAATTAGTCTTTTTGTGTTTTTATTTTATTTTATTATACTGTGGAGTTATAAATAATTAATTCTAAATGTATTTTGAAGATTTAAACGCAAAAAACTACTTCGAACGTTCAAGCAAAAAAACTCATTTCAATAATTCAAGCTAAAAAATACATTTCGAAAGTTCAAGCACAAAAACAGATTTGAAACATTCGATCACACAAACACACTTCGAACATTCAAGCAAATATGGATACTTCGAACATTCAAGCGCACAAACACTTTTGGAACATTCAAACACACAAACAAATTTCGAACATTCAAGCACATAAACACACTTCAAACATTCAGGCACACAAAAACTCTTTAAAGATTCGAGCATACAAACACACTTTAAACATTCAAGCATACACAAATACACTTCCCTACGGGCATTTGTTTTTAAAAGTTACGTTCTAAATGTCTTTTAAACATTTTTTTAAACGTCTTTTAAACGTTCTTTACGGAAGAATCTTTAAAACTTCAATGTGCTCTCCCTTTGGGATATAAGCAGCAACTAACCATTTGTTGCCAATATATTAAACAATCACTTTCAGTTAGTATTGACGGGTGAACCATCAGATCAACATCTAACATCCTTCATCAAACACACAACCGCTTATCTTCTCCGTCATCTTCACCATTGATTCCGTTTACAAATACTTATCTGCTCTCAACGCCAATAAATCAACTTGAGGTGACCATATAAGCCCAACTATGGTTAAAAAATGAGCCAATGCAACGACTGCCCCACTCGCCATTATTACTTTTAAGTCGTTGGATAGAAGCATCGTCCCATAGTCGTAGCTTTTGGCAAACGTAACGCCACGTAAAACAGCCTAGGTCATAAGTCTTCTCGAGATCATGAACTTTCTAGCCTACAGCGTACCTTGAAAAAGATATAAATGTTATATAATGCACCCAGCATTGGGATACTAAAGTACCACACAATATGAAGCGCTTCAACTAAGAGTCAAGATGCATTAAACTCGGAAGTTGCCACGGTAATCTCATCTCACTACTAAATAGACGTTAACGTGGCAACCTCATCCAAAAATACAAAATCGAGAACAACATTAACTTAGTTGACTGTTATATTGCTCCAAAATGCAAGAACAATGAATAAAATAAAATAAATAAGATTTATATATTTGTGTTTAATTTTGAGTTAATTTAAACTCAAATAAATTTGATTTCGAATATGATAATGCGGTAGTGGTGTAGTGGTAGAGCGCTCGCTTCATAAACGAGTGGTTCGGAGTTCGATCCTCACCACGTCCCTGGTAGTACCGCGCTCAACTTGTTTCTTCGCGCAGCGGCCTTGTTCATCAAGGTTCGTGTTTCGGAGTTATAGAGTTGAGAGAGGGTTATAGCCACAAATAAGTAGCCTCCTCGTCTGTAGTGGCCTTCTCGGTCTTGAGGAGGTGAATAAAAAAAAAAAAAAAATGATATCATTTACTTTAAATTGCCATACCATATGCCAGAACGATTTAAGTTGATTTAAAAGCAACCTAGCCAGCTTCCAGCTAGTAGTCACTGTGGTTTGATTTTAAGCATTTGCAGACATTTATTATGCGCATGCGTTACTTTAGAAACAACAATAACGTTGATTTTTTAAAAAAAAATCAATGTTATTGTTGTTTCTAAAGTAATTTAAAAAAAATCAATGTTATTGTTGTTTCTAAAGTAAAAAAAAAAAATCAAAATTATTCAACATAATTTTGATTTTTTTTTTGTAATGGTTTTTTTACCGTAACCTAATAAAAAATGTCATACCATTGCTTTGAAGGTTTATATACAAGATATAAATTCATAAACTGATACAATATGTGACCAAGGAAAACATATTTTATTTGAAATACTTAAATTCATTAATTTTTATATGATAAAAACCCGGGAAAGTAGGAAATTATTTAATGGTCATCGTTACTACTAAAACATAATAATTAGGAGTTCATTAGAATTTTTATGCTTTAAAGCTATATATCGCTACTGATTTGGCAACAACACGTAATTGACAATCAATACATTTTTCAGGAGCAACTAAAAACTAATTTATTTTTGTTTAAGACATTATTAGGTAATATTTTTAATTCATATAGTTTTACTTTCAGATTCTGAAAGTAAAACTATATGAATTAAAAATATTACCTAATAATGTCTTTAACAGAAATAAATTAGTTTTTAGTTGCTCCTGAAAAATGTATTGATTGTCAGTTACGTGTTGTTGCCAAATCAGTAGCGATATATATATATTAAAAAAAGAAGGTTTTAACTTTAAAATAATAAAAAAATCAGAGTTACTGTTTTAAGTTTAAAAATTTTGTATATCAAATCATATATTTTAGCAATAAAAAAACAGGTAAAAATGACTGAGTCTCATGAAACAAAACTAAAAACATTATGCAGAATATGTGGAGAAAGTCTAGATAATAATTGTATTCTTTTAAAAAAACATATTTTTAGAATAGAATTTTGTTTTTTTTCCGAATCGATAAGGAATACCTAAATATTCATCCTCAAAAAATGTGTTATTGATGCTTTTTATTACTAAGAAATATTGAAAAAGGTTTAAACACTGAACTAAAATTAAGATCTTGGCCTGAAATCGCAATCTATCTGAATGTGTTTGCTTTAAAGCCAATAAATGAAGTAAGAAAAAAAAAAAAAAAAAAAGTGGAAAACCTTCAAGTATAAGTTATAGTGAAAATATTTGGACTAGACATACAATCTTAACCTTTACCTCAAAAAAAATTTAATCTTAAATTTCAAGATATTAACTACACCTTAAACCCTCATGTGCATCTTTGGGTGTGTACTATTTGCAACGACATTATGCATAAAACAATTATTATAAAAAACTGTCTTCATTCATTCTGCGCACCATGTCTGTTACCACTTATCATTGGCAAACTAATATCAAAAACAAAATGCCCTAAATGTTCCTTTTCAATTCCAAGTAATAATTTAATTTCATCAATGTATGTCATTGAAATAATAGAAAATTTTCAAAAAGTATGCAAGCAAGGTTGTGGTAGATTGTTTAAAGTCACATAACTGTCAGAACGAAAGAAACATCAAAAAACTTGTCAGACAACTCCGATATCAAGTTCAACAATATTATCATTATCAACATCATCGTCATCAACTTCATAAATAAACCTTACAGATATATTTACATTGGATTCAACAAGTAATATACCAAGAAATATTGAAGATGCTGCTCTATTATTCGCAAATTCACACGAATAATCGTTTATTTAATATAACACAAGTTGTTGGTGGTGTAAATGTAAATGGTGGTGTATGCAATTGTAAATAATACAAACTTTCTTGTACTATTAGATAGAAGTTCCTGCTTTACATATCTCACTTGGTATATACCTAAAGTTTTTCAACATGTTAGAAAACTCTTGTCACACAATTAACATAAAAATTGCAGGTCGAATGGCAGTAAACAACCAAAGACTGTGAGGAACTTAATGCATATATAGAGCACCAGCGCCAAATGAATCAACTTCAAATAAGTATTCAATAACTTGAAGATAAGAAATGCAAATACTTTTTAACCCTGAAAATGAAGAAAAATTTAAATTAGTATTTGAACCTCACCTGATTCACTTTGGAAAGAAAAAGAAAGAACAGGTAACTACTTCAAATTTTATTATTCACTAAAAACATTTAATCTAGATTAGTTATTAAACCCGGAATTACCAGTTGAGATTCTTATACTTTGGAATATCTAAGTTTTGTTTTATTGATTACATTTTTTTGAATTTATCTCGAGAACATATTTAATCATAGATCTCAGAATTGAAAATACTACTTGAAAATACTACTTGAAGCAGACCATATAAAAAAATCATTTGGGCCACTTGTAAAGAAACTTGATAAGGTGCTTAACTCATTAGGAGTACAAAGACAAACATATCACGGGAAAAGTTTTGTTGGTAATCATGTTAACAAAATGTTAAAGGTTAAATAATATCTAATATATATTTTTTAAATTTGTAAAATCTACTCTTTGCTAAAAACAAAGTTTACCTAAGTTTAAATGTACAATACAGTATAAGTACATGTGCGTGTGTGTGTGTGTGTGTGTGTGTGTGTGTGTGTGTGTGTGTGTGTGTGTGTGTGTGTGTAAGTGGAATAGATAGCTAACATTATTAGATATAATTAGATAACTAACATTTTAGACATAATTAGATACATAATAACAGTTACTACATATAATACATATTTCAAAATAATTTTATATATCAAATTGGGAGAAAAGTATCCTTGAACTTTGAACTCCATACTAAACCTTGTAGTCAAACTTGAGTTCAGTGATACTAATATACACAAAGAAACAATTAAAGTTTTTAAAAACTTCGAGGTGCTCTTCTCTAAGTTTTGAATTTGTCACAAGCTTATTAACTCTTGCAATTAGTTCAATGAAGATAACAAACAGGACGTCGGTATGTCATATGTTATTTTTTGGCCAAACAAAATGAATAGAAAAAATCAGTTTTTGTTATTTGATTTTTATCTTTGATTTTTTTAATCATTGTGTTATATATATATATATATATATATATATATATATATATATATATATATATATATATATATATATATATATATATATATATATATATATATATATATATATATATATATATATATAACACAATATATATATATATATATATATATATATATATATATATATAAACACAATATATATATATATATATATATATATATATATATATAAAACAATATATATATATATATATATATATATATATATATATATATATATATATATATATATATATATATATATATATATATATGCGGTAGTGGTGTAGTGGTAGAGCGCTGACTTCATAAACTAGTGGTTCCGAGTTCGATCCTCACCATGTCTCTGGTAGTACCGCGCTCAACACGTTTCTCCGCGCAACGGCCTTGTTCGTCAAGGTTTGTGTTTCGGAGTTATAGAGTTGAGAGAGGGTTATAACCACAAATAAGTAGCCTCCTCGTCTGTAGTGGCCTTCTCGGCCTTGAGGATGTGAATTAAAAAAAAAAACGCCTCCTTCCGTACCAATGTTGCTTGTTCGGCTAGAGCTCGAACCTCGGAGTTCTGAGCCAGAACTCTAACCACTGCGCCACGGCTGCTCAAATTATATTTAAAAAATCATTATATTTAAAAAAAAAAATCAAGGTTGTCACTAAAAAATTTAAAACTTTAGAATATAGACTACAATGTAAGCACAGGTTAAACATCGCCTAAAAAATAGCTTAGTTTCACTTTAGTCCCACTTCTATTCTCTTCGTAAAATTATTTAAATGATAGTTTTGATGACACATACCATACCTAAAGTATTGTTTTGAAATCATTTCTTATAGACAATTTAGAATTATCTACAAATAAATCTTATTTAAAGTTTAGATAACTTTGTTAGTTGTTCTCTGTTTACTTGCGAACATTATTGTTTACCAACATTTGAACAAAATATAACGCATGCGCATAATAAATGTCTATTACTAAACCGCCGTGTAGTATGCAGGTCACAGGCATTACGGCGCTGTTATATGGAAAGGATTGGGGTTGTTGATTTTTAAAAGAGTTATTATACTTTAATTTGTATTTTATAGATTATTTAAAAAATTGGTAAAAATATTTTCAAATAATGTATAAAATTGCTCCATTCCCTCGGTAAGAGTGCGCAAACATAAAATTTGACCTCAAAATCCTTTGCGACAAAATAGTAGTATAATCAAGCTTTCACAAGATTTTTTTAACAATTAATGGAGTTATGATTTTTTACCACCTAAACTACATTATGGGCACACTGTGCGAAGGTCTTATTTGATGACATCACGTAGATCATTGACAAATCTTGTGTCTCTCATGTTCGAATGTTGCAGGATCTTGTTCTGCTATCTTTTTTTAAAGTTTAAATCATCTCACCAACTTTTTACATTTCACATAAAAAATATATACTTCTTTAGTTTTCCTAATTATGTATCAAAATCAGTTTGAACCAGTTGAGTAATATTCAATTAAAGCATCGTCCAAATCCTTTGTATCTTTACAAGACAAACAACTGCAAAGTTTCATACAAGACAAACGGGTGTTTTGCGTAATGACTAGTGATGGTTCTTTTACTTTTTTCTTTTTTTTTACCTAAAAGAGTAAGTTTATTTTTATAAAAAGGTAGATTACATGGATAATTTTAAACAAAATAAACTTACATTTCCGTATAAGTAATTAATTATTTTGAAACGAATGTAAAAGAAGATTACATCAGAATGTAGTTTACTTTTACATGTAAAAATAAATCACATGAAAAAGCTGTTTACTTTTATATGTAAAAGTTAATTACTTTTTAAAATTACATTACAAATAGTTCCTCGAAATGTAATTTACTTTTACATATAAAAATAAATAATTAAAAAAAATTATATTACCATAATTGTAATAAAAAACTTGCATATGAAAGTAAGTTACATAAAAGTAGTATGCTACCAAATGTAAATTAAATTTACAAATAAAATGATATTTTTTAGATGTTACCTAAATTATGCGACCTCAGTGTAGTTGAGGCACTTTTAAAATTTTATAGCGTCTGTAAGATATTTTGTTGACTTCGACATATTTCCGTTAAATGGTCATATCTGTGAATTATGAAAAAACGAAATATATTAAAATGATAAATTTTGCGGTATCATAAATCATAAATGTTTGTAGCGATAAAACCCAGATCGAAGATTATTTTTTTTTTTTTTTAATTTGAATATGATTTTAAATAGTATTTTTTTTTTTTTTTAATTTGGATATGATTTTCTAGTATTTTTTGTGAAAATTGATAAAAATATTGTGTTTTGACGATTTTATATAGTTAATATACGTCAGAACCGATTAGAACTAGGATCAGTAGTAAATTAGGGAACTTTTTTAAAAGATTTTAACTAAATTCATGTTAATGCCGATGAGCGGAATTGATCTAAAGACTCCAAAATAGTGTTCTTTAGATTCACTATTACGGGTAATAAAAAGGTTTTGAAAATTATATAAAAAAAAAAGAAAAGTTTCTTTAATTATTAAAAAAATCTTAAGCAAAAAAGTTATACCATCTAAAGCTTTTGTTTGGACACAATACGCTGATAAAATCATGCTAATTCCAAATAAAAGTATTCGAAAAATTTGTAAATCGCCTTAACTACACCGAGACGTAACGAGAGTTCCTATCAAGTAAACTTGATATAGGGCGTAAATTGCACATTTTAACATCTGGTGCAATTTACAAATCTAGAGTGAAACTCATTTTCTGAATTTCACTGTAGAATTCTTTGTTTGTCTTAAACTCACTTATTTTTAGTCTTCGAAGTGGGTTATGGCGCTCTTTAGTGAGCTGAACTCGTCTTTGCAGGCCTTCCAGTTGGCACGTTTTGCAAACGTTTTTTGTACGTTTTGCAAACGTTTTTTGTAAACGTTTTATGGTCGCTAGTAGGACGTTTGTAAACGTTCATAAAACGTTTAAATAGGTGTTTTTCAATTATTTAATTTAGTATTTTACGGGACCTTTTTTCCAAGCCGAAAACGGCTTTTTTTTTATATAGTTTTCAAAACCTTTTTATTACCCGTGTCCATAATAACGACTACTTGAACAACATTGTTGTTTTCTGTATACTGTTTTGTTTTAACTGGTTTTTGTTTATTATTTTGATTTTAACAGCTTATAGTAATAACTAGAAACTGTTATTTTACTGGAATAAGAACTATTTTTTCATATATAATTATGTAATAGTTATGAATATTTTCAATATACATATATTTACTTGAAAATTGTATCATAAAATGTAATTTTTTTAAGGGGATATTAAAATTAAATTTGTTTAAAATTTGTTTTAGCATTAACTAATAATAAAATTAATAACTTAAATGGGTCGTACTAAAAAAAACAAAAAAAAGAAAGGCGAGAAGAGAAAGTATAGCGTGTCAACAAACCCAAGGAGGCAGCTTTTTCTCCTAAAGTACACAATCAATGAACTTTCTTAAATACATCCAGTTTCTAAAATCTCCCAGGTAAAACAAATAATAATTATTGTTATATAAATATACTAGAAAACAATGATAAAAAAATGGTCTATTTTATGCAATACATAATTAGTCTAGTATCACCCCCTCCCCTAAATGTTTTTAAAAAGAGACACAATTACGTAACAACAAAAAATATCATAACAATTAATACTTGTCTACTTTTATTTTAGATCTATAAGATTTCAATCTACTAAGTTAATAGTAGCCTGCCCTCAGAAGCATGAGAACTGGGACCTGATCTGCAAAGATAGTTTCTGCAAGAATTCTGAACAAAGATGTGTTTCCTCCGCTGTAATAGACGTTTGGAAGAAAGCAGGGTTTCAAGATTTTCTCATCAGTGGATCCAGTGTCATGGATAAGATACTGAAGCTCCATAATAAGTACACAAATTTGTAACAAATATAATCTCAAATCATTAAACTGGAACTCTAGCGATAGCAACTTCTCTAAGATACAGTATAAGTTTTTAGTGGAGAGTAATACACTCTTTGATATTTCATTGGCAAATTTTGAACAAAAAGTCAATCAGTATCGTTTTCGTTGTGAGAATGCCAAATATGAGGATATTCAGTTCTATCTAGATCAAAAAGGAGAGCAAAACATGTATATTACAGAAGAACTTGATGAAGTATTTCAAAATTCAGTTAAAAATAAAAATATTAGGCTCAAGAGGATGGAGGAGGCAATGGAAAAAGGTAGAATCACAATGAATGCAGTAAAATCCAATGAAGTTGAAGTTTCTTTGCATTCGTCTGGAAATGATTCTGAATCGTAACTAAGTTTAGATTCTTCAGATGATGAAGATTTATCTAATAGATTCAGTCATTCTACTAAATCTAAGATAATGATAAGTATAAGTGCTGAAGAACTGATTGACTGTACTGTTGCAGTTTCTGCCCGATACATAGTAGGTATACGACCACAAAATTCATTAGTAGCTGCTATTTGCAATAAAGCTGGTGCAAATCTAGAAGATATTATTCTATCAAGAAGTACAGTCCATAGAAAAAGATTCCAAAAAATAGAGGCAGTAGGAGATAAACTCAGGCAAGAAATTATAACTACTCTGAAGGGAAAAAAGCTATGTGTTCATTTTGATGGAAAGAAGGGGAAACAGATTGGTGAAGATCTGAAAATAACTGTTGCTGTAGAAAGAATAGCGGCGAGTGTTACATCCCCTGATATGGATGACACAGATGACGTACAGCTAGGTGTTGTTCAGACAGCAAGTTCCAAAGGTAGTGACCAGGCTGAAGCAATTTTGAATCTGCTAGAGTATTTCAACATTGTTGATCAAATATTTGCTGTTTGCTGTGACACTACGGCATCTAATACTGGAATACACTCTAGAGCTGTTGTTATCCTTAGCTCCATCCTTAACATTCCACTTATATGGTTTCTCTGTAGAAGACATATGCTAGAAATACACATCTCACACTTTATGGAGGCTTTAACTTAAGAGAAGACCAAGGGCCCAAAAAAAGGGCTGTATGTGAAACTCCAGAAATTTTGGCATTCAGTTAAGAAAGAGGTGGACAAAATGCTAGGCCTAGTTAGGTTTGATTGGAGCCAGCTTCAGGCTGGGTCACCCCTTTATGAAATTGCTAAGAAAGCTGTGGAGTTTGGAAAAGAAGCCCTTGCCTCAAAAACATTTGTCAGGAGTGATTACGGGAAACTATGTGAGCTTTTTGTTTTCTATTTAGGAGGAGAAGTTCATGGATTTTGGTACCTTTTTTTCCCACTTCGAGCACTGTATATTATACAGTGCTCGAAGTGGGAAAAAAAGGTACCGGGATGGTTTTTAATATTTTCTAATCACCATCTCACCTATCCTAAAATTATAGATTTCGTATTTTGTGTAGATTAAATAAAGGAATTATAAATCCCTAGAGTATCCCTATAGTAAAAAACCTATATTAAAAAAACAACTTGAGTTCCTTTATATTCTTAAGAGTCTGTCACCGTAAAATATTGAGTTGAGTTTCACATCAAACGTCATTAAGCAATCAAAAAACAATGGTATATTTAAACATTTTATTTTTGAACAAGTCTTATTTTTTTGTATTTACCAATTTTTAAATAATTGAAAAAAAATTCGGTTAGAATATCTTTCAAAATGTTTCCCTTTCATTTATAAACTTTAATGCCGGCGCTTCACAATTCCTAAAATTAGCATCGCGATGTCTTTTCCCAAACTGCTTAATAACATAATCCTTTGGATCAAAATGCGTAAATGGTGGACCTACTAATGAAATGAACATTAAACTCGACACAGTTTTTATTAATAAAGAGTTTCGCAAGGAAGATAAGATTATATTTATAGTAGAAAAAGAACGCTCACATTCAGCTGTTGAAACAATCAAGGTGTTTGTAGCAGTTCTCAGAGGCTGAAGATCATTAGGGGTTTTATTACAGTCACCAGTAGAAATGTAATCACGAAATCCTTGGACTGCCGTAATTTCACAAATATTTAAAGTTTTTGCTAATTGTCTAATATCGTTATCTCCAAAGCATGGATCTTGGTCTGCAAACCATTGTGGCTTATCAAAAATTTGTAAATTTTTTATTAAATTATCGTATTTTTCTTTCCTTGGATCATTTTCTTTGTCTTGTAAACATTCTAGTTGTTAACATTCTAGAATCAAGATTTTCACTTAGTTTACTAAAAAATTCATTTTGATTAATTTTAGAAACTTTTTCGATCTGTAGTTTGACGCCTTTAAATTCAAACTTTTCTGCTGCAAGCTGCGTTTGCGAATAATATTCACCTGAATTATTTCTCATTGATTGAAATATATGGTATTTTAAGGTGATAAGCCGATGTGCATCAGGTAAAGAAGTTTGCCTATCTTGTAATTTTTTAGAAAGATGTTCTAGTTCTATTAAAGCATTTAGCATTAGTCCCATGTTGATTATGAAATTGATATCACATAATTTATTTTTAAGACCTGCATATTGAGCTCTATCTCCTCCATTACGCCTTAAATCCAATAAAGATTCATGAAAGTGTTGATACAATGCTGCATAATTATTCCAAACAGCCATCACAGATCGAGCGCTAAACGACACCCATCTAGTGCCTAGAGTTCGTCCAATGGAATTTAGTTTTACACTTAAAGTCATAGCAACAGTTTCCAGTTCTTTTTTGTTTTTAGGAGATGCACTGTAAATGGAATATAATTTATCAAAAAAGCTTTTCATGTGACAAATTGGTAAGATATCGCGCACAACATCATTTACTGCTAACTCTAATCGGTGATTGCTACAATGCCATAAAATCAAATTAGGAAACTGATTCAAAAGTAACTGGGCCATACCTGCCTTTTTCCCAAGCATATTAGAAGCACCATCATGCAAAAGATACCCAATTACCTAATAAAAAATTGTTGTCAAAACCAAAATCGTGTAAAGCACATATAAAAGAGTTTGCAACAGACGAGGCTTCTGTATTTGTTAATTCAATAAGATCAAAAAAAATACTATTGACAATATTTATTTCTGAAATATTCACTCTCAAGCAGATTGACAGAGCAGACTTTTTGCTCATCGTGGTAGATTCGTCTATCATAAACCCTACTTTATTACCGTTATGAAGAATATATTTTACAAGCTTAGTGCGTATTTCATTTGAAATGTGATAAACAATATCAGCACATGCGTGATCAGATTGTAAAATACGTCCCATGTCTAAACCATTTTCTACCTGTAATAATATTAGTTCTTTCAAATCAGAAAATGGACGATTCATTTTTGCAATGTGATATATATATATATATGTATATATATATATATATATATATATATATATATATATATATATATATATATATATATATATATATATATATATATATATATATATATATATATATATATATATATATATATATATATATATATACAAAAAAAAACGTTAAAATATAAAATTTTATATATATATATATATATATATATATATATATATATAAATTATAAAAAATAAGATAATACAAGAGTTCTTAAATAACTTAATAATTAAGAAAAGTTTAAAAATATATTAGTATGTTTTCAATTGTGAGATATTTTAATTATAAGTGAGTGAAAGAGGCGATTATACGGGGGTAAGACGTCCCCCAAAAAAGGTGATTTTCAAGTTATAGTTGGTTTTTAAAGGAATGTAGTCAGCTAGTTGGGTATTTGATACATATAAGTTGGGTGAATTTTAGTTTTGAGGATCTTTTTTATGTTTTTTTGTTTAGGAAGCAGTCGGTCTTTTATAAGGAATCACCCCCTCCCCCCATTCCCTCTTATCCTTATTTTATTGGTAAAATTGCCTCTGATTAGAGATATGTTATTTTTTTAAAATTATATTCAAGCGAAAAAATCAAAATTTTTTAAAACTGTTTGTTTCCCCTCAAAATGATATACAAAACGTCTAAATTAATTTTGTAAATAGTAGAATAAAATTTTGATATCATAAATTATACTTATTTTATTTTCTTTTAAGGAACACAATTTGATAACTTTTAATAGTGAGTTTTACACTTAAAACATAAAAAACAGTATATTTAAAAACATTACTTT
>NC_061168.1:21658580-21688580 GCF_022113875.1 Hydra vulgaris
CGTGTTCAGTAAAGTTTTATGAAGCTGTATGCACATTCTCTCTATAGTTTTTGAACAGACGAGAAAACGAGAAACAGCAAGAACAGAGACGGACATTAATTACTAACATTAGGCAAGTTTTCCTCGGTGAGAAATCAGCTAGCAATATTTGTAAAAATAAAGTCATCAATTTGGCCACAAGAATTGTTAGCTCAATAAGTTAGCGACAACTCATAATTTTAAAGACTACGATATGGCGATGAAAATTGCCAAAGAGGAAAATTATACTGAAATATTAGATTAAAAATATACATTTATAAATATATACATTTTACACCAAAATTAGATTTTTTAGGATCAAAGGATTCAAATATGGATCTAAATTTTTTTTTGCATGTAATAAGCACCCGTTAAACACGGAGCGTACGCGTTCAAACGCTGTTTAGAGAACTTAAAAACTGTAACTATACTCTATGTTTTAAAGTTTAGGTTTATAAACCAAAATATTTTATCATTAAATTAACGCACACGCAAATGCGTGTGAAACCCTTTTAACACGCATTAAAAAAAGTGTTAAATATTAAATGTTTTTCATATTTTAAGATACTGAAAAGTTTGGTATATATGTTGGCAATGCTTTACTCTGATACACTGAAGGCTTCGCAAATAAAATGCTTGATTTTTTATGATTCGATTAAATAATAAGATTGTGGATCACTCGTTGTTGTTGTAAGTCTTAATATTTTGTGCTTCAACCTCCATTACGTATCAGTTGGTCGAGGTTTTCTAGAGCTTCCTTAGAATTTGCAATAATTAAATAAGGTGTTATCATAAATTCAAATAGAATTTCACTAAGTATTTCGTTTTTTGCTTCAAACTTGTGTGTTTTATATAGATTCAATCTCGTTTTTAAATACTAGCTATAAAACTTTATAATCAAATGTCAGTAGGTTAATAGAAGGCGACTATTAAATTTTCAAGAAAATATATCTATATGTTAGTATTTTTACACTCATGTCCAAAAACTACTAGTCTTTTAAAAGGGCGGACGTTATATATAACAAAACTATGCCTTGATCATATTAAAATGTCGTATTAGATGAGTTAACATCTGTAAATATGTCGCTGTCATATTTAAAGATATGAATATATCTGTAAATATGACAGTGAAATATATATGAATATGAATACGCATGACTTTAAAAGATGATGATGTCGGTAGTTTAGAGCTATTAAAAAAAAGAAAAAAAATTTTAAATTATTTTTTTTCTTTTAATCTCTTGAATAAAACATTTAAGATGATTTCGTTTTCTTCGTTTTAAAATTTTATGATTTTTTTTTTTTTACTGTACTTTTTAAAATATTTACAGTATACGATTTAGAAAATAATAACAATAATAGTAATAATAACAGTAATAATAGCAATGGTAATAAATAAAAATAATAGTTTGCGCATTTCGAAAAAAATGAGCAAGAATACCGGTAATTTATCGGTAACCCTTTAAGAGATTTTTTTTAAAACCAAATTACGGTGTTAAAAAAATTCGGTAGTTTTGCAATCCCTAGTTTGTAACATGTAATACAATAATACTAATAGTATAGTATAATGGCATAAATATCAGAAAGTAATATGATAATGTAATAAGAAATTTTGCTAGCTACTCGCTAGCTTTTCTAGCGATCCATTGTTAGGCAGATTAGATTAAAAAACGCAGAAAGTCACACATAAAAAGATTAGATTTTTGCTTTTTGATTGAAAATGCTAAAGTAAACTACTTTTTGGTTGAAAATCAACAAGCAAAAATTCAACAAAAAATAAAATTGATTTTTTATTTAAATTAAAATTTAACTTTTACATAAAATATGTAAAAGCAAAAAGTTTTGAAAATATAAGGTATTTTTACTTAACCTTAACCTAACTTAACCTTATTTGTAATGTCAAAGTATTTTTCCTTAGTAAATAAAAATGTATAAATGTATATATTTTTTTTCAATTATATAAACATTTTTTTTTTTTATGATTTACTATTAAAAACATAATTTAAGCACAATAAACATACGTACTAGTAAATTTAAAGTTCCACATCGTTTCACCTTCAATTTTAGTTTAAACAAAATATTAATCTATATTTAAAATAACTCTAGAACATTTGCTGCAGTTTTTGACTCCTTAAGTGGAAACCCTCTCTAATTTTTAAATCAATTTTTAGGAAAAAAAAATTGTCAGATCAATAGCATATATAAAAAAAATTAGAAAAAAGTATTTAAAAAAAATAAAATTGTTCTTATGGAAAATATAAAATATGTTGCTATGAAAATATTAAAAAAAAATACCAAAAAACAGCTAAAACAGGTTTCGCGTCGGCCAATATTGTGGCCAGGGAACAAAACAACCTTAGTTGAAATTTTTATATGGTGTTTATACAGTGTTGAAGAGTGTTTTAGGTTGAACAGATTTTTTTTTTACAAATATAATTTCAAATTTTGAAGTCAAAATCCAATATCCAATAATATGTTATTAAAACAGCATAAACAGCAGGTGTAAAAAAAACTATTCAAATTAAAACACTCTACACCATTTAATAAACATCCACTGAAAATTTTAGGAACGGTTCTTGAATGGTTGTCAAGCAATGTTGGACGGCGTTGAATGATTGGTAAGCAATGTTGGCGTTAAATACTACATACTGAAAAAAAAGCAAGTTAACATTTTTTTAATTAAATAACACCAAAACATGTAAAAAAAAAAAAAAAACATCATTAACTTCTTCAAATCAAAAAATTGTATTTAAAATCCTCCTGGTTCATAGGTTATTGCCTCTTTTTCTTAATTGTCATTTTTTTCAAGTTTTTTTGCTCTATTTAGTTGTCGTCTCAACTTATTCTTCTCATTCATTCTATAATTAGATTATTTTATTCTTTTATTGTTTATTTTATTGGAACCTTTAACCATAAAGCACCTAGTAACATGTTTAATTGTTCAAAAACACAAAAATTTGCAACCGCATCATACACACTAAATATCAAATTATCAAATGACACATACCTGGTACTTGGTAATCGGTCCCAAATGATACGATTCATTAGCGTTTAGAGGTTTCCCATTTAAATATTTTTTTTGTTCTAAATCTTTGCTAAGATCAATGTGCGGCCGTGACGTAGTGGTTACAGCGCTTGCTTTATAAGCAGGAGATCCAGGTTCGAAACGAGCTCTGGACATATTTTCGCGTCACGGTAAGGAAAGAGACGTGAACTTCCTGGTTAAATGTACATCCGCAGTGCTCTGTGGCAAGACCGTTAGGTTTTCTTGGGGCAACTAAATGACAAAAAAATGGGTCTAATTTTAAAAATTATGTTAATTAGAGGACCTAAACCTGGTTTATAAATGTTATTATTATTTGCTTTTTCAAAGTTGAGCTTGTACTAACTGCCGGTAGGACATTGAGGAAAGTGAAAGTTATTTTTTTTTAGAATATACAACATGAAATAATTTAATACGCTTGCATTAATACGCTTGCATTATACGCAAGTTAATACGCTTGCATTCATACCTGCTAAGTTTCCAGCATTTTGCCTTATAGCAACGCCAAAGAAATTTTGCGGACAATTAATTACTGCATCTGTAAGACAACCACGTCCACCGAGACCTTTTTCTCTCTTCTCTAAATTTCGTAGTTGTGTACCAACACGTTGCTGATAGTGTCCCACGCATTCTAACTTATTAACTTGAATGCCAGGGTAAGTATCTATGACATTAATGAAACTTTTACTGTCTCTGCCTCCTAAAAAATTCACATATCGCAATTTGCACTTATCAATAGATCTTAAAAATACATGTTTTTGCACTGTGGCAAAGAGAACTTTTTCCACCAACATCCACTTTGACTGCTCAACAGCTCTTACTCCATACCGCTTGAAGATCCTTTGTAATTATTTTTACAAATGTGAGAGTTCCTTCATTGGGCATAGGCTGTAGGGTTTGTTTTTAAAAGATCTTTCTTCATTAAAGCAACCTTTGCAGAACCTGCACATTGGTTCCACATCCAAAACTTTTCTAGTGTCCATTGATAATGCAACAAAGACACCGTTAAATTATGAAAAGCCTCTTTTCTGCCAAGTACCATCACACGACACACCAATATCAAAAACTTAATCATTAGCAGCATGTTTATGCAATTCTGCTTCTGCATCAAACATGGTATCTTCAGCAACTTTTTGTGTGACAAAACGTATTTTTACAACTAATTTAACATAATTATTTTGCGTCATTGGTTGTGGCATATTTATTAAAGTGGTTTATACTAGAATGTCCCTCTCCAAGGGCATGCATTGCGTATCCTGATCTACAATTAATATCATATGCTCTGTTACATTGTTTTGAAGCATAAAACTCATTTTCATATTTGCAGTTAAAGCACCTGATAAGTTACTTTGATGCAAATCCTTTTTTGTCTTTCATTTTTTCTGACAATGATAAGGATGAACACTCTCCACATTGAGGAAATGCCTAAGTACTAAATATATTAGATAATATAGAGCAGTCTATAATCCTATATCCATATATTTTCATTCTTGTAAAAGCTCTGGAACATTCAATTGGCTTTATCTTCTTCGCAGATACAGGTGTAGAAAAAAAATTTAATTCATATTCGTTATTTACAGAGTCATTATTGGCAATTGTAGTATTTGAATCAGTCAAAACTGTAATCTGTCTTGATAAACCAGATTTTTTCGCTCGCTTGATAATTGAAGAAGCCAAACCAAGTATTTTATTGCAGCTATTTAAAAATACACATTAGTTATTAGGATTTTTAATGAGGTGCTACACCGTTGCTGTGGGCGTTGCTAGGGTAGAAATCTTAAGTTATCTTAAGAAAATGCAAATTATTAAGGATTTAATGACAAAAATCAGTAAATAAACAAATAATTTTAAACTAAATGCATACATTAAAATTCATAAATAAGTAAAAAAAACTTTTATAAATTTGGGTTAAATTTAGAGGGGTTCCCCCTTAAAGAGATATTTTAAAATAATTAAAGCATAGTTTTATTGTAAACAACGTCCGACTTGTTATTTTTAAAAGACAAGTAGTTTTCGGCAAAAACCGGACGTTGTATATAACAAAATTACACCTATTTATTTTAAGATATCTTATTAAATGAATGAGCAACAAGCTACAAAGCTAACAAAAACATAAACATTATAACTTCTTTAGGAAATACTGGAATAAATTGATTTTTAGCTATGAAAGTCTGACTTTCATTAAAAACGTCAATATTTTTTCTGAATGACCTAAATTACTACCTTAATTCAAGAATGATCTAGATTTATATATAGATTCTGACATATAACACACATAAGAAGATATAATTCTCTCTCTTTCTTTCAAGTACTGACATCAAAATGAATGTTTGCTGTTGTAATCGATCAAACAGCTAAGAAGATTCTTGGGGTAGTCTAGGTGGTTGCTAGGCCTTTTGAAACGTTGCCAATTATTGTTGAAGTTGTGATGCAGCGACTCTGTTGCTTGATCTGAATACAGACCCAAAAATCGATTATGCCGGTTAATAAACTGGGAAACATGAAAGAAGACTGCATGTACTTGGAATGATGCTTGTGTTTGGAAGCTTGAGGAAAGAGTCTCTGATTTCTTTAATTAGTCCACAGTAGTTCTGTTGAAGTGTAGTTCCAAAAAAGACATGAAGAGCTGCATCAAACTTTGGGAGTGTATCAATGAACGGCAATGCCAAGAAACAAGAATTTGCCTCTGCAAGTTGTTGAAGCATGTCAACTTTTCTCAAAAGCTTTCTGCAATCATTTCCAGCAAACTGTCCTCCATTAAATGGTTGTTGTTGAATTTTCATCATCTTTGGCCACTCTATTGCATTTTGCCATAACAAACAGAGATTCTTGAAGAGGTGGTTGACGAAGCCAAGTAGAAAGTGAAGTTCCATTGGTGGAATGAAGTCTAAGATAAGTGTATCATTATGCAATTTGATAGCAGGCTCATGCACAACATTTAGAAAGTTTTTTGGTCACCTGCAGCTTGGAAATTTGTGTAGTTATTCTGGATAGATCCAAAAGTTCGGAGCTCACCACTCTAATGAAGATTCTCAGATTCAATGTCACACCAAGTACAAGGATGTGCACTGGAGTGAGACTGTAAACCACAAATGCTGTCAGCAGGTTTCATGTCACAGGACAACGCAAAAGACATCTTTTCAAGGCACAATTTGTCAAGATTTGTTTCACATTGCCATACTTTTTAGGTAGATTTTCTGAAACAGCTACCAACAATTTGCATTTCATACCTGAATCTTTGAAAAGAGGTTTTTTAGATGATGAAAAGTTGTTCTGTGCTTCTAAGGCAATTATTTCTAGAGAAAATTTCAAGAAACCTCCTCCTCCATCTATTTCACTTTTTATAAATTCATTTGACTGTGGACCTCGAATTTGGATGACAGTGTTTCTCAGAGCAATAAGATCTTTGCAGTGCACAAGTAGTCTCTTGGACTCATGGCTGTCAGTTTTGGTTGTGTCCATAATGTTTCAGGTGACAAACTAATCAGAAAGATGCTTTCCAAGTGATTTAAACTTTTTCCTAAAGTTTTTCTCAACTAGGCGATGTGGAGTAACTTTATTGAGAGTTGAAACAAGCTTGTTCATTCCTCTGTTAAATAAGCCAGTCTGATTTTGAACTTGTAAGAGCTGTTGAGCAATCAAAGTGGATGTTGGTGGAAAAAGTTCTCTTTGCCTTAAAGATCCTAAAATTAGAATTATTTCTTTCATCAAAATTCATTTAAAAAATGCCAAAAGATTTATTTTTTCTCAAAGTATTTATACCTGGAGTCACTGGAAGATTTCTTCCCAATCCTTGACAATCTTCTCAAGGCAAACTGTGTCATGAGAAGATTGTGTCTTGTTGGAAATCACTGTGGCAGCCATCCTCTCAGCAGCTTTTCTATCTTTAGTTACAACTTCAAGTAAGTTTTGTCTAAGCATTCCTTTGGTGTAGACATAGGGAATACCTCTTCCAATCAGTGAAAAGCATGCAGAAGAGCGTTTTTCAACTGCTGGCAGTTCTTTTGGTGGATTGGTTGGGTTATTTGGCTTGACTGGTTCTGGGCTTTTTAACCTTGCTTTCCCAACACAACAGATCAAGCAACCACAAACTGATTCTCTTGTTGTTGGCCAATCTTTAATTGTTTGATAATCAGGAAAAGAGGGAAGTTGGACATCATGACCTGCCTCCAAAAGAATTTTCTTGTTTCATGAGGTTTATATTAGAAGTCATTTCGTGACACTGTGTCATGAGAGGTTCTTTTTTATAATGTATTTATTTCTTTTTTATTGTGTAATTATGTCTATGTTTATAAAAAAAAATTAAAAAGTGATTTCAGACGTCACTTTTAATTTATTTTTTTTAATGGCAAAGTTATAAATAAATCTCACGGTGTATAGAAACATGCTCTAAGACCTCGAAACATATTCCAAGAATTTATTTTTTGTTTATCATCCGAAAACTCTTCTTTATTCCATAAAATGTACAAAACAACTTTTTTCACTCATTTATTTTTAGGAGAAATCACATATTTTAGGCGAGTGCCCAATAATTCTATTGTTCAAGATAGGTAAATTAGATTTGTGTGGCCTACTCAAATTTCTATTGTATTAATATTGGTGTTACACAAGGATGAATTGCAAAGGTTAATGTAATTGGAGCTAACTCAACCCCGTCCTGACCCTAGTTTCTCCTGTCCTAAAACGTGTTCACCTAAAATCATAATTTATTTTAAGTTCGATAATGAATAAGATTAAAGTTCATCAACAGATTTCAAATTTCACCCAAAAATCTCCTTTTGTTTAAGATTTATGTCTATGTAAATTCGATATTGTGTTGGTCAACTATTTATAATTTTCTCGCGTTAACGCGACATTAAAAATTAAAAGATTTTTTCGTTCTTTTAATCAATAAGAACATGCCTACTACATATTCTACTTACATTTTATATTTATTTATAAACCTCAATTACAACTAATAAAACCCGAGTAAACATATAATAATTACGCTTAAACCAAAAACATTTGCAATAATTATTAGAATGGCCACTTAAAATACAATCTATTTCATATCAAATAATATTCTAGAATTTTACTTAATACAATCACATTTCTCCTTGACTCTTAAGAGCCATACAAATAGTAAGACATGCATTGCTCTCGATCACTTCGTTTCAAAGACACATCTGTTTTTTGAAGACTAATCTTAGATTCAATGTGCAATTCGCTAGCTTCGGAAACATCTTTACATCAGTCTTCATTGTTTTTCACAACCTTTGCACAATCTTTTCACAGTTGTTGCCCATATGTATTTCCACGTCAAAAATAAGGTATAATAGCTGATATTTGGAGATTTCATGACGAGTTCACATGACGTGGAACTCTATCAGTTTCTACAACTTGTTGTGAAATATCTTTGATTATTAACTTTGGCATCCACTTGGTATGGAACTTGCAGCTGGTAATTTTAACCAAACTTTCTCTCTAACTTTTTGTTAGTGCAAGAAGATTTCTTTTTCTTGATCTCTTGATACCAATTTGATAACTATGTATTTTTTTAATTCGTCTTAAACTATTTTTGTGGATAGTAACATTGTACCAATGTACTGCTCCCGTTAATGATATTTTCAATCGTTCTGCTATTCTTTTTATTGTGTAATGGTTTCTTTCTACAATTCTGTTCCATTCAGAGTTATAGACGGTTCAAAACACAATGCGTATAACCCAATTATCAAGAAAACTTTTCATTTCTTCAGTTTTAATCCTCGCCTCATAGTCTTTTAATATTTTAGACGGTGATCCTCGTTCACAAAGGTAAGATGAACAATTCGAACTATGGAAACACTTCCGTATGACCTTCATAGTTGTTGCCACAATACATACCTTGAAGGTCCGCAATCTATTATACTCAAAAAATTTTCAGTTTCAAAATGCTTGTTAGTCAATAGCTTCGCACAGGCGCTGAATCATTTTTTATTGCCATTTAAACTTCCTCTTTAGTAGCATCTGGAATCACTTCACAAATAAAGTTCAATGTTCAACTCACTCTAAAATGTTCAGCTTTCTTATGTATACTGAAAATGGATTCAGGATCTGTAACTTTTTCTCGAACACATTTTTTTGGAGATCGTCCCCAGTCAATTTATTCAACCATCTGCTGCAAACTCTCTTTATTGCGTCAGCTAAGTTATCTTTTGAAAGAACAAGATTTACATCAAATTTAATATAGCATTCTTCAATTAATTGTTGCAGAACGCTTATTTTTCTGCGTATCAGCATTTTGTTAGTCGCATTTGACTTCAATCTTGATTTACCCGTTGGTGCATCAGAAAGCCAGTGAAACACTGTTGCAGAATCTGTAAAAACTGTCACTTACTCCAGTTTCAACACCGAAAGCATGTTTATTCCTTTCATAACCACATCTAACTCTGCCATATATGAACATCGGGTCTTTCTATTTGCAACCATGTTGCGCCTTCCTTAGTTGTATTACCAATTTAAATAAAAGCACCCATTGCTAAAGAACCTGTATATGCCTACAACTTTTGTATTTTGCCATCACAGCCCAATCACCATAAACAGGCTCGCAACTTTAAACTTCAGCAAAATCTTCTCAAAAAACACATATTTAACATTCTCATCACAAGCTTAATTGTCCCAATTGATTGTCAAACTAAAAACTCTTCTTTTCAAAAGACTACAAAACTCTTTTTCAACAGGCTACAAAACTGTATTCTGTTAAATTCACCCACAGACTGAAAACACTGTTCTCCTGGTTAACTTTATTGGAACTTCTTTGACTTAGTTCCCTCTAGACCATATCAGTTTGTCACAAACTTTTCGCACACATCCCAATGGGTACAAGACCTAAAATAGACGTCTTTTGAACGTTCAATACGTTCAAAACGTACAATCAAAAGACGTTCATTTTCCATTCTTCTAAATTGTCTCGGTCATTAATATCGTTCATAGCAGATTTTATAATTATTGGTGCAACATTTAATCAAAAACCAAGTTGCTAAACAATAGCTTGCATTTGCCTTGGTTAAATTTGTTAGCTTCTCTCCAATCCAAAGCAGACCGAATTTATTATCTTTCTTTCTTTGAATCACAGCTATTAATACAGTTTCCATTTTCATCATACTCAAGTAACCGTTTTCGCTTAGTCTAACCTTAAATTTCATCTTCATATTACATTTTAGCATATTTTGGTATCTCGTATTGAGCATCTTTATTAAACAGTCGTTTGGGTTTTTCCTGATTCCTCCATTATCATTTGACTTTCCATTCAAAACCATCAAACTAGGTATTTATCCAGAGAAACTAAAAATTGTGAGGGTTATACCTTTTTTTCAAGTCAGGAGACATTTCTAATCCTAAAAATTACAGACCAATTTCAATTCTTCCTTGCATTTCCAAAATCTTAGAGCGAATTATGTATAACCGAATTTTGACATTTTTAAATGTAAATAATATTCTATATAACAAACAACTTGGATTTCAACCAGGATATTCAACTGAAAATGCCAAAAAAAAAAAAGGAAAAACTGATTACTAGACTATTACTTGCGGTGTTCCCCAAGGCTCAAATCTGGGTCCATATTTATTTCTAATTTATGTAAACAATTTCCATAACTTTTCAAAAATTTTAAACTCAGTTTTATTTGCAGATGATACAAATTTATTTTATTCTAATGGAGATGTCAACTATTTATTTAAAATAGTAAACAAGAAATTTTTAAATCTAGCGGAATGGTTTAAGGCAAACAAATTGTCCTTAAATTTAAATAAAAGCAAGTATACTTTTTTTCATAGACCACGATAAAAAAAGTATTCCATTAGAACTTCCTGATCTTTACATTGGCAACTCTAAAATAATTAGAGAGCCATCATTTAAGTTTTTAGGAGTGATACTTGACGAAAACCTGACTTGGAGAGAACACATAAGAACAATAGAAAATAAAATTACGAAAAATATTGGCATACTATACAAAGCTAAGCAAATCTTAAACCAAAACTGCTTAAAATTCTTATATTTCTCCCTCATACATTTTTATTTAAACTAAGAAAATATTGCATAGTTTAAATAACAGTTGCTTTAATGTAAGTAAAGTTAAAAAATTGCTTAATAGACAAAAACACGCTTTCAAGATTAATTCAATTGCAGGTTGATTTGCATATTCTAAAGAACTATTTAAAAATCATTACATACTTAATGTTTTTCAGTTAAACCTTTATCAAATTCTTATATTTATGTACAAACTACATAATAAATAAACTCCTATAATATTTAATATACTTCTCAATAAAATTAATTACGTGTACACTGCAAGATTTTCAAATTACAATTACGAGCAACCTAAAATACACTATTTGGTTATTAAATTTTTTGTTGCCATCAGAAGTCCTAAATTATGGAACACTTTATTAAATAACCAGCTGAAAAATTGTTCTTCACTATCTCTAATTAAACAAAAACTCAAACAAAAACTTCTTTGCGATGTTAATGAATTAAATTCTATTTAGGATTCTTTTACTTTCTTATTTAACAACTATCTTATTAACTAGTTATCTTATTAACTAGCTATCTTATTATCTAGTTATCTTATTATCTAGTTATCTTATTATCTAGTTATCTTATTATCTAGTTATCTTATTATCTAGTTATCTTATTATCTAGTTATCTTATTAACTAGTTATCTTATTATCTAGTTATCTTATTATCTAGTTATCTTATTAACTAGTTATCTTATTAACTAGTTATCTTATTATCTAGTTATCTTATTAACTAGTTATCTTATTAACTAGTTATCTTATTAACTAGTTATCTTATTAACTAGTTATCTTATTAACTAGTTATCTTATTAACTAGTTATCTTATTAACTAGTTATCTTATTAACTAGTTATCTTATTAACTAGTTATCTTATTAACTAGTTATCTTATTAACTAGTTATCTTATTAACTAGTTATCTTATTAACTAGTTATCTTATTAACTAGTTATCTTATTAACTAGTTATCTTATTAACTAGTTATCTTATTAACTAGTTACCTTATTAACTAGTTATCTAATTAACTTGTTATCTTATTAACTAGTTATCTTATTAACTAGTTATCTTATTAACTATTTATCTTATTAACTAGTCTTCAATTTAAATTTTCTTTAAATTATCCTATTAACTTATCTTTAGGTTTTAGGTGTGATTGCATTTTCTTTTTACGATTTTGTTTTGATTATAGATTAGTAAGTGATTTCAACATACTTGTATATATTTGTATATAATTTTTAAATGGTACAAAGTAATTTTATGCTTTATGTTTACATTTTAATGGTTATACACGCTTGCTGATGAACGTCGGGGTGTTGTAATAAGACAAATATTGTCTTCTTTTAGCCACGGTTATGTAGATTTTATTTATATAACACGGCATTGTATTCTTTTTTTTAATGACAAATAAATAATAAATTAATAAAAATCAAAAACGGCTTCATTATGTTTTTTTTAATTTAAATTTTATTAACCTCAATTTCGTTTGAAATTACCGTTCCGCAGCAGCTGATCCTAAACTTCGTCATTCCAGATAAAGAAATAAAAACTCCTCCCAATAATTCAATGGAACTCAATCCAAGCATCACATCTCTACACGGTCGGAAATCTACCAGAATACCTTCTAAACTTACTTCGATATCACTAACTTTTATAGGCACAGTTTGGATCCAATATATTAATGAACCTTTTCCATAAAAGCCACCACTTTTTGAGAGTTTTATTTTAAATTTTGGATAAAAACTTGTCATTTACAACCGTAAACATCCAGTGTCCACAATAGCTTTCGCCACCAAACCATTATCTTTTAAACGAAGAAAAGATATTGCACTAATTTCCCTTTTGTTCAGAAGCAAGGTTGCGCAGACTCCTTGCTTCTGCACTCATTTCCCTGCATCTTTAGGAATTTTGACGGCATCTGTTTTTTGTTACCACATTTGAAACACTAAAAAGGTTATCTTTGAAAAAGATTTCTTTGCGTTTAAACAATTATTCGCGATGTTGTGTAACCCTCTGCAGTTGCATTTTTTCATTTTAAAAGTTTTTTTTGTAGTATGATGCTAAGACATGGCGCCAATGCATTACTGTCATTTTTTTCATCCTATTTAAAGCAGTTCTTACATTAGATAACATAATATTGATTGGGTCCATCACTGCTTGAAATCTTGATGATAAAACCTCGTGCAATCTTACGACAAACTAAATGCATTGACTCATTTTGACAATTTCGCAAGATAAGCTAATCGTTTCAAATCAGCCAAAAATACATTAGTTTTTTCTCCGTCATATAATTTTTATTTTTTGAAAAAATCATATGCACCGTAAACATCCACAGAGAACGTTGCCAACAACACTCGCTCGATTTCGTGCATCTTGCTTATCCTTAACGGTTAAAACATTATTAATAGAATCAGTAATTTTTCGAAGAAGAATTTGATAAAGTAGTTCTAGCTTTTTGTTCTGCATTACACCAATCACTTTCGTTCTTTGTGTCAACACAGCAGCATCTGAAGCTCCATGATACGTTTCAAACATATCAAATAATTTCATACTTGATTCCATGCCCGGTTTCTTTGGTGATTACATGATAACCGGTTTCTTAGGTGAATTGTAATTTTCTTGCATAAACATAATCTTAGATTAAGGTTTTTCTTTAATTTACTTGATGAAAATCTTTTTTTTACATATTTAATTACATTTTTTATTAATTTATAAACATCAAAAACAACTAACATAACCCGCTTTACATTTCTATTAACCTTTGTTATTTTTTAATTCATAAACCTGAAAAATAACTTTTAAAACCCGCGTTAAAATATTTACAATGATCATTAACTAAAAAGCCACTTGAATTACAATTAATTTGATACCAAAGAATAGTGTAGAAGATTTACGTAATACAATTACAACTACGTGTAACTTCAAAACAATCGTAGCATCTAGATTTCAATATTTCAAAGAGAAGTGTTCTATATCTTTGACTTAAGTAGAGTCTAATGATTATACTAAACAGCCATGAACTATTTTTTCTAAATATCTGAGTACCTTAATGCAGGGGTGGCCCCAGCATTTTTTGGTCTTCGAGATATCTAACTTCCAGACATAGAGCAAACTCCAAACATTTATATATTTATACATATGTTAAATAAGGATGCTTTGCAAAAAGTTGCGATGAATGGGGCCTGGGAACAAGAAAGCCCAAATATTTAACCCACCTCCTGCCCCAAAAGTGAGAGCAACAAGTTGAAGAAATATTTTTTGAACTATTTTTAACTAGACTTATATTCATCGATAAATTTTAAATTTCATAGTAAAATATTTTAGCGTTCAAAAAGTATGACCATATAAAGTTTAAACACCCCTCAATTTGAGAGGTTGCAATATTTATATAGCCATAATTTTTAAACGCTGAGCAATTATACTATGAAACTTTGAATTTCTCGATAAATATAAGTACAGTTGAAAATAGTACAAAAAAATATTTCATCAACTTAATGCTCTCTCTTTTGGAGCAGGAGGTGGGTTAAAATTTTAGAGCTTTTTTGTTCTCAGGCTCGATTCATCGCAAAGCATCCTTATTTGAACATATAAATGTTTGGAATTTTCTCCTAGTCCGGAAGTTAGATATCTCGAAGACCAAAAAATGTTGGCGCTACCCTTGTCTTAATGTAAATTAAGGAGTTATTATTTCGATTATTAACAACTAGCGGACGGCTAGCCGTTTGCTAATTGTTAGTATTTAAAAAAGTAATTGTAATAATTCAGTTTAAATAGTATAAATAGTAATAACTGAAATGGCAATAGTAGTCGATAAAGTAAAGTACTTTAGTTTACATTGGATACCAGTATCAGCATAAATTTGAGTATGTCACACGGCTCTTAGTTATCTAATCTTGAACAACAAAATTACTTGGCACTCGTATAAAAAATAACTCGTAAAAAATTTTTCCCTCGGTGAAAAAAAGTTATTGGTTACATTTTTGAAATAAGGAAGAGCTTTCTGATGATAAACCCCCAAAAAAAATTCTGGGAATGTGTTGCAAGGTCTTAAAGCATGTTCCTATGTACCATGATCCGTCACAATTTTATTATCTAATAATATATTTGATTATATTGTTCATTATTCTTCTAGACATGTTTATTAAGATATCGCTCCATTTTCAAAAATATCTTGTAAACTTTTTTCTCGTGACGAGGTTAGCGCGATGTCCGAAACAATTTAAATTAGAATCACTAATTACGTAGTTTAATTTCTTTTCTAGTAAACGTTTTTAAAATATGTTATTCTACACAACTTAAAACTGTATTTTTAGAATTCTTGATTAAAATTTTTAAAACTTAGTGAAACTCTTTATTGCCATCAGAAATACTTGTCAGGCTAATTAATAAACCGCAGGTATTCATTCGTGTATAAAAAAACACCACCACCTTGCTTTTTAGTTTTAGTAATAAATAGTAAAGATTTAATTATATTAATAAAATCTTGAGGAACTTTCATGAATTCATTGAAAACGTAAAACGTGAATAGACGTAACTTGAAAAGATCATTAACAAACCTAATTACAGATTTACGCTCGTTGTATCTCCAACTGAGATTTAAGACATTTTTTGAAACGTTTTAATGTTATGTCATTTAAATACAAATGGTTAATTTTTTTTTTTTTAATCAATAACGCATGTGTTTAAAAACATTAATTTTGAAAAGTAATTTTAAATACCTTCTTTTTTTTTGTACAAAGTTGTTTAACTTTGTTTTTAAACTGTTTTGACTGTAATATTAAAGTATAGTGAAATAAGTTTATTTTTGTTACCCCCTTTCTCCCGCTTTAACATTAGGTTGTACAACTTAAGGAAGTAAACAAACGCGAAATTCACATGTTGCATATTTTGATAATTCCCTAAAGTAGTTAGATTTTTCTATAGTCTATAGAAAATTATCTAAAAATATTTACTAAACAGCGATAGCAATTATAGAATGTTTTATTGTTCTTATGTTGTTTTTTTTTATTATCTTACGCAATTTTGCAGGTATGGCAATCTTTTTTTTTTATGCCATAGAAGAGATAGGTATTTTATTATTATTTATCTTAATTAAATCCAATAAGCATCCAAAATAGAAAAAACCGTTATTTTTGCATATTCTTAAATAAAACGCACATGTATACTAATGCATAGGCAATGTATTATATATTACCTATACCTGTTATATAGATATGTATGTATGTAATGTATGTAATGTATGCATGTATGTATGCATGTATGTATGTATGTATGTATGTATGTATGTATGTATGTATGTATGTATGTATGTATGTATGTATGTATAATAATAATTATATACACTGTGACAATTGATGAAATTAATTGATGAAATTAATTGTTTATCCAACTAATCTCCTCATAACCTTTTTGTATTTTATATTGAAAAATTAAACCTCCTTGTAAACGATGCTCTTCTAATGTTGTCATGGCCTACTTTATACACGGCCAGATATGTTGCATAAATAGGTTGAAAATTAGGAGGCCAGTTTTTAGCATTTCGGTTATTTTTCATACTGCTAGTTAATATTGTTTAAGTTTTATTTTGGGAGATTAAGTTTTCAATTTAGTTTTGGATATAATGGTGAACAAATGTGCTGTTTTTAATTGTTGAACTGGCTATAAATCTAAAAAAAATGAATCTAGTACTCTTAGTGCAAGTAAAGCTGTTTTTAGTTTACCTAAAGATACTGTTTTAGAAGAAAAATGGATGAAATTTGTTAACAAAAATAATTGGAAGCCAAGTAAACATTCAATTATATACTTGGACTATTTTGAAAAAAAGTATTTAAAATATAGAAAATGAGTTACTTTAAAATATGAGCTAAACCCTGTTCCAACCATTTATTCTGATGAAGTTTCTATTCCATCTTCTATAATACCTAAAATTCCTACTTTTCGTAAACCACCAACAGACCAACATTCTGCCATCCCAGATGAAATTCATATATTTCAAGAAATGGATAAAATAAAAAAACATTGATATGCTTCATGAATCTAACTCTCCAAATGGATTTAGTTTTCAAAGATATGAAAGTTTTGTTTTTTATTATTGTTTATTTTTTGTAGACACTTCATTAATTGAATCAATATGCATCGATAACAATTTGCACGTAAAGTTACATTACAAAAGTCCTCCACTTCCACTCCCTTAATGGTTTAGAACAATTAACAATTGTAGGCTTACAAGTTTATCAATTTTAAATAATTTGGTATCTTATATGCATAACCTTGTTGAAGAAAATTCATATGATTTAGTTAATGAACTATCAAATTTAATTTTTTACAAATATAAAGGTTGCCTCCATATTCTTCACAAGTATTACGTTTTGCACTTATGCTAAGATATTCATCATTTCAGGCTTATTTTCTTTTGAAACAACTCCGATTGCCATCAATGTCACTACTAAAGAAGTTAGTTTCTGGTGGAATTTATTCAATAAAATCATTAAAACTGTTATTAAATGAAAGAAAAATAAGCAATGATTATGTTCTCCTTTTTGATGAAATGTATTTACAGCAATCTTGTGAATACCACAGATTAATTGGTCAAGATACTGAGGGTAATCTTTTTCAAAGGAATAATTGTGTTCATGATCGTTGGTCTTAAAAAATCAATACCATATGTTATTAAAGCTATCCCAGAAATTAGTGTTGCTGGAGATTTTATTAAAGATAAAATAGAAGAAAGTTTAAATACATTAAGATCTGCTAGTTTTAACATTCGTGCATTGATTGCTGATAACCATCCAACTAATGTGTCAGCTTATTCAAAATTACTCAGCGTTTATGGTTCAGATAAGCCAGAAGGAAATTTTTGTATCACTTTTAATGGTCATATAATTTATTTGATGTATGATAGTGTACATTTGCTCAAAAACTTAAGAAATAATTTGATTAGTACCAAAAAGTTTATTTTCCCATTATTTTAGTTCACTGATTACATTTATATAAAAGTCTCTGCAGGTGATATATTTTGGGGATTGCTTCATAGAATGAAAAAGATGAAACTCTATCAGCAAACTTAAGAAAGGTATCAAAACTAGGAGAAAAGACAATTCAAAGTTATTTTCCTAATGAATTTTCATCATCTGAATTTTTAAAACTTGTTAATTTATGGGGGGTAATATCTAATTCTAAACTGAAATGAAATGAAAAATGAAATGAAATGAAAACAAAAAATATCTAATTCTTAAATGAAATACTCTAATCATAAGTTTTGAAATGCATCTGTTATGGGGGACAGTAAGCCACAATTTTTATGTGCATTTGCTCACGGATTGATCAGTGGAAAAATTGGCAATACAGTTCCACTGAAAGATATTCTCTTACAGCTCAGACTTCTAAAGCCCTTATTGTAACACTGCAAAGTACTTCTAGTTTAATTGAAGATTTTCTATTTGAAGGATATAATTATGTTCTAACCTCTCATTTCCAAAGTGATCAATTGGAGCGACATTTTTCAAAGTATCGTCAAATGAGTGGTGGTAGATTTCTTGTTGGATTACGTGAAGTAATAACTTCTGAAAAATTTTGCAAATGAGATCATTATTAAAAGAAAATTTTGACATTTGGAAAATGGATTTAAAAACTTTAAAGTCGGTTGTAAATATAAATTCGATTTCTGAACTTTTTATTAATGATATTCAGGAATGCGATTTAGATGATAACAGTCAAGAAGTTGCTATTTTTATTGCTGGATATATATGCAGAAAATTACTCAAAAATGTTAAATGTGAGTTATGTTCTTTATTGCTAAAAAGTGATCTCATTGATTTAAATACAGAATATATTGAACTACTATCCAAAGGTCTCATAACTCCCTCAAAATTGCTTGCAAGTTATGTTATTATTTGCTTTGCTATTCTCGATGCAGTAAAAAAAAGTTTACTTACAATAGAAATTCTTGACATCTGAAAAGTTAGCGAATATGTATCACATTCCTAATTTTATATTTAAAATATTAAGTTGTTCAAAAGAAAAAGTTATTTGAAGTGAACTACGAAAATCAAATAAACAAATTTAAAAAAAACTACTAGATGTTATTAATAAAATCCACCTAAATATTTTTAAATAAGGAAAAACTAATACGAAAAAATATTTTACTATATAAATCTATTTAATTTAAATAACAATATATTTATTAACTTAAATTAAAAAACCTAGAAATTTAATTATATTTAAACCTAATATAACTTAATTAACCTAACTTAAATCCGGAAAACTTATAATATTGAAAAGCTGGCCTTCTAATTTTCGGACTATTTATGCAACATATCCGGCCGTGTATAAAGTAGGCCATGGTGTTGTTAATTTCATTAACTGCAATCGTCTTTCATAATGCATTTTTTTAAAAGCTGGTCCTAATTTTGTAGCTAATCTTTGTACTTTTTCTAACTTCAAAATGTCTTGTTTTAGATAAGGACACCATGCTTGAATAGCAAACTCAAGATGTGGTCTTACAAAACTTGTATATATTTTTTCTACTATATTTGACTCAAAATATTTGAAAGTTTGTTTATTAAGAGCGAGCATTTGGTTTGATTTTCCTACAGCTTTATCGATATGACATGTCCGTTTTAAATTAGATTAAATCATTACTCCTAAATCCCTTTCTAATTTTGATATTGCTAAGATATTATTCTATTGGGTTTCAGTGTTGAACATTGAATAAGTTATGCATGGATTTTTAAAGCCAGTGTGTATAATTTTACATTTTTCATTATTAAATTTTAATAACCATAATGACGACCATTTAATAATATCATCGATATCTTGTTGTAATTTATTTTTGTGTACTCATTGCTTTCTGTTATATAAATATTCTACTTTCCAATTAAGTATTATTCCAACAATACCATATGATTTTAACTTCATCATCAGTGTATGTATGTATGTATGTATGTATGTATGTATGTATGTATGTATGTATGATTTTATATAATATATTTATATATATATATATATATATATATATATATATATATATATATATATATATATATATATATATATATATATATATATATATATATTATATATATATTCGAAAGTGTTTAAATGCAGTATTCCAGAAGTAAACTATAAAAATTGGACCATACAAAACATTATACAATTAAAAAAGTTGACTAAATTTAAAGTTTTTCATTAATTAAAATGACTTTGTCAATTCTTATAAAAATGCATTAAATTTAGTATCAAAAGTAAGGTCTTCAAAAGTATAATAAGGATATCAACACTACTACAATTGTCACTATGAATCAGTCTATTTTCTTAACAAGAAGTTGAGTAATATCTGTTGGGACATTGCATTGTAACATATTCTAAATGATTTTAATTCTTAATTAAGTTTATTATGTTTCAACGCTGTGCTCTCCTACATAAAAAAATATTTCTGGTCAGCCTATTATAGGCAAAGATGTTTAACTTGGAAGAGTTAGCAACCAACTTATGAAGTAACTTACTTTATTCCTATCTAGTTTTTTTTTCCCTTGAAGTCAGTTTTGTAATAATTTTTAGGAATGGTTATTTGCAAAGATCAGTAGATTGTTAACAGTAATTATCATTAATGAAATTCCTTCCCTCGCATTTTTTTATTTATACATTATATTCTAAATCTGACATATAAAAGCTTTGATGATATCTGTTACCTGTTTGTATTTCAAGTTCCACATTTCTCTTAACATTTTTAACCTAATCTAAAAATATGTTATGTATGTTACATTACTACAGTCACTGCTTATTTGTATTAGCAACAGAGTGCTTGAATTCACATAATTTTCAGATTCAGCATAAAATTCACACTTTTTAGTGCTAACCGATAAATAAATAGAAAAATACAAATAGTTCAACTTTTGTTTATATATTTTTACTAATTGTTTAATCATCTTTATTTACTTCATGTTTTTATTAATAATCATTAATATTATTATAAACAGTTTAAAATATGATAAAAAGTATAAGTAAAATATTATATAAATAAAACCTTTGATATTACCTTTGATATTAGTAATTTCATCAAAAACTTTTTTGTTGATGTAGATCAACAACAACATTTTTAATGAATTCACTAGTATCTGAAAAAGTACAAAAGTAAAATAAACTATTTTAAGTAAATTTAAATATCTTTAAAAAAAGTTAGTATTTATTTGGTATATATATATATATATATATATATATATATATATATATATATATATATATATATATATATATATATATATATATATATATATATATATATATATATATATATATATATATATATATATATAAGATAAAAATATTGATGATTTTACACTGAATTGGTCCATCCTTGAAATAGTGCCTGCATATAACAATATTTACAAAAAATGCATACTATGTCTACAAGAAAAATTTGAAATAATTACACATACACACCAAGAATGTTTATTAAACAAAAAATCGGAATTGATTTCTAATTGCAGGCACGAAAATAAGTTTCTCCTAAAAAACTATAAAAATAAGTGAGCTCAAATAATAGTTACATTAACTCCCCTTTGAAAAAAATATATTATTTTTTAAAAAAGTTTAAGTAATCATTTCTAAAGAATTCTTTTTACAATAGTGTCAGCAAATTACACAAATGTGTGAAAAATTGCAGTAGTTAAGACATGTGACTTCCTGTAATTTAATTTTTGGTATAAATTGAAGTTTTATTAATTTGATCATTCATTTCTGATGAGTATTTATTTATAAAACACAGTGTTGTATGAGAAAAAATTTTGCTAAGTGATTTTCTACTAATTTGTAATTGCTCTGTTCTTTTAAGAACATTGAGCACTCTTTTTGTAGAATACATTTTAAATTTTAGTTTATATATATATATATATATATATATATATATATATATATATATATATATATATATATATATATCTTTATCTTGTAGTTGAAATAGACTTTTAATGTAAAAAAAAAGTCTTTTTTAACAACAATTTTGCTACCTCGACAATTAAACTACATTTTATTGTCTTTGAAAAGTTAAAACAAATTAGTGTAGAAGTACATTAATTTTTATCGTTTTTTTAAAAATTGCAATAATAATGACTAGAAAGCTTTTTTTAATTAATAGTGCTTTTGTTTTTTAAAAACATTTTTTTTAAACATGCGGAGTGTTACTACATCGACCATCTTATAGCCTGACTCGCAACGGAGTGCTGCTGGTCTGGTTTATTAGTGCTCTCTTTAAAACTACCATTTATGGAAGAAACTTTTTGATGCAAGACTCTCTCTCTATATATATATATAAATATATATATATATATATGTATATATATATATATGTATATATATATATATATATATATATATATATATATATATATATATATATATATATATATATATATATATATATATATATATATATATATATATATATATATATATATATATATATATAGGCCTCGGCAGGAGTAAAAACCGCATGGGCTATGAAAAGCTTTAAATAGATTTGGCGGGCTAGAAGGGTTGCCCGTCTCGATGATCTCGCACGGGCTTTTGCTGCTTTAACGTTCGTAGTCCCCTCTATAAATGCTAATACTGATGACTTTGGAAGACCTTAAAACTCGCAAAGCAGTTCTTTTTTATATTGAATACAAACCTTATACTATATCTTTACAACAAATATTGTTCCATTCTCCACCTCAGTTTCTTTTCCACAGACTCCATCTGTTTTATAACTTGGAGTTTGCTATCCATATTAAAACTATGTCATCAGAGAAGTTTTAAAAGATTAACTAAATAAATAAACATCAAAATATTCACCTTTTTTTTTACACAAAATTTATGTTTGAGACAGGCTTTATTTTGCCCGTCTAAACTGATTTAGACGGGTGCTGAGACGGGCACGGGCATATACATATATATATATATATATATATATATATATATATATATATATATATATATATATATATATATATATATATATATATATATATATATATATGTTCTTGCATAGTCAAAAAGTTTCTTTTATAAACTGTAGTTTTAAAGAGAGCGCTAATAAACTAGACCAGAAAAAGTTTTAAAATTTAAATAATTTTTTTTTCTTTAAATGATAGCTTGCTTGCCCTTACTAAACTTAAGTCAAATATAGTGGCACCTCCTTGTAGCAGCAGGCTATAAGATAGTTGATGTAGCAGTACTCCCTTGTAGCAGTAGGCTATAAGATAGTCAGTGTAGCATCACTTCCCGCAAGTTTGCGCATGAAAAAGTTTAAAAACTTAAAAAAAAAAAAAAAAAAAAAAATTTATTGATAGGCTTCCTTTCTGAATTTAAACTCTCAGTCGATTTTTTTCAGCACTCCTGGCATGTTCTATCTATTATTCAGTCAATGTAGCAGCACTCCTTGTATTTTATACCTATTTGTCAGTTGATCTATTTAAACAGTAAAAAAATAGAAATAAAAACATTCAGATTGTTTTTATATTAAAAAAAAAATTATAAAATATTCCAGTCTGTTAAATTGCACTTTTATGGTTTTTTAAAAAATATAAATTATAAAAAATTGTTTAAAATATTTATTAAAAATAAAATCAAGTACTCTTTATGTAAAAATAAAAAGGTCTAAACCTGTCTTTGTGGGCTGCCCGCCTAGATAGTCTTGCACATGCTTTTTTTGAAATATTAAAATTATTATGTTTTGATGAAATTTTATTTTATTCTAAAATTTTATTTTGTTGATTCTTCATGCCAGGTATAGTTAAAGTTTTAATTGTACTAATAAATGTTTTTTTAGCGATAAAAATACAGAAAAACAGTATTAAAAAAAAAAAAATGCTTATAAAAAAAAAAAAATACCTAATTTTTTTTTTTAAATAATATTTTATATTTAATTTTTATTTAATAACTTAATAATTAATTAAATAATAACAAAAAAAAATTCAAATGTTAAATTATAATTAATCTTTCTAATAAAACAACAACAACTGTTATACAATATATAGTTGTTTTATAGAAATGAATGATCTTAATTTTATTATTATAAAAGTTCATTCATTTCTCTTTTTCTTTATGAATGAAAATGTCATAGTATATAAAAATTTCTACAATCGCTTTATTAACGAGTAGGAGAGTGACAAATTATTTAAAAAGGCTTTGGTAATTAAACTTCGAATAGTTATATACCTGTAAAGTTGAGATAACAGTTTTTATCTTTTGCTCAGAGTTATTAATGTGCACTCTACTTAGTGAGTTTTTGTTATTATGTTTTTGTTTCTCGATTTTTATTCAGACTTTATTCTTTTATTTTCCAGTTTTCTCAATTGTATAATTTGATTTTTGTTGAGTTTATTCCAGGTATAGTCAAACCACTAATTTGCAAGCAATGCAAAAAATAGCAGAAAAACAACCTTTGCAATCATCATGTTTCTTTATTCAACCATCTTGACATTTGCTTTAAAAACTTTTGCAATGAATGTAGCAATTTTGCAAGGTCTATTTGAGTATTAATATACTGTCTCATTAATATAATGGAATAAAATATAACATTTTTATTTCACTTCTTTAGTTGATTCATTTTTCTTGTGCTTTGTAAATTAAATTAAATTTTAAAAATTTAACGATGATATCTCTTAGCTATAAAGATATAGTGACAATTATATTGAAATCTTTTTTTAAATAAACCTTGAACCAAAGAGTTCTATTCTTTTTATTATCTAACAGTTCTTATTGTATAAATACTGAAAACCCAGACTATTATATTAAATTCTTTTGCAACACATTGCAATTTTGTAACACAACATATTTTGCCTGCTTTTTAATACTTTAATACATTTATTGGTTTAATACTTTAATACATTATTTTAATATATACATAAAATATAAAAATAATTAAACTTTAATAATTTAGGTTTAGGCAATAGATATACAAGCAAACATGAGCACAAGCATAATGTTCTTAGCAACAAGTTTTACTTTTTTTTCCTATATCAACAAGTATATTGCTGGTAGACAGGCAGTTAAAAACCGCATAAAAGATGATAAAGATTTAAAAAGAAAGTTGTGGTTGTGGCGCAATACCTTTTGTTCACTTTTACATTCAGCAATATCTTCTTTGTGGGTTTTGTTGTGGTAAGAATAAAAACTTTGTATGTTTTTATTTTAAATGAATTCATTATATATATATATATATATATATATATATATATATATACATACATACATACATACATACATACATACATACATACATACATACATACATACATACGTACATACATACATACATACATACATACATACATACAGTGTCATAAAAAATTATCTGATTAAACAATTTTTAAAATAATTTTCCTAAAAAAAGTGCTACATTTTTGTAACTTTAGACTTTTTTTAGTAAACTAAAGATAAATAATAATAAAAGAACATGCTTTTAAATAGATTTTTGATTAATTTTTGTGTAAAATATCACAAAGTTTTCAGTCTTAAAATAAAGGAACTTAATTCGTTTTTTTTGTTGTCAAAAAAATATTCGACCAAACACATTAATTGTTACATAATAAATTATTTAATAACAAAACAATTATTTTATTATTTTATAGGGCATCTTTTTGCTTGGATTAAGTTAAAGATTTTGTGTCTTCTGGTTAAATCTTTTTCCAGGCTTCTTTAATTGCCACTTTGAAGTTCTTTTTTTGGAAAATGACTTATCTCCAATTTTTCGGTCCAAAATTATTCACAAGTTTTCAATGGATTAAGGTCTGGTGATTGTGCGGGCCATTCCAAGAATTCAATGTTTTTTTGAAAACCACTCCTTAGTTTTAATGGCAGGGCCTAGGATCATTATCTTTCTGAAATGTAAAGTCAGATCCTAGCCAAAGTTTTCAAACAGATAACTTCAAACTCTGCTTAAATATGTTTCTGTATTACACCTGATCCATTGTAATATTAATAAATTGGAGTTTTTTGATACACCTCCAATCCCATACCATCATGTTATTGCCACCATGCTTGACAGTTCCTCTCACACATCTTAATTTGTAGGCTTCTCTGGGTTTTCTATTAACTTTTTGACCTCCATCAAATGATTTTAAGTTAAGTTTCGGTTTGTTGCTCCGCGAGATCATTTTCCAGAAACTTGAGTTGTGTTTATATGGTATATTACACACAAGTTGTTCTTGAAATCCCTGGTCTCGGATACGATTTCTAATTGTCTGGTGAGATAATTTGATATTATAATCAGCTTGCTTAGCCAGTTTTTGAGCAGAAATGAAGCGATTTTTTCTTGACTTGTATAATTAAGTTATTATCAAAACTCTTAGAAGTATGTTAACCTCCAGTTATTACACTAAAAAAAACATAGTTAGAGTTTTTTGTTATGTTATTTCATTATATAAAAATTTACTAAAAGATATCAATATATTTCACATAAAATAAATTAAACTTACCTAAATATCACGTGGTTGGATAATTTTTTTAACAAGCCTATTAATACTAAATTTTTTTAGGACAAATAATAAACCAACTGAAACATGGATTGAAAAATATGAACTCTAAATAACATAAACCTATTTTCAATAGAACTAAAATGACAGACAAAGTACTTACCGTTATTCATTGTTTTTATTATAATTTAGAAGGTAAACTTTTATTATTTGAAAAAAATTGTTAGGTTGAATAATTTTTGAGACACTGTATATGTATACAAACATATATTCACTCCTATAGTTTCGCTAATTGGGACCAGTTTATGAAAAAAGTAAAATTTATAAATATATAAATAAAAATATTTAAAAAATAAAAAATATGAAAAAAATGTTTACAGTACTGAAAATTAATGTCCTCATTAGTTTAAATCTAGAAGTAAATATAAAAATCCATTTATCAGGATAGTTATTGTACAATACAATAAAAGTCTATTCAACATTGTTTGTTCAAATATCTATTTTATTTTGAATTATTAAAATTGTTTTAACAAAATATTTGACATCTATTATTTACTTTTAGAAATTACCAAAAAATATGTTAATACACATTTATCATGTATTTTACATGTCCTTTATTTGATAGGAATAAAATATCAAATGTTAATAATAATTTTTAACAATTGCAAATTTGTTTGAAACTAGTTTTCGAAGTTATTCTTTGCATTTTGTATACAGAGGTATACCATGACAGGGGCTATTCTAGACTCTTTTCGACAGCGTCGACTGTATTTGGGCGCCACCAAATTAAATTTTGAGGACTTTTTTTTTTTTTATGTTTTTACGACAAAGATTGTAATTTTCCTGAAAAAATGCTGATTTTTTTGCTTTATTTTTCCGGAACAGAGGGGTACTACCACCCAAATTTATTTTCTAGAATAGCCCCTGTAAGATCAAGTGGAATTTAAAATTTTTCTTCTTTTTGAATTAAAGTAGAAAAATGCAGTTTTGTGTAATTACACTTTTCATTTGTTAAAAGTCTACCCTGACGTCAAATACTAAAACTTTTATGAATTAAACGCGCTTCAAAGGAATTGCCAAAGTCTGTAAATTGCGACGTATAATTTAAAGACTCTTAACTTAAAGTTATTGGAAAAAATGGAGAAAGCGAGCTTCGGCTAAAACAGCAACATTAGTTTTTCTCGGTATGCATTTATTATTTATTTTTAATCAAAAAAACTTGGTTCAAACCTTTTTTTTTAACATTATCTTTAATATGAACACAACATGTGTTGGGGGTTTGGGATTCCTTTAAAGCTGACTAGGACTCTTTCTGTGATTTTCTTCATGATGGCCCTTGGGTAGAAATCTTTCATCTTCTTGTTAACAAAAGTGCTTCTTACATAACTTCGGGGATTCAGGCTGGCATGGAATCCTTTATTCCCTCTTGATGATTCCAGGTGAAGCCTCACTCTTCTCCATGGTTTTCCTTACATTGTGCTGCTGCAATTGCCAATCGAAACCATTACTTCCATGTCTATCAGGCAAACAATTCTCTAAAAACAGATGTCTGTTTATTAATGCTAGAAACCATTGTAAAAAGGTTTTGTCTAACGCCAAAGCCCGCTATTCTCAGGTCATAAAATCTCGTATTTCATCACAAAAATTATGACTTTTGGAGAATCTTTAATAGTATCAATAACAAGGTCAAATCATTAACTCCACCTCTTTTGTATGGCTAAGATGTTGTCACCTCACCTAAAGAAAAGCTGAATTGTTTGCTAAGAACTTTTCATCAATGCATCTCTTGATTTCACTAGTTGCGTTCTACATGATATAGCCGTCAAACAGGTTGATCCATTGCTCAACATCCGTATCACTCCAGCTTTTGTATCTAAAGTGATTTCTTGCTTAGATTCTTCTATAGCTTGTGGGCCGGACAACATATCTGCTATAGTCTTGCAGAAGTGTTCTTCAGAGCTGTTGTCTATCCTTTCAAAACTATTCAACAATTGCTTATCTGAATCTTGTTTTCCAGCCTGCTGGAAAGCAGGATCTGTTATCCCTATTTTTAAAATTTTTGGAGAGCGATTTGACTTGTCTAACTATCCCCATTAGTCTTCTTCCTATCATAAGCAAAGTTTTTGAATCTTTAATTAACAACATTTAATCTCTCATCTTGAATCTAATAACTTACTTTCTGATCATCAATATGGATTTCGATCTTCTTGTTCTACAGCTGATTTGTTAACAACAATAACTAATAAGTTTTACCGTGCATTAGATAGAGATGGAGAGGTTAATGCCATTGCTCTTGACATTTCTAAAGCTTTTGATAAAGTTTGGCGTAATGGTCTTCTCCATAATTTCTTTTCATACGGTATTTCAGGTAACATCTTTAAGATTAATGATTCCTTCCTTTCCAATTGTAGTATAAAAGTTGTCCTTGATGGACAGCACTCTTCTTCTTATTCTGTAACCTCAGGGATCCACAAGGTTCAATCATTGGTGCTATACTCTTTTTAATTTACATAAACGATATTCCAGAAATTCTCACATCTAAGGTGGCATTGTTTGCTGAATATACTACGATTTATTCTTGCCATGATAAGAAACCAACTCTCTCTCTCTCTCTGATTGCTTGGAGGGAAAATTTTAGCTTGAAAAGGATCTCACTTCTGTTACAGCCTGAGGCTCACGATGGCTGGTGAACTTTAATTCAGATAAAACTCAATTTTTTTTCATCCAATCGTTATCGCAATAATTTAGACCTTCCTATATATATGAACGATAATGTACTCAATGAGTCATCTACCCTTTATCTTCTAGGATTAACTCTTCTGATCTTTCTTGGAAACCATATATTAAATCTGTTGCAAAATTAGCATCTGCTAAAGTTGCATCTCTTTATCGAGCTCAATACTTTCTTACTCTGGATTCTATTCTCTATCTTTATAAATCTCAAATCCGACCTTGTATGGAATACTGTTGCTATATCTGGGGCGGATTTTCTAATGATGCCCTTTCTCTTTTAGACAAGGTGCAAAAATGCATTGTAAACATAGTTGGATATGCTCTTGCAGCCAACCTTCAACCATTATCACATCATCATAATGTTGCTTCTCTTTCTCTTTTCAACAAATACTATAATGGGCACTGCTCTAAAGAGCTAGCGTCTCTTGTGCCATCTATTTTTTCTGTAACTGCTCCTAAGTGCTCCAAAAACTCTGATTTTTCTTTCTTTTTTTTTCCTCGAACATCAGTAATAATGTTTTTGCATGGTTTTTTGCACTCATTAACAAAAATGCACAATTTTACTTAAAATGAATGCATTTGCAATTACTTTTAAAAAAAAAACATGCTTAAACAGTATAGGCCAGGTGAAGATATAAAATTGCTTTTATTCAGCATTTTTGGAGTAGTTGTTCAGCTACACGTGAACAAAAATTTGAGCAGAATCGCTCATATTTTTATTCACGTA
>NC_061168.1:21693580-21786080 GCF_022113875.1 Hydra vulgaris
CGCGTGATTTTACTAAAGTGTTGCCTTTTACTAATACATTAGGACGTTATTATTAGCTGTTTTTGTACAAATGTATTATCCCGCATGAATCAAACAAATAAGTACTTTTCGAAATTTATTCCAACTTATATCGAAAAAAATAAATAAGTATTTTCGAAATTTATTTCCAACCAAAAGTAAGTTGAAAAATGATGAAATAAAAAATAAAAAAATATTATTAAAAGTTCAAATTGTTATTTCGAGCTTTTCGTCCGCCATTTCGATCCCCAAAAAGCAAAAAATATCTCTTCAGTTAATGTTTAAATTCTTCTCCTGATGCTCCTGAGGTGAAAGCTTTTATTTTCACAGCATCTAAATTACACAAAGTTAAACTATGTGTGAAAAATAGTAAACAATTAAACTAAAATGTATGATTAAAATGTACATTACACTCACATATATAAACGTTAGGATTATTAAAAAACATCTTTTTTAAAAAAAGTCTGCACCTCAACCCTATTGTATTTATTTAATAAAATAACACTAGATATAAAATTTAAAACAATATTTAAACATAAGACAAGTTCATATTATTATCGAAAAAAAAAATTATATAAAAATAACTCCAAGAGTAAATTGCAAGATTACTATTAACCAATGCAATGAAGTGTTTTTTTGCTCACATTTGCAAGAAACCATCTTACAGATAAACATCTATTGGATGTCACTTAAGACCCCAAAAACTAAAATAACAAAAAATTAACAATAATGAAACAGTTAAATTCAGTTTACTAATGCTTACTATGTGCTTCAATTTTAGCATTAGATGCAACTGATGATGCAATACTGATTTAGGGAGCTGTGAGAGCTTTAACTCATCCAGCAACTGATCAGCACGCAACTAAGTTGATACCATCTCAATAGGCAACAAAATATTTTCATTTTTCTTTAATCAAAGCACATTTTTTAGAATTAAAGCGCTAAAAATAAATTAAAAAATTGTCACCTTATAAAGCACTCTTTTAAATAAATTCGTCATTAAAAAATTTCGAAAAAATGTCCATCAATTTAACTTGATAAATTTTGATACATATTTGTGTCCTATTTACATAAACTAACTAAAAGATTGTTTCAGAACATATTGGAACTCAGTTACAAAAATAAAAAAGAATATTCAAATAAAAAAAGTATAAAAAAAGTAGCAGAGCCTTGTTTTAAAAAGTTATTTAATTTTAAATGATCTGATGAAGTCAAATTTTCAATACATAAAAATGTTAAAGGAGAAATAGCACGGGCTAGAGCAAGTGTCTTTTTTTATTATTTACGACTTTCTTTTTTTTCAGTAAATGTGGAGTGTCAGTTTCTGAACTTATATATACAAATTTGTTATAATATACATTACTATAAAATACTGAAAGTAAACCAGCATCATGATATGATGATGATCACCATCTCAATTTCATATGCTCATCATTATCATGTATATCATATCATCATCGCAATCATCATGATCATCACTTGGTAGGACAAAGACTTTTCTGAAATCTGTTTACTTCTTAATTTATCAGTTCTTACTGTTGTTGATTGAAAAAAAAGTCTGAAGAAACTTTTGCCATTTGTAATTTTTCTCTTGTTTAGTCATATGTAACTAAAAAAATCAAAATAGTAAAAAAATGTTTGAAAAATACTTCAAAATAAAAAAACAAACAAAAAAATTCTATACTATAAAAAAAATATATATTTGTAAAAGTATACATAAAACAACTAACCAGAGTTATACAAAATATTTTTATCATAATCAATCTAATCATTCATATAATCTTTACATTTTTTAATAGTAAATGTGGTCAGTCATATAGGACCATCCACAAATACCATTTGTTATCTAACTTAAAAAAAATTAAAAAAAAAAATCAAACAAATTAACAAAGAAAAAGGAAAGAAAAAAAAAAAAAAAAGTTAAAAAAAAAAATACATTGGAAAATGGAAAGTAATTAAAAAGGAATTAAAATAAAATATGAAAATTGCTCCATTTTGTAAGAAAGAAAAAATAATATTTTTTAAATTTTATTATTTTGGAGTGACGATATGTGTTTGCTTGATATGATTTACTTTTTTATTTTAATATTGTCATTTATTATGAAAACTCTATACTTTTAATTGAATAATTTTTGTTTTGTTTATTTATTGTTATTTTTTAATGAAGTAACTATTTTACTTTTATCGTTTTTATTATGATTATTGATATTAAGATTATTATTTTTATTTAATTATTATTACTCTTTTTTGCAGTAATTGTTTTAGTTACATGTTAGGTTGTTTCGTTTTGTCAGACAATCATCAAAAGCAATTTTGATGATGTCATTTATATGATCAAAATCATTTTTTTAAATTATTATCTATGGAATGTATTATTACAAACAATATTAATATAATTATGCTATTATTAAAAGAAAACACTTGAGACACAACATAATAAATAATAAAATAAATAACAAAGCACTTTTGTTATCAAGAACAAAAACAAACTATGTACAAACTTCAACAAACTATAACAAGTGTAGCAAGACACTAAAGAAAATTGTCATTTAAAATTACAACATATTCAACTTTTTCTAAATTTAATGCTAAATATTCCTAACAGACTTGAATCATAAGAAAATTTGATTTTGTCAAAAGTTACTAGTACACAATATAGGTTGTCTCGTCAAAAATATAAATACTTTTTACTAAACAAATTTTGTTGTCTAACACAAATATTGCCATGTGTTGCTTTAAGATAAAGATTTGGTTAGTAAAAGTCATTATATGATATACACTATACACATATACAATATACACATATACTTATACATATAATATATTGAATATAGTATAAGTATTACAATAATACTTTTGTGCACCTCAACCCTATTGTAGGGACAATGTATATAGTACAAGACTAATTCAAACCTTTTAAAAAAACAAAACAAAAACAACATATATATATATATATATATATATATATATATATATATATATATATATATATATATATATATATATATATATATATATATATATATATATATATATAAACATGTATTGATTTTTCTGAACTAAATTACTAAATTTTCTAATAAAAAAATGAAACTTATAATTTATACTAAAAAAATGTTATATGTTGATTTAGAAAATGAGCTATCCAACATCAATTTAGAAACTAACAGTAATAGTATTACTGTTAGTACTACTAGTAGTAGTAATACTAATACAACAACTAGTTATACTAGTTGATGCATTTACTAAAAGCAACAACTTGTCAAATTCATGATTATCTTTAGCTAAGTTAAAGTTTACTTGTCTTCAAGTTTACTAGTAGTAAACTCGAAGACAAGTAAACTTTACATACCATTTTAATAAAATGGTTGTTATAGTATAATATAATAATATAACATATTATTTAATTTGTAATATTTATTTATAATAAAAATGTTTAACTACATAATTTTATTTGATTTGCATCTTGTTTGTTGTTAAATATATTATGTTGTTAATTATACTATGACTAATGTGTGCAATGTTGTCCAATCACATAACTTTTTGATATTTTTTTTATATAGTTTTTGATAGTTGTATTCTTAATAAGAATACAACTATCAAAAACTATATAAAAAAAATCAACAAAAAATAAATATATAAGACTTATATACTTATTTTTTGTTGATTTTTTATATAGACAATCTAAAACAAATAATTAGTAAGTAAACTCATGATTATGAAAACCATATATGTAATGCCATTGATCATGTGGCTTTTATTTATTCAGATTTTTACATGTGTAAACAAAATGAGATGTAAAGATGTAAAAGGTGATTCACAAGGTTTTGTAAGTTTTTTAGACAAAAACAAATTGCAACGAGGTATCAATCCAAAGTATCGTGGAAACAGCATTTGTGTTCTTTTTTGTACTTGTTTTATTCTGATAAAGCATTACGATGAGTTTAAACAATATCTTACAACTGGAACAGTAAAGTGTAAAAGTTTCCAAGCGACTCTTCGAGAAGCATTTTGTAGTGTAGCCGCAATCAAACAAATGTGTGTGCTAGCAGTATTTGAAAAACTTCTTACTGGACCTTGAATGAAAATGTTTTATGTAACATCAGAGCATGCAACTTTTGATCATGTTGCTGGTATCCAGGTTCTGAAAAATATTATATAAATAGTTCAAGATTGCAAATCCAACCCAGCAGGGTTGTTTTGCAGACAGACTGATTTTTTTGGAAAATCGTTTAAGCCAAACATTTTAGAATCAGCAACAAGTTTATGCTCTATTGATGAAGAACTTCTTAAAATGATGTAGCACAGATTTAAAGATCGACTGTATCATGCTAAAATTCGAGCTGAGATTTGCCATAGACAAGCGCCAAAAAATTGATGAAAAAGATAAAAGGAAGTTAGAGCGTGAACTATTAAAACTGAGAGTTAATGAAATTATAAATTCATTTAAACACTTATCCAACTACCAACTATATGATTTAGAAGACGTTATGTTAGGGAGAATTCCTAGGAAATTAGGAACTAGACCACGAATGGATGATCCAAACACTTGCTAATGTGTTTTATATAATTGCAGAGTAGAAAAAAATGACAATAAGAAAAAACGACTTAATACACAAAGGAATAGGTTTTCCTTTCACCTGTTTCAATTTTGTTACAAATCTTTTTTTTTAATAATAATATTAAAATAATTAAACAGTTTATTATAACACATTATATTACATATAATGTGTTATAATAGAATAAGATAACACAATATATTACATATAATGTTATCTTATTTTATTCAAAAAAATTACTGCAATTGTTATGAATTGACAAAAACATAAAGCAAATGTTGTGACTTCACCAAAATTTTTGATAGGCAGCTCTGGTTTACCTTCACATGGTGTCTATCTATAAAAATGATTATTATAATAGTTTCATTTATGGAATTTATTATTGCAATCATTTACTAAAAGCCAAGACAATATTTTTAAAGAAAGTCATCTTTAAAATATTTCATAAATTACTATTTTTTGACAAGAATACATCTATCATATTTTATTAATTCTTTATTTTAAGAACACTTTTTATTACTGCTATTGACTTTTGACTAATAGGCAAATTACAGTCCCTCAATAAAGAATTTGTTATATTTTAGAATTGCATCTGTAATTAATGAAATAATTTATTTCAAAAAATATTTTTTAGTTATTTGCACTTTTTAAGGTTGAGGGGGGGGGGTTTTAAAAAACCCCTCCATTATGACCAAGCATGTAGTAATACAGTCAAGTAAAATATGTTTTTATAATTCCTTATTGTATGTCTTTTATACTTTAAATGCAAAACTGATAATTATATAATTAGCACATTTTTTTATTTTTAGAGTGGGATAAAACATCATTTTTTTTTTTTTTGTTTTTGTATTTTATATTTTTTTTGTATTTTTCGATTTTATATTTTTTTGTATTATTTTGTATTTTTTTTTTTTTTTTTTTGATTTGAGTGCCATTGTGCGGAAAGAAATCGAAAGGTTTAAAAAAGTTAAAGAGGAAGATGTTTTTAAAAAAGAATTCAAGAAGTTTTTGTTTAAAAGAAGGAAATTTTAATAATATAACAGCAAAAAATTACAAGACTTTTACACAAACATCACATTACGTACTCTACAGAAAAACATTTAAAAAGGAAAATTATAATTCATAAAATAAAGGCTGGCAGTAATTTTTTAAACATAAATAATAATATTTTGTTGTAAAAATAATAATTCGTAGAGAAATGGAAAACATCAGTAAACATATAGTTCTTTTGTTGAGCTAGCGTGTCAGTTTAGCTCGTATGTTTAGTTTCAGTCTTCCGTTTTCTAATATCTTTAACACAAAAAAGTTGACAGAAAATGTCCGTAGTGTTTCTACGGACATGATAATTATATTTTAAAGTAATAATATTCCTGATTTTCCTGATTATTACCCTGACCACTGCCATTGGATTGATTTTCATGTTACTAAACATGTGGTGGCATCTGCTGTTCAATATCTCACTCATGATGGTTTGAGTGAGTGTCAACAACAGTTGCGAAATAGGGTTTTTTTCCGATAAATTTGCGGTTCCGATAGAGAAAATCGAATTTATTGGAGAAAAACCCTTTTGGAGTTATATACATGTTTAAAATATTCCCAAACTTCAACAGAGGGAGGACAGTAGGCAAAGATGTGAAGGTTGTCCTCGATTTTACCACAAGTTTTACATTTGTTGTTTTTGAAAATCTGTTGCCTTGTGCAGGGCCGGCGCGAGTAGATGTCACGTGGGGGGGGGGTGCCATTACAACTTTTGCCGACTTGAAAAAAAAAAAAAAAAAAAAACAAGGTCCTCGTTTTCCAAAATTTGCCAACTGTCATGACGACATTTGCCGACTATCTAACCTATATCGAAAGGGGGTCCACATTTGCCGACTAACTAGGTCCAATTTGCCGACTAAGGGTCCAATTTGCCGACTAAGGGTCCAGTTTGCCGACTAAAAATCATTGATGGGGGGTGTCACACCCCCCACACACCCCTATCACGCCGGCCTTGGCCTTGTGCTTTTGGCTAGCAAGGCCGCAGAAAGTAGGCTGTTGTGCAAAAATCGAAAGTGGATGTTTTGAGTCGGTCCGCATGCGTGGGAGGTAAAGTTCTTTTTCCAAATTTGGGTCCACGGCATTGTTGTTTTTGTTGAACCGTTCCAGAAAAGTTCCGCTGGTACGACTGTCTTTTTGTTTTTTGAAACATCATTACATTAGAAATTGACTGCATCATTTTGAAACATCATTACATTAGAAATTGACTGCATCATTTTTTAAAACATCATTACATTACAAATTGACTGCATCATGCTAAAATTTGAGTCGACGGCAAACATCTGAGCACCAAAAAATGGATGAAAATGACGTTTTGTTTTGATAATTTATCATATAGAAATTAAAAATTTATTAGCCAAAATTAAAAAAAAAAAAAAAATTGTGTTATGGTGGATTAACGGAGGAGGGGGGGGGGGGGAGTGTAGAACACATCCCTCCCATAAATCAATGTGAAATCTTTTATATATGTAAAAAATTTTTTGACTTAATTTTTTATTGTATACTTATTTTATTTATATAAATAATGATTAAAATATGAGTAAAAAAAAAACAATTTTTTGTACTAGGGTGTGTTAAGTCATCACCACCATACCCACCTGTACCTCTAAAATACACCTGTCCAATAGGGTAATTGTCTGCTATAAAGTTATAAACACTTTTTGTATTTTGAAACTTATTTTGTCTTCAAAAACACGTTTTTATTTAAAAAAAAGTGTTAAGATTCATACGGGTAAGGTGGTGGTTTGGAGGCCCTTCTGTCCGCCCTATAGGCTAGGTGGTTAGAGTTTAGCATAAATTTGTAGCCCACTCTTACATCTATTTTTTGATGCCGAGATATTTGTATTTTGATAAGAATTGACAAAGTTATGACAATTTAAGTGGAAAAAAACATAATTTTGACCACAGTTTCTTCCACAAATCCATATATCGAAAAATCGGTACTTAAATCTTCATAACTTTTGAACGAATGGTTCAATTTTTATAACTTTTTCAGCATTAAAATACTGTATTAATCTTCTTTCCAATAATGTGTAACAGTATAGTATTCAAACAGTTTGAAATTTTTATTCACATACCTAATAATAGCAATTATTGCAAAACGACATTCGGCCAAAACTCTGTATCCACTGCAATCGGCCCAGTGCTGGCACGAAATCAAATACCGTCGTAGTGGCTTAAGACTACACGCCGCTGCGACTTCTTGCGATGGTTTACCGTACATAAAAAGTTGCTTGAATTGCTTGCCAGACTCGCGCCAGTAATGCCCCGTTACTAATATAGTCGCAACGGCGTGCGATTATTGGCCAGAGTACTGACCCGGAGTCGTGTGTTGTCTGGGTACCATTTAATAGACAAGTAAGTTAAATTTTTTCGATTTTTTGATTTTAATGAAATATTAGCAGAAATTTTACGAGGAATCCAAAAAAATGCATATCTAAGTTTAAAAACGTAAACTTTTGAAGTATTTCGGGTTACTATGGTTGTTTAATTTGAGAAAGCTTGTATAGCAACGGTTGCAAAAAGGCAATTTTCTAAAAGTACTTTTTCTAATTTGAACGAATTTAATAACACCTTTATTGCACCTTTATTATTTTTTATCTACATTAACGATCTCCCTGAAGTCTCTACAAATCTCGATTGTATAATGTTTGCAGATGATACCAATCTGTTTTACTCATCTACCTCTACCAATGACCTTTTTGATAAAGTCAACATTGAGCTTCAAAAACTTAAAACATGGTTTAGTGCTAACACGTTATCATTAAACGCCCAAAAAACTAAATATATCACTCAAAGAAACAGAAAAATAAACTACCATCAATTCTACCCTCACTAAGTATCGAACACAAAAAAATTGAAAGAACCCAAACAATTAAATTTCTTGGTGTGATTATTGACAAAAATGTTTTATAGACAGCTTATATAAATGCCATCAACACTAAAATATCTAAAAGTATTGGTATACTTATTAAAGCTAGACCATTTTAATCGCAAAAAAACCTGACACTTTTTTTTTTTCCTTTATACATAGTTATCTCACATATACCAACATTGCTTGGGGAAGCACACACAAGACAAAGTTAATGTCCCTTTATTGACGACAAAAACATGCCTCTAGAATAATACATTGTAAGAACAAACTGACCCACGCTAAGCCCCTATTAAAAGAAATGAAAGCGTTAAACATTTACCAAAATAATATCTATGCTAATATATTGTTCATGTTAAAATACAAGTTAAGATTAGTTCCAAACCGATTTACAGAAAATTTCTTTCAATCTAATGTCAACAAATTTAACACAAGATCAACTGGTAACTTTATTGTACCCCGGAAAAGACAAAAAAATTCTCAATTTTCTATTTCTTATCGCGGCCCTTATTTATATAACAAATTAATTCCGAATTATACCTCAACTTCTCTTGCTGACAATATAACTTCTTTAAAGTCAAAGCTAAAAAATCATGTTCTAAATACAGATAATTACTTAGAAATGTTTTAGTTCTAATGATAAATTAATATTTACGCTCACATTCAAACAATCAGCAATCAATCAAAAATGAAAATGTTTTTTTTTTTAATTAAAAAATAAAGATAATATTATTGTTATAAACCACAACACTAACACCATACATAAAAAAGAAAATTTTTAGCCTAATGAGTAGTATAACCAATTAGAGAATAATTGTTTTTTTTTAATGATTAGATCTTTTTATTTTAATCTTTATGTGGATTTTTTGAAAAATTGAAAAATTTACTTTTGTGCTCACCGTTTCCCAAAATTTTTAGATTTTTTTGACAAAATAAAATTTTCCCAAAAGTTTAAAAATGAGTATGACGACAATTTAAACCTCAATCAAATATTTACATCTACTAGAACCTCTTTTTAAATCAATTTTGGGGCGAAAAAAATAAGAATTTTGTTATAGATGCATTATAACTAAGAGTCTAATTAATCTCCAACTTTGGTTTTAGGTTCAAACTGTTATTTGTCCTTTTGTTAATTTACCCTGAAAATTTCAGGTTGAAATCTTTATTTGTTGTGGCGTATTTTACGAAACAGATCCGGTTTTTTTTTTGTTCTTCATCTCATAAATTCGGCGCATGCGCAATGAATTCGATAATTTTTTTAACTTTACTCTTAATAATTTTTTATAACTATGAACAAAATAACTTTTTTATTTGATGAAATCAGTTAATTCAATTTTTTATTTTAATGATAGAGAAGTAGGGAAAAGTTGCCAAAATTGGAACAGCGCCTTAATTGGAACTCTTGCATTTATTTATGAAAAAAAATGAATTACGGCTATATTTTGCATTTTTTTAGTAAAACGCATTATTTTCTACGTTTTGACACATTTTGAAAGTTATTCCTCAAAAAAAGCGTTTGCACTATTGATTTAAAGTTTTTTTGCGTCATTTTTTTCAGTTATCTAATTTTGTCTTCATACTATATTTTGTTTGCGCTGGGTAACCTATGGTGCTATACGTTATACCGTTTTTTGTGTTTAATTCGATGAGATTTAAAATGCAAAATAACAATATAAACTTGTCTTATAAGTTGCTACAAGCATGTTATTCTAGTGATATAACAAAATAGTCGAAAGTTTCCTTGATTGGAACATTGAAGTTTTCTTTACCTAATCAGTTATAAAATCAAAGGGTTGTAAAATAGTTCTAGTGCAATTAAAATATAACTTAGTAGCAAACATAAACCTTAAAAATAATACTTTATTTAGTGATTTTTAATAAATAAATTAAAAGAAAGTCATAACAGTTAAAGCTTCATACAATTTTTTGTTTGTTGACTTTAAATTTGTCAGGGTAATACTAATCCTATAATAAGTTTTTAATTAACTGTTTGAATTTTCACTGTAAAGATGAAAATCATTTTTTATAAATTTTTTTTTGATTTTCATGTTGTTTTTTTTAAAAAAATAACCTGTTTTGATTAAGGAATCAAAGTGTTCCAATTTAGGGAACCAGTTGCCTTGATTGGAATAAAATGGTAACATTGCAAAAACAAATTTATTTCCAATAGCGGTGCAATCAATTAAGTCAAATTGTGGTTAAAAGTATAGTAGGGATGTATGTTTGTATTAATCAAATCATAAATGTTTTCATAGTGAAGCCATCTTTGGTTAATAAATATATATCCCTAAATTGTTCCATTTAAGGCAACTCTCCCCTACTTTAACTTCATTTGAATTTTTCTTTGAGGAATTCGAACATTTTTTTTTATTTAGTTAAGGGGTTCTATTTATCTTTTAGAAATAAATTTATAAACTACGTAAATCAGGTCATGATGCAAACCCTCGTAAACGAACTATTTAAAGTTTAAAATTGTTTCATAAAACAGGAAATTCTACCGATTATGTAAAAATAGCTTTTTAAAGTAGGTATAACAAATCATCGTTGTTACCATCGTAACAAATTATCTCTGTGTTGTTTGTTTTTTCTTAAGTTTAAATTTTTTTTTTATACGATGTAATTTATAATCATTTTTAATATTATACTATATGTCAATCAATACGAATTCTTTATGGAGCTGAAAAAATAGTTATAATATGACTGTTTGACTTTGAGGTTTTTTATTCATATTAATTATTCATTAAAATACCTTTTTTTACACAATAAGGAAGGCTTTTGTTTTCTGACTTTCGTTTTATCTTGCTATGAAATCGGTCATTTTTTTAAATGACTTGATTGTAACATTTAAAATTTTATTATTTATACAATAGGTATGTCTTTCCATAAAAAGTGCATAAGGTAAGATTGTAATATAAAACTTGGTATATTGCTACTTTAAAATAAGTCACAACCATTTTGCCTAAATTCAACTCGGGGAATTAGTTAACTGATTTTTGTTTAAAATATGGCAGAATTTGCATAAAATTAACTCCATTTTGATTATGCTTATACTTAGTTCCCACTTCCTGTAGTTTTTTAAAAATTTTATTTTAAAATGTCTATTTTTAAATAAATTATTCATCTCGAATCTCCATATATAATATATCTCCATATATAATCATTAGATTACACGCATTATAACAATAATAAGATTTACAAAGACATTAGTTTGCTTTCTACAGAACGTCAAATTAAATTTTTCCTCGAAATATGTTAATTGAAACTTACTTTCAACAGGATAACACACATTACAACAATAATAAGATTTATACACACATTATAAGACAATTTTTGTTCTTATAATGTGTGTATAACTTTCACATTAGCTTTTCATCGAAATAATAAGGTAATACATCTTTATTATAGTAGTGCTCATGTTTAATAGTAAATGACTCATTATGTTCCCGTACTTTAGCTAGTGTATCACCATTGCACCATTGCACCATGATCCTTCTGATTTACCTCTTATTTAGATCCTTTTGATTTACTGCTCATTTGTTTTTAAGAAAATACGTTAACGTCAAGTTTTTTTTTCTTAATGTTAATGAAAAATAAAAAAAAGTAAATTTTCCTTTCTAAGGTTCTTCATTTCTAGGCTATCAGCTTCAGATAAAAGCTCCATACATACAGAAAAGACACTCGTGTTTCGTTTCACTTAAAAAGACACAAATTCCGGGACACGAGTCATTTTCAAACAGATTTTAGTTTTCATTTACCTTGAAAGAAAAAGATAATTATTGTCGTTTAATTTTGATTTTCAAAAAACTTTTTTTAATAGTATAAGCATTTTAAAAAATTATTAAAACTTTCAACTACATCTAAAGGAAGGAGTTAAATCTAAAGACAAGGTAACAACAATTAAATAGTATGTTTTTTTCGCTGAATTGCTAAAACCTTGTTGGTGTAAAAAGTTTCAAGTTTGTGTTTTCTATAATTAATTGCACCACTAACTTGTCTATAAGCTTTTTGTAACCTGAGAGATAGAGATTTCTTTGTAATAATACAAACTCATTTGCTACAATTTTTTTTTTTGTTTTTTTTAACACTTAAAAGTTATCACGCAATTTGTGCTGTAAATGGGTTTAAGGTGTTATTTAGAACAAAAAAATGTTGGATTGTGGGTTCTCATGTAGTGGGATTTGTACGAGGGAAAATATGTAATAATTTCTTACTTCTGCCATTTTTTCATTAGGGATTTATTCCCAGGAACTTTCTTACACCGTTTATTGTCCCCTAAAAGTTCCCCATTTTTCACCGTCTGTTAGGCTCGCGCTATCAGAGATTTGTAGGGTTTGTGGGAAGTATTTTTTACAAACTTGTTTGCTTTCGCCATCAACCTTTACATAAAACTTATTTGTGGAACCTTTTTAAATTATAGTACCAGTAATTGGTACCAGAAACGCCCCTCGAAAAGAAATACAAGACTTGCCTAAATTTGTTTTAAAAACAGGTTGTAGAATGAAATTATTATTTCGTAAATTATACTTATTTTTTTCTTTTGAGGAATATAAATTGTGAAAAGAAACCGGAGCTGTACGATTTTTACACTTAAGCATAAAACACAGTACATTAAATACATTTAGTTGAAATATATTTAAAATATTCATTTCAATAAAGAGAAGCTTAGTATGTGTAAAAAGGTCTTTAAAATTAATAAGACTTGCAGCATGTTTCTGTTCGCGATGAAGAGGTTCTAATTTACTTTTATTAACACTACCCCAAGCCACATTCGCATAGTTTACGTGGCAATGAATGAATGAGTGGTGTAGTTGAATTAAAATATGTTTATTTAGCATGCTTCTTGCTTTATACAATATACCTATACTTTTCAAAATTTTGCAGCATATGTTTTCCATATAGTTTTTCCATATGAGATTCCAGAGAAATCATCAATTGATACCTCTAAAAAGTTTGTACATGTTGCTCTCTTAATTAAAACGCCATCAATAAAAAGACCGGGAAGCTCTATTGGAATTAGATATTTTTTAGAATTAGAATGGAAAAGAGACCATTTTGTTTTTTCAATATTCAGAGAAGTTTGTTTGATATAAACCATTGGGAAACTTTATTTAGTTCAATATCCATACAAGAAAATAGTGTCGTTATGTTGCTTTGAGAGAAAAAAAAATTTGAATCGTCAGCAAAAATAACTGTCATCAAATTGGAGGCTTCGTAAAGGTCGTTTATGTAAATGAGAAAAAGTAAAGATCCAAGTACAGATCCTTGAGGAACGCCGCATGTAATTTCTGAAAATTTAGATCGAGATGATTGGTCAAAATGAACAAATTGTTTTCTATTGCTTAAATAACTTTTTATCAGCTTAAGAAAATTTTCTGTGATTCCATAATATTTTAGTTTTTTGAAAAAGATTTTATGGTCAATTGTATCAATTAACCATAAAAATGAATGCATTTTAATCAGAGAGCTTCCTTATTTTTTAAAAATACGTGCTTGCTCTGTAATTTTATTAAAGTATTGTTTTTTGCATTTGCAATCAAAATTTTTTCTCTGCAATCATCTTTCCCATCCTATTGATATAAGGTTTCCCAGAATTGTGTTTCTCTTCCTTTCTTCACGTTTCCACTCTTTTCTTTATCTTTTCCTGATTTTTTTTGGTCTACCAACTGTAATTGCCTCTTCTTCACCATTACTAGGTGGATTAGGTCTCTTTTCCACGTCAGCAGCTTCACCATTGTTTTCATATACGGAATCGGAATCATCAACGTTTGAAATCAAAATTTAATTTTTAAAAACGAATAAAGAAAATGTATATGTGCAGTTTTTAATGACTTATGAAGTAAGTTTTTATGATTTATTCAATGTAATTGTAACTCTAACAACTCTGTTGCAATTAACAATGGGTTTTCTATGAAATAAAACCTAAACTAGGGTTAGGAAATATAGAATAATATTATATCATTACAATAAATTTTGATAAACAAACGAAATAAGCAAAACTCTTACCTTCTTTACTGGATATGTCTGAGTAAGATGATAAATATTCAGCTTCTGATCCATTATTTGTCAAAATACACTGGATCCAAATGGTGTGCCAATGGTACAATGGTGTGCCAATACTTTAGTCTTTAATAGAGTTCACGATTAACAAAAAGAGCATACAAACAGTCTTGAATCAATTATATTTTATTACTGTTAATAAAAAAAGCACTTGGGAGTAAATCCTATCTTAATCCTTGATCTCCAAGCTACACCAGTTGTCATCTTGATTGTTTTCAGCTTAAAAGTTTTTATTTGTTTTTGTTTATATCTTATTTTTAAAACGACAGTTCTATTTTATGTCATCTTTTTCTTACGTAAGTGCGCCATAAAAAGATGTACACACATGAGACATTGTGCACAACAAATTAATGAGCACAGTTGCAGAACTCTAAAAGTTGATGCTAAAAAGTTTTATTGGAAAGTTCGTGAGGCATTTGAAATACAGTACCACCAATGTGTTCCTCAACAAAATGGTATCAATTTAGATGAGGGACAATATGTGTCAAAAAATCTTGGATTATTGTATACAATTTTATTTTAAGGAGTTATTACAATAAAAACAGACTGGATCTGAACTCTATTAAGATACAACCATGAAGAAATCAAGACACAATGATTTAACAAATTATGATAATATTTTACAATAATTAATAAAATACATATATTACATAAAAAATTAACAAAATTTTATTTCAAACAAAATAAAGGTTTTTATACTTTATTGGTATCTCCAGGTGTATCTCCAGGAGTGAGGGAACAGGCTACGTCTATTGATTTCACATTCTATTTTATGTCTGTTGCACATATTGTAATATTTTCTTTGTTTTATGAATAATAAAATTTTAAAATGACAAGTAACTTAGTTTTAAATATATTTGCTGTCAAGTTCCTTATATATACGTCCTTGAGCCGCTCTAGGGATATGAGCCGCTCTAGGTATACTCGTTTTTAAAGCAACAAAAATCATATATTAGCTATATTTCTAATTTCGACCAAAGTTCTATTTTATTTATAACATATAGTAAAAAATCATTTTCTTTTTCAATATCGACAACATCAGGTTGTTCGAGTAGATTTTTTTTTCTCAAATACCTTACTAATAAGTTTTTGCACAGCTCCTAAAGAAAGAAGTGTCAAAATAATTATTTTTTTTTTTAAATAGAATAAAAGAATTAGAAGTTATTTTAAGAAAATAATAACATAAAACAAATCACACAAAGCCATTTATATCAAATAGCAAATTATGCCTAAACAACTTAGATCTAAATCTAAACGATATTTTTTCAACTTTAATCTCTAATGTTTTTAAATATAATTTAGTACAGATATAGTTAAATAAAACTTTGTTCACAACTTTAAAAAATTATTTTAAACTTACATTAAACTCTTTCATTAAAGTCTTGTCTTGTTTTGTCCTTTGCTAATTTTAAGAAAGGAAAGAAATACTTATTACTAAATAATTCTTTTTAACTGTCTTAATAAATTAAACAATTATTGTTTACCAATCCCTTATTTCTTTTTACTTCAAGTATCATAAGCTGGATCCAGCATGTAACTGTTTTGATGGATGCAATGGTCGGTATTAAATTAAACGGAGCTGGAAGATTATTGTTTTTACCAATATATTCTAACCATAAGTTGGTTCTTGCATACTTATGCTCAACTTCAATATTGTCCTGTAAAAATTAAAAATACCTAAATTAAAATTAGTGCATGGTACAAAGAACCGACATTAGATTCGAGTGAGAGCCAGCTTTTAAAAAAATACAAATAGTGTTGCGTATTAAACTGTTCAATTTTCTTTATAAAAAAACTTTATTTTTGCAATAAGTTATGTATGAGCTTATAAACCTCAAAGCTAAATTATTAACTGAAGGATTACTAAGATAGTATGTACCGAGGATTTCTATGAAATTAATAATTGGATTTCTACGAAAGATTAACTAAACGTTACGTAAATAACACTCTGTAAGTTTGATAAAATAATAAGTATTTGGTATCAAATTAAAGCTCTTACCTCTACCAATTATTATATAAGTTGTCTGATTATTTTTTGTTTAAATAACAATTTATTACGCCAAATCAACAAGCCCTAAAAAGTCGTGTGTACAATTTTTATCGAAAAAAGCATAAAGATTGAAAGCATGTTGTTTTAAACCATTTCAAGATGGAAGGCTAATCAAAAGCTACATTTTATAGATATAAAAGAATTGACGATGATTCTTAACTTACTTTGTCAAATAGCTGACTGGTAATAATGCATACTGTTCAGAATGACTGACTTGTAATAATGCATACTGTTCAGAATGACTGACTGGTAATAATGCATACTGTTCAGAATGACTGACTGGTAATAATGCATACTGTTCAGAATGACTGACTGGTAATAATGCATACTGTTCAGAATGACTGACTGGTAATAATACTATTCAAATGATCAAAACTTGACGCCAGACATTGTTAAGTTTTATAACGTTGCAAAATCAAAAAAAAAATATCTTGTATAGATGGTAATCTTCCCACGAGGGTCAAATTATTTTACTTTGTTCCTTCTGGTCAGACGATAAACCAAGAGATCTATTTAAAAGAGTGTTTATAGAAGCGCTTGCGACCTTTTATTAATAAATATTGTTGAGGCAACAAGTACATCGTTTGGCTCAATTTGGCAACATTTACTATGCTAATTCGGTAGCAAAATAGCTGAAAACCCAGAAGATACCAATGTTTAAAATAAGGACAATTCAACAAACTTGCCATAAGCTCGTGCTATAGAGGATTTTCGAACAATGTTTAAGCGGGATGTGTACAAGGATGGATTGTCTACAAATGATATATCAAACCTTGAGCATCGGATTCATTACTGTGCCAGTAGACTTGACCTAAATGCTGCACAAAAATTGGTGCAAGGTATCTATACCAGAATTGACCAAAGTCGAAGATATGGAGTCTTGTGATAAATTTTTTTTTTCATTTTCTTATTCTGCAAATTTTATTCTATGTACATACCAAAGATCTTTTTAATCATGTTTATTTAAGTTTTTATTAAAGTTTAAAGCCAGTCTCAAATTTTGGTATAGGTTTTATGTTCTAGTTGTGTTTTAAACTTGAATTGTTTTATTTGGTAGGGGAGATGGGGGCGTATTGATCGTCGAGGCAGTATGATCGTTTATTTTTGCCTTATTTTAACAGAGATTGCAATTTAATTAACCATTATACTACCTATTATTTTTTAATTGTAATATTTTTGATCAACTTCTGCGTTAAGAAATTAGAAATTACAGTTTTTCATCATGAAGAGTGATTTTTTAAAAGTAGTAAACAATTTTAAATAAATTTTTAATTAGATTTCTGTATGACTTTTATTGGAACTTTATATGTGTTAAGTGTATAATAAACTTGTTTTTTTGGGTTGGTTACAATATTTAACAGAAGTTATTGGCATATCAGCTGTACCTATTGGGTACATTGATCGTTGACTATGCGGGGCTCTATGAGGATCAAAGTGCCCCATATAACTTATATTATAAGACATATATATTTGGTTTAAATTTTATACATTTTAACAAATGGCATGTACTTATGACGAATAAAAACTTTTTATATATTTTTTATCATTTAATTTTTTAAATGCAATAGTGTTAAAAACTAATATTAATAATATTAGTTTTTAGTTTCATATAAGCTTTACAATTAGTTTACATAATACTATTATATAAAAAAAAAAATTTCAGATCTTTCAATGGTTAGGTATAGAAAAAAAACAGAGTTGCTTCATCATGTGATACAATGAAAGCTGTTAAAAAAGTTTTAGAGGGCAGACCAGTGAATGTTATTGCTCGCAAGTTTTGCATAAATTAGCACAACTTTAAAAAAATATTGTCATAAAAAGAAGCTCAATCGAAATGAATCTTGTAAGCTTAATTACAACAATAAACAAGTTTTTACTGCAGAAGATGGAACTAGCTTTGCTCGATAAATGCCTTTGACCAACACACTGTGGAAAAATTCCACTGAAAAAACTTATTGGAAAAGCCACTAAGTTTTCTATCACAACAGAGGCCCCAAACTACGGAGTATAGTAATCAAAAATGACATCAAAACCCTCGCAAACATAAATATTTTTAAATCAAAACTAAAAGTAATTTTAATTAATCAAAACATGAAGGACTTCTTCTAGAGCTATATTTAATTGTTGGTTTTTAAAATATTGTATAGTATATTTTCATTTTATTTGCAAAAGTTTAAAAAAAAATGGTTATTTAAAAACTTCTTTTTTTTATTTTTTATTTTTTTATTATATAAAGCTAAAATAATTTTCTTAAAATTTTAAATTCTTTTCATTATATTTCCTAATTCGGAATCCTTAATCTCAATAAATAAAAAAAATATATAGTTTTAGAAATTTTTTTTGTTTGATTGTTTTTTATTTTTGCTTTGTGTTCATTTATTATTGAAAATAAATTTTAGAATTTATTATCTTTATTAAAAAAAAAAAAAAAATTTCTTGATGGCTTTTATTATTTACGAATTATTGGGGGCTTGGTATTAAGACTATTTTGTCTTCTTCTTGGCCCCGCCATGTGTATGTTTTACAAATACGAGATTTGTAATTATTTTAAACGGCAAATTTATAATTATTATAATAATAATAATAAAAAAAAAAACTTTTTTTTATATGTATTATATAATATACACTAATACCCTTCTACTAAAGCTTTTGTAGTAATTAGGCACAGCAGTATCAAACATATAAATAAAAGCGAAATTAAGTGGTATATCACCTATAATTTACTACTATGGTTACTTAGTTTTGTATAGCAAAATTTAATTTTGCATGGTAAAGTTAAGTAACCATATCAATATATTTAACTAAAACTTATGCAAAAATAAAATTTGATTTGGAATAAAACAAAACAAACTGAACTCTTAACTTATTTATATATCATGACAACATAAAAAAATACATAACAACATAAAAGAAAACTTATACAATATAAAAAAACAAAATTAAAACTCAATAAAAAAGAAAAGAAAAAGGATTTTTTTTTCTTTTTTATTGTAGTTTTTTTTAAGCTGGACAGAAGTGCACAACAGTTGCTTTATTACATCTTTTTATTTATTTTCCTTGCTTTACATTATATTTTTCTTGCATTACATTATATTTTCCTTGCATAGTCTTGGTGATAACTCTTAAAATTGTTATTATTGTCCTGAGTTTTCTCTGATTTAAGACCAATAGGACATATCATTTTTTACCACTCTAAGGTATCCATGCTTTATTATTTTATGCAAACATTGAGGTATAAAGTACCAGGAGTAACATTTAACAAGATATCTGGCAGTTTCAAAACTATAATCTCGAAATATCTGATTCAAAACCACTGGAAATACATTATGGTTTATTGGTCTAACATTCAATCTTTCAATTAACACTTTATCATTTCCTGTAATTTCAATAAATGCGTCTTAATTTAAAAAAGATATCCTGGCTGTTTTACCGTCTTTAGCGTTCTCAATACCATCAGGTCTTGGTTGATCTACTATCAATCCAAGAAGCTTTTCTGAATTAAACTCTTTTGCTCCATTACTGAATTCTTGGCTTCAAAAGATCTTGCTTGCCAAGATTAAATTTTTATTTTATAAGCAATATGCGATAAGCATTCAGAGCACCTTATCCAAGCATGTAAGCTTGAGAGGCCATACTGGAAAATATGAATGGGTTGTTTTTTTTAATAACAATTTCAGTTTTATTTATTTCTGATGGACATACGCTAAAACATGACTGACTTGAGTCAGTTGCGTTGGATGTAACAGTGTGCACCTTTTCATAAATTATAATGATTTCGATATGGTTTGTAATAGATATTTTTTGCCCTTCGAAAATAACGATGGATAGATTCAACTTTGCCGTTTCATTTTTAAGTTTACTTTTTTATCAATCAACAGAGATTTAGTTGTTTTTTTTAAAACTGAAAACTCAGAGTTCTACAATAAATGGCTGAAAATGTTCTAATGGTGGTCTTAAAATCTAAATGGTGGCTTTAAGTTTCTCCATAAATAACTTTTTTTTTATCTATGCTTGTAAATAGTTCTAAAGAAACAACATAAGTCAAAAATAAAGAATTTACATTTTGATAAATTAGGAGAACTGCTTTCTGATAATTTTTTTTCATAAATCTTTTGAACCATAAAATTTGTAATATTGCCTTGCTTAATCTAACGGAAGACTCTTCATGCATTGAGAACTGATTATTCTTAATATATTTGTATATCTCAAAATATTTCATTGTGCAGCTAAAACAAAGTAAACAGTTTAACACGAATGAAAATAAGTAATGATTTAAAAAACGAAACCCTAATTTCAGTAACAACCATAATGTTAGTTATTTCCATACGAGGGAGTGTGCGGTAGAGGTATTATAGGTAGTGAGTTTTCATATAAAGAATAACATATTTTTATTATTTTTATTTCATCAAAATAAACAGTATTTATCAACAAACCTTTTGCGGTTTTTAAATTACATTGATATCATATATTAAAACCCCCTCAAAGTTAGAGGGGGGGGGGTTCAACAAAATGTTTTTAGCTTAAGAGCTTGAAAGTGCTCAAAGTTGCAAGAAGTAGGAGCCAAAACTAATTTTACCTCATAGTGAACATGTTAATCATTTGTTGTATATACTTATAAATATGTTCACTTGTGTTCCAAAAAGTATTAGCTTATAATATACCTCTCTGGTTATTGTAATACAGATTTTTTACACATTATTTTAAACAACAGAAAAAAAAAGGTGGTTTACATTTATATTTTGTTAATATTGCAAGAAATTAATAAGCTATATAATATATAGCTTATTATTTTCTATAAGAAATAGTTGAGCCTATTTTTTATTGAATTTTTAGTTGTTTTGAATATCTGAAAAAGAACCCTCTATAATTAGTAACTGTAGAAAAAGTTTTTGAGTAATAAAAAAAATTTGAACGACCATTCAGATGATTTTACGCATTCTCTCGCATATAAAGGTTATTGAGATTTTTAATCGCCTTAAAAATATATATAAAATAGTTAAGAGGAAGGCTACTACCCCATATCCCCTTATAATTCCGCTTCTGGTTACCAACTCTCTTGCTATTTATTGATGAAATTGCATCAGAAATTTGAGCAGTAAAAAAGAATAAGCGTAGAAATATTATACCATTCAATAAACGTTCTAAAAAAGCACACTTTAATCCAGTTAACATAAGTGCAAAATGCTAATTTGCATTTATCTTAAAGTTTGCAATATTATTCGGCGCACTTATGCCAATTCACACTTATGCCAGTTCGCACTTATGCCAGTTTTTGTAAATGTTTCGCAATATTTAGAAACAAGTAATATTTCTAATATTATTTGTTTCTAAATAAAAGTCTAAATAAAAGAATAGCTTATCTCTTTAACTTCTGCATAAGCATCTAATGCATCTAAGATGAATAATGTATAATGTATATATCTAAGATGTATACTGTAAAAATGAAGATTTATTCGTCAACCAGCTAACTATCAAACCAATTTTTGAAAAATTTTTGTTCAATTTTGCTGTGCTTTTTTTTGTTTTACTAGTCATTTTTTAATTACGTAAAAAAGTCTTGTAAACGCCTTTTTATAGCAGCCTTTTTTTTTTTAGCGGTTTTCATAGCGACCTTTTTTTTAGCAGTTTCTATAGCAACCTTTTTTTTATTAGCGGTCTTTGGTGATAAGATTATTTAATCTTTATCAAAGATGTTTTTAAATTGTAATAAAGAACAAAGAGAAAAATAAAAAAATGATTATGTGTCAAAAACAATTTAAATACCTCGATTTGCTGATATGATTTGCTCATCATTGCAATCAACATGTTAAGCAGCACAATCATTGAAACACAATGATAAAATGTAAACAAAAGATAACTTGATAAAAGAATCATTGTTCCGTCATCAAAACCTCTTAAGGAGTCTAAACCAACTAAATTGATACTTGCCCAAGCTAAAGTAACCATCGCAGCAGCTAAACTAAGAAATGAAATAATGTAGTATAAAAAAAACATTTTTTAATTTCATGGACAATTTTGAGAAACAAAAAATATTTTCTATTTCATAAAAGTGGTTAAAGTATATAAAGTTTTATTTTCAACACCTTTATATTTATTTTTGGTAGTTTTCTATTTATTTTCAATACCTGCGTTTTTAATACTTTTATACATTTTTTTTTTTAATTTGGTTGACTAATAAACTGGTGTTATTTTTGTTTATATTTATATATATATATTTTTTTTTTTTTATATTTTATATAATTATAATTAGTAAAATATTAGTAAAATCTTTTATAATTTATAATTCAAATCTTTGAAGAAAATCAAAATCATAAATAATTAAAAGTAATAAACTACATCATAGTCATGGTAACAGAATGTATTTTGTAACTATGGTTACGTCATCTAAGTAAGTCTATATTGTAAACAGGTTACTTATTTATAGCTGTTTAATATTACTTACATTGTCCCTGTATGCAAGTGGGTATGCGTTCTTCGGAGGACATCTATCGGACGTCTTCATAATTTGGATGTCTAAACGACCGTTAGACATCTGGACGTCTGACGAACGTCCCCTGGACGACGCGTACCCACTGGGGTAATACTAGTTTAATTTGGCTTCTTATTGTTTAGCGCAGTTTTTAAGTCAATTTTTTTTTAATATTTTATTCTATTATTTAATAACATGGTAAACCGCGGTCAATAATTAATTAGTAAAACCTGATGTTAAATTGTAATAGATTATAATCAAAAAAACATGACAATGACAAAAAAGTCAATTCGAAGAATAGTATTGTTATTAAAAAAAAGTGTTATTATGAAATTATAAACGAATATAGATGAATTTTTATCTTTAAAAAAAAAAAGCAACACAACATTTTTGTGCTTTACAGTACAATAATACAATTTAGACGAATGCATCTGGTCACATGGGCATAAATTCAACAACAGTCCGTATTCACAATCGTCTACTTTGGTATAGAATAATAAAGAACAATACAACCGAAACACAAAACAACAATCTTTTAGAATGCGATGAACTGTCTAAAAGGAAAAAGCATGAAACTTCTAGTGAGTCTATTTCTACAAAGCATATCAGTTCAATAAGGTAACATAAACCAGGTTGAGACAGTGCCGGATCAAGGAGGGGGGGGTGCTAAGGTTTGGGACTAATTTGAGTCAATTGCTAAAGCTGTTACAAATATCAGATTTTATAAATAGATTATTTCAGTACATAGATAGTCAAAAACAGAAAGATCAGTGGACAATTTGTGGATGAGAAAAACTATTATGAGATGGTCTTACTATGGTAAATTTTTAAAACTTATTTTGATATTAGACCAAAAAAATCGTAAAATAAATACAAGTTGTACTTTGAAACAAGTTTCGAACGCATATACGGTACAAAATTGCTTATTTCAAAAAAAATTTAAAACATATAGTTTTATTTAAATTATTTATAGTTATATCATCTATAGTTAAATTTATCGCTTAATATGAGTAAGTTGAAACAAATAGTTTAATAAATAAAATGAAAAACTATAGCAATTCTATCAGGTACACCAAAGTACCTGTACCAAAGTAATATTTATCAATGCATGTATTAATAAATATTAGTTTGATCTACCTGATATAAAGTATAGATTTTTTTATAAACGTGGAATAATAGAAATTATTAAATTGTATTATTACCCGTCATACCCTCCTTTTACAATATTTGCTAAGTTAGTACTATTGCTTCCAGACTTAATTGGAACTGTGTCATTCACCAATGGTCGATTTACTGAATGAAATAAAAAAACCATACTCACGGAGAAAGACCATAAAACCACGCAACTTATGAATGCAAACTGGAATATAACCTATACGTAAATATATATATATATATATATATATATATATATATATATATATATATATATATATATATATATATATATATATATATATATATATATATATATGTATATATATATATATATATATATATATATATATATATAGATATATATATATATATATATATATATGTATATATATATACGTATATATTATTTACATATATATATATATATACGTATAGGTTATTTACGTATAGATTATATTAGAAATATATACTATACGTAAATATATATATATATATATATATATATATATATATATATATATATATATATATATATATATATATGTATAACTAAATCAAGAGTATATTATTTTAATTATAATTTTAATTACACTTCTACGTTTACCTTTATCATTCTTCCAAGACATAGCTGAAGCAACCCCAAAAATCTTATAACTTGACATAGGTAAACAACATGGAAAAAGCTCAACACAATGGAAATAGCAAAGAAGCTGTCCCCAATACTAATATATATGTTTTTTGAAAACGGCGTCAAGTGAGCACTTCCCCACACAATATAGGCTGCTATGATTAATGACATCATGCTCATATCAATCCAGTTCCAAACGCTTTCGAAATACCTACGTTTCCCCAAATATATCATCTATAAATAAAAATGGAAAATTAACCAAAATTAGTAATAGATGAATATAATTATAAAACAAGCAAATTAATATATTAGAATAGTAAAAAGCAAAATGTTTATGTATTAGACACCCACGTGTTTGATCTCTTGTAGCGAGAACCCTAATGTCCATAACAAAATTAGAATTTGATGTGTGTCAGGTCTTGCTCCTAATCTAATTCCCGATTTTTGTGACATTGATAATACTGCTAAAAGCCCTGTAAAAAATAAAAGTTACCAAGTATAAATTCTGTTTTTCTTTAATACTATACGGCTACTTTATATTATTTTATAACTTAATATTTAATTTATTAAATAAATAAAATAATTGTTACGCGTAACATAATTTTAACGGGATAATTTTAAATATTTGCATTATTTAGCGTATACGCTAAATAATGCAAATATTTAAAATTATCCCGTTATTCTGTTACTTAAAATAAACTTTTTTTATTTAATACAAAAGTTAACAAAGTTTGCTAAAAAATCTCTTACCTAAAAACACAATAAACGAAGCAGTAGTGTTAATAAATTTAACAAATGGATTTTCTAACAGCTTGCCCAATTTTGATTTTGGATATATTATGTAAGCTATAGAAGTGATGGAAAATGAAATTGCTATGGAGAGCACCACCAACATTTTATATATAAAACCACTTTTTTTCCACATCCAAATTCCATCGTAAACCATTGAAGATAACAAATGTTGAGGAACTGGATGAGCTACAATCTTTTTAAATGTAAAACAATAAATTTAATTTTAACATTTATTTAATTAGTTTTATCTTTAATGAAGAAAAGGAATTATACCCAATTCACACCAAATCTGCGCTTAAATAAACTGCAATAAGAATATATGCCATATATAAATATATAAAAATAATAATGACTGGAGCAAGTCGAAGGGAATATTTATTCTTATCGCCGAGCCCTATTTAAAACCGAAACATACACATTTATATAAAAATAAAAAGTGTATAAAACTTAGGAAAAAATAAAACAAATTAATAAAAGTAACAATACTTTAGAATTCTTTTGAAATGCTGTTGAACTGAACTTATGGTTTTATAAGTAAATATTAAATAAGATAAGTAAATACTACATAAGTAAATATTGCATAAGATCTATATAAACTTTTAAATCTTGCCAGAAGTCAGGTGTTGGAAAAATTAAATTCATTTTTTTTTTTTTATTATTCGATTATTGTTTAAAATATGACATAAAATAGTAACTTTCATGCAAAATGTTTTTAAAAAAATCTTAAAACAAAAATCTAAAAGACGGTAAAAAAAGGTTTTAAAAAACAATTAGTAATTCGTATTATGCATTATTCAAGTGTACACAATCCTAAAAAACTATCATACCCTAAACATCCAAAAATTCCTTCACAGGGCCTATAATAAAGTAACCATAAGTCAAATCTGGAAAAAGTTTATTTATTTTATAATTTGTAGTCAAAAAAAGATTTCTCATTATCTGGTTCATTTTGTGCGTATCAAAAATCGTGAATACTTGGTAAAAGGTATTAACGTTTTTTTTTTTTTTTAATTTTAAAGTTAAAATAAACAATATTTTTTAAAATACACACACACACACGTACGCACACACACGCACACACGCACACATTCATATATATGCTATATATATGCTATATATTTATATATGTATATATATATATATATATATATAATATATATATATATATATATATATATATATATATATATATCCTACGCATTTGATAAAAAAAAGAAATGGGACCATTAATAAATAAACCTCTTTGTGATCCATCTCTATAGCCATATTTATGAAGCTTAACTTTGATAAATCTTTTGTTTTGCCGCAATTCATAATGCAGTTTACTTCAGATTTGTTATTAACTTCATCTAATAAATCTAGACAAAAATGTTTCATAATTGTGGCCAGTTCAGTATAATCTTTTTCAAAGCTGTCGTCTGTAACTGCCAATTGCTTTGTTGTTTTCCATAAATTTAACCCAGTTACAAGTGGGTTTGTTGATGTTTTAAAAATCCAAACAGGGTTTATTTGAGCACGTAATCTTTTTATTCTTTCCTTTGATTGACTGATGCAATCATTTGTGCATATCTCACATTCACAATCGACATCGTGTCCATCAGCAATTGTGTACCCACATTCAGTAAATAACTCAATAAGTTGCAAATTTCCAGTTTGGGCTGCTGCTGTCAAACTTTTATTTGGTGCAAAATTGTTAGAAGATAAATTTGATGTAAAATGAAGAAGTAGTTTAACAGCTTCTTTTGCATTACGTTGTACCGCTTCGGCAAGCAGGTTGTCATATTCCAGTCCCCATGAAGGAAATACTGTCAATTTTCTTGAAATATTGCTAACACTCTCTTTAATTTTCATTTCAAGCACTAATGAAAAAAGATTATCCTAACATGATTTACACATAAAAAGAAGACTTTTTTCTAATTATTGTCAATATTAACTGCAATAAAAATGAAATAAATAAAATTAATAATAAATTAATATTTACAGTTATAATAATAGTTAGAAGTTTAACTTTAAATTTCTTTTACTCGATAAACTTTTATTGTAAATCAAACTAAAGTATTTTGCAAAAAAAAATAAGTGTTTCTAATATTTGCATGATAACTATAACCTGAAAAAAAATCTCAATGGTCAAGTGTTGAGATAAAGTATTTCCATACATTGATTTTCCCATACACTGCTCATTTCCTTCTTTTCGTTTTTATTTTTCTTTCTTTTTACGTGTGCGCTCTTATAGTATACTTAATCTGAAATAAGAATCGCATATACAAGAATTCGGTTAATATTTATAGATAAACTACTTACCAATTCTTAACATTCATAATTGACTATTTTGAGACCAAAAATTGACTTTTTGACATACATCAAGAACCAAGTGTTAATTTTAATTTGAAAAGGATTTATTTTTAAATTTTCTTTTAGAAAGAAAAGTGTGGGTATGCAATCTGACGCCATTAGTCTTTACAGTTGTGACTTCATTTTTTTAAAACAAAGTTAAACAGGAAATAAAGTCAAGATGTTTACAGTTTTAAAAATATTAAGCTTACATGTTTTTTTCTAAAACTATAATTTAATTATAACTTTTTACTTTATTCTTGTTAAGAAAATTTTTTTTTATTTAATCCCGCATAAAATCAATCATTAAAATAAATTTTATAGAAAAGGTTTTCCTTCATTTAATGTCCGTTATTTTTTCTTGCTATAATTCTATATATAAAGTATATATTGTTATAATTCTATATATAAATCTTTTTTTTTATTTAACAAAATTTCATGTAGGTTGTTTGTTTGTAACAGTAAAACTTTATACTTCCGCTAAGCGTACAAGTATGATATGGAGTTTATTATTATCATTATTTTTCTATTAATCAATGAGTTTAGTCTCAGTTCGACGTGACCGGGCGGAAAATGAGCTAGCGAATAGCTAACTTTTTAGCGGCATTTAAGTGATTTTTTTTTTATCACGTATTTTTTTTTCATTTTATCTACGTTTTATTTACGTTTTTTAAAAAATTGATTTTCAGTATTTTGATCTAACATGTTATGTGATAATAGTTAAACTTATAACTTATAGTTTATCCTGCCTCCTTAATCTTTTAAAAATTTTTTTTTGTTCTCTTTTTTCATACATTTCCAAAACTTTCTCACCCATAAAGGTTCCCTAATTACAATAAAATTATGTAACAGCTCGTTTTTATTTTCTGAATATTAAGGACGAGAGTAGACATTAAGCCTCGGACATCTTGATTCTGAAACCTACACTATAACCCTTGTGTCTTGGTTGCTCGAGTATTCTTTATATATTCTTTTATATGTTTCTATAACATATATTTAAAATATTGATTTATATACTTTTTTATTTTTAAAATGTGATAAAGAATAACTGCCATTTAATGTATCAACTGGCTTCTTAGAAGATTCAATGTAAAAAAAATCAACATGAGTATTTAATAATAAAATGAACTATTTTATACTGAGAGTCTTAAGTACATACCTTAAGTACGTACATTAAGAAGGAACTTGTAGTTTATTACTGATGATTTTTTAGTGTTGAATGCTTGTTGCTGAAAGCTGTGTTTTAAAAAGTTAAAATTCTAAAACAATCAAAAATTACTTGTGCAGATGATTTGAAAGCTGATTTAGAGTCATCATCTACTCCGATTCACCGCTCAAGATGAATATTTTGAATATTTAGTGTAAAAATCTCAGTACCATGGAAACCATTAACTGTTTTTGATTTTGTAAGGATTCTACCATCAGTTATATTACCAAATTATTCATCAGTTTTGAAATTTTTGTAAAATTAAACTTATCAACTTCCTTAAAACTAATTTTTTTTTCCAGTTAATAACTATTTACATCCTTTTTTCATTCTAAATTAACAGATTCGAAATATTTATGTATCACATACATGTATGCAAATATATGAAAATATACGCAATTTGAAAAAAAAGATACAAGCTCTCGAATCCTTGCCCCATTTAAAAAATGATAATTAGTTTAAGTTAAATGATTGTTTTAGAATATATTAACTAGACAGTATGCAGTTGTGCATTAGTGCAAAAGTGCAGTATGCAGTTTTTTATTCTTTGTGTATAATTTTGAATAGAGCGTCAGTTTAGCCGTCCAGATTGAGTTAATAGAAAATTTCCATTAACAGTTTGAGTTAATAGAAAATTTCCATTAACAGTTTTAGAAGCATATGCAATGTTATTTATCCAAGTAAACCTTTCATTCAAAATATCCTGGTAATTTAACCATTATTTCTAAAGCAATAAGAAACATGTTTTTTGTTTAGGTCTAGATAAATTTTATAAATTTATTTTGCACATTTTCTTAAAAAATTCTTTTCATGCTTGCATTTTATTTGCTTCATAGGTTTTTACAAAAACTAAAGGGCAAGAAGGAAACTGTTATTTCCTTAAAAACTATCAAATTTTTCAATAAAACTTTAGTTCTGCTGGCTCATTGCTGCTGTTCTGCTAATTCATGCTGCACGATAAAGTTTCTTATAAGAAATGATTTTAGTGTTTTTGTGTTTTCTAATATTTGCGTTTATACACTTTTTTTTGTTTTCTAATTTTTGTCATGCTTTCTTGTAGTAAAAAAATCACTCGGAGCGAAATAATCTTATTTATAAAAATTTTAAGTTGGTTGAGGATGCCCACAGACTTTAAATCTTCTGCAGCATAAAATATTATGCATTTTAAATATACTATAGCTTCCCGACGGGCATTTTTTTTTAAAAGTTACGATCTAAATGTATTTTAAATGTCTTTTAAACGTCTTTTAAACATTAATGTTTAAAAGACGTTTAAAACACATTTAGAACGTAGAAAAAGACATTTAAAACACATTTAGAACGTAACTTTTAAAAACAAATGCCCGTCGGGTTTATAAATATGCTTCAATATTTTTAAAGATTATTTAATTTTGCATGTAAATAAACAATTTGTTTTATCAAATTTATGCTTGACTCGTATGAGTAGTAAATGAAATTTATCATTTTTATAGCATACTTGAAATATTTTGTTCTCATTTTGAGTAATAAATATCAAACAAAATAAAAGGAAAATAAAAGATAAAAAGGAAAATAATTTGAGATTCTAAAATAAAATAAATGATATGAATTCCTTTTTACAACATCAACAAAAATTCAAGACATTTGTGTTCTCATCTTTAAAAGAAATCTTCACAAAACGGGTATATGAACATTATTCTCGACGTCAAATTCCATACCTACTTCATAATACCACGCGTTACAGTTATAGCGCTGTTGCTATAAGACAGAATGATAAGACCAGTATCAATATATATATATATATATATATATATATATATATATATATATATATATATATATATATATATATATATATATATATATATATATATATATATATATATATATATATATATATATATATATATATATATGCATATATATATATATATATATATATATATGCATATATATATATATATATATATATGCATATATATATATATATATATATATATATATATATATATATATATATATATATATATATATATATGCATATATATATATATATATGCATATATATATATATATATATATATATATATATATATATCTATTTATATATATAAATATATATTTATCTATTTATATATATATATAAATTTATAATGACCATGTTTATAAAAAGACCATAGCAGGCTTTCTAATAATGTATTTCCAAAAGAATTTTACAGCATATATAAAGTGATGTTATGAAACACCGGATTGCAATATTGAAAAGTAAAAACAACTTATTAAGTAGAAATTTTTTGACCATCGATTTTGATAAGTAATATTAGTTTTTTACAAATAAGATTTATTTATTTTACTACATTAAAAACTATGCGTCATTTTTACATGAACGCATATTTTTACATGAACGTTTTTACTACTTTGAAAATTTATGCGTCATTTTCACAGGAATCAACCTCTCAAAAAACCCTACAAAATAAAATTCACGGAAACCGAGTTCTTAAAAAATCTTCTTAATGCAATCTTGATGTAAGCCATATTGATTTTTGTATATTGACTCATTTCTTATTTTAATTTAAATTCTTTTATAAACTACGTAAATTAAAAAAAAAAATCGATTAAACGCGTTTAATTTTAGCGGTTCTCAGTGACAAAACCTCTTGGTTTTAATTTTCGAATATGTTATTTATTTGTTATTTCAATTATTGTTTTTCTATATCTTTGTAAAATAGTTGTATTAGAAGAAAAAAAAAATGAAAAAAAAAATAAATATTTTTTTAAATGATAAAAATAAAATAGAAATTTGTTGGCCTCGTTCTTAGCTTGGTTCAACCTAACCTAACCTAACCTAATTCAATATGTCTAACATTTGAGATTGTAAAAAATTTAATATACATAGAATCTTGGCGTGTGATAGAAGCCGTGCTGTAGAGTTCTGGTTTCAGAACTTAAGGCTCGTCGTTTGAAGTCGACTCTGGCCATATATTCAACATTGGTAAGGAAGGAGATGTGAACTTACTGTTTAAATGCTATTCCACGATGTTCTATTATAAGACCGTGAGGTCTTCTTAGAGCACCTAAATAACTTGAAAAAAAATACTGCATTTACTATTATATTTTGTTTTTATTTTTACATGCCGCTATAATTGCCAAAGGAGTTTTACGGAGAATATTTTAAATTTTCCACATTGCTTTACATTCAGACGCTGGTGGCCTTTAACTTCACTCAACTAAATAGGGTGCGTATTTTATTCATTGAGATGCACAACTTCTCAAAAATAACTGGAAACACTGTCATATCATAAAACTCCAAAAAAAGAAGGGGAAAAGGTTAGTCTGGAAATGCAATATTTGAAAGTATACATTTTAAACTAAGAAAACACATTGAAATTTTTTTTAACTAAAGTGTTTAACTGATCAAATAGAGAAAGACGTTATCTGGCTGACGTTATCTGGCTGCCTATCTAAACTAAAAAATAATCTATGATATGTTATAGAAAAAGGAGCGTGATTTCCAACTAGCCACTCTAGGAAACGAGAAATGTTTCTCTTATAAATGTTGTTTTAAATATATTAGAGTTAACTTTTACTATGACCGGTTGTTGATGTTTGCGTTACATACAAAGTGTTACAAACAAAAACTAAAGCTATATACTGAATAATAATACCAAAAAGATGCCAAACTTATCTAAATTGGTTTAAGGCCTATGTGAAATGTCTTACGTCCATTAAAAAACGCACTAATATATTTTAAACGTTTAAAATACGTCTTTTGCCCACTTAGATGATACAGGAAAGAAAAGTAAAAAAGTTTATGAGATTATATAGTCTGTAACGCAAATATGTAAAGATGATCCAAAAACTGTCAGCATATTTATTGACTTCGTGCTAATGTTTCTTACCCATACTTTTCTTTTACACTTAAATTTGCCCTTAGGTAAATGTTTTCGATTACATTTGTTTCAAACTTATTATTAAAGTTTGCTGGAGAGAGATTATTAAATCGATACATAAAGATTAAATGCTGATAGGTATTTATTTCAAATACATCCATCATTTTCATATCTTTCATTAAGACTTTAGCGTGTTCACGTTTATCTTTAGAGTAAATGATTCTCCTCGCATGTTTTTGTAAGCAATAAATTTTTTTAAGTTTTGATGGTTGTGTACTTGTTCATGAAATGTTTGCATTACTGATGAAGCAATGAATTAGCCCAAAATATATTAGTTTGAGACTTTGTTTATTTACGTATGAACGAATTCGATACATCATACCAACAGTTTTGGTGATCTTAGACAAGATATATTTTGTTTGAGGAAACCAGGATAAATTTTCATCAATCAAAATTCCTAAGAATCTTATACTGGCTTGTCAGTATCAGATTCTTAGGAAATTTGATTGATGAAAGAATCCTAAGAATCTTTTACTAGCTTTAACTAATTCTGATCTGGATATGCCAGATCTTATGCAATAAGATCTGATAACTTAAGAGGAAGGGTTTACTTCTTTTTTTTTTTTATGAAATATTATATAGTTAGTTTTCTTAACATTAAGTGAAAGTTTGTTAGCTCTAAACTAACTATTTACTTTATTTAGTTCAATATTCATATCTGCATATAATTTTTTGACATCGTTGTTAGTAATAAACAAATTTGTATCATCTGCAAAAATTACTTAATTCAGTTTTAAAGATGCATTACAAAAATCATTTAGATAAATTAGAAATAGGAGTATGTATGTTTATATGATCGCTGCATGAATATATTACTCGCACTTTGAAGAAATAAAAAAAACACAAAAACTACTCAAAAAATATTTTAGTTAATAAAAAACCCGTTAGAATAATGAATTCATGAAATTTAAACATTTTGATAATATATTGTTGAGAATAAGGTTAAAAGTTGTCATTAAAGCAATCTTTATCTAATTTCAATTTATCTTATTAAAAACATTTATCAGGCGATATAACTAGATATCACAGAACAGATATATCAAGTGTGAATGAAAAAAAAAGTAAATAATGGCTGTGGTAACTGCAAATAAGAAAAAAAAAACTCAACATGATAAACTATTAAACTTTTAAAATAAAATCTAAGTTGGTATGAAATTCTAAAAAGGTACACAACATTTACATTTTACACAATATTTACATTTTTGTTTTTTTATTGATTTTGAAGAGTACTGCATTAAATAGAGTTAAAAGATTTATTTAAGTTACAATAGTTTAGACTTTCAAACAAACAAACTTTCCAAAAAATATATTAAAATTTTTTGGCACATAATAAATGTGAAAACAGACGGTTATTATTGTTAATAACTAATCTTTAACAGATATTTGGTCATACGTACACTCCTACATAAAATTTTATTCTTTGTTAAAAAATGTGAAAAGTTGTGGTAGTTTGTTTTTGACAACAAGAGATACACTATTTACTTTATTTTATTTATGAAAAAAAATCCGAAAATTACTTCTGGCCTAACTGACTAAAAAAGCAAAAACTGACCCATTGAGTTGATTTATTGATTGTAAGTATTTAAATAAAGAGCCAGAGGAATGAGCAGGTGGCAATTGGAATTGAGGGTGTCACAGTAACTGAGGTGGCGATTGAAGGCGTCACAGTAACCCCGAAAAACATTTTTTTTTTGAGAATCGCACTTGTAATAATTTAATTTATTGATGCTTTTATGTGTCTTTTTTCTTAACTATTAAGTACATATATAAATCTAAATAATATAAAGTTTGAATTTGCTAAGTTTACTTTTGTTAACAATTATCGTTATAAAAAAAAAAAAAAAAAAAACATTTAATACTATTGCAACGGTTAGGTTAATTAAAAATATATTTACAATATACTTGTAACTGAAAGCAAGCACTAAGAAAGAAGCTTACTTTCCTGCTACTTAATTCAAATTTTCTGCGAGATTCATTTCCAGCGGGTATAGAACGTTCATCGGACATCTTATGAACATCATACACGACGTTAATTTTTGGCCAAAAATCTCCCAACGCGAATTGTTCACGCGACTATCAAAACTAAATGTTGAGTAAACTGGAATATTTTTACGTTCGGTTCAGCCTACACTAAAATATGCAGTTAAGTAACCAAGGTTCATTGGTTAATTGGTCAAAAAGTGAATGTTTTAATGTGTTAATACGTTAAAATAAAAGTTGTATTTTTTTGTTCATAGAAAAGTATATGTAGTTTTACACATTCTTCGTATTTAAATCATGGTAATTAAGTATACAAAAAGATGCCACCAAAAGATAAACCACTACGCTATTTTTTAATACACATAGTTTTACATTTGAAGTTGACACTTGAATTAATATCTTTCTTTATAGCTAGAGATTTTGAAAGTTAATAAATACATCTTGAGATATCGGATTTTTTCTTGTAAAAATTGACATTATTGATTTTCAAAATGTTTTTAAACTTAAAATAATGAATTATCTTTGAATTTTCTGACTAAATATGGACCTAACACACTAAGGACCATTTGTGGAATTTTTTTATAAATGAAGTAAAAAATAAATATGAGTTTATCTCTAATGTTTCCATGTGACTTTTTGACTAATCTTCAAAAAATTGGCAGCTATTTAAAAAGATATATATATACTTTTTAATATTTGATTTAAAATAAAAACAACCCATTTCTTCATAAAGATTTTATTTATTTATTTTCATACTAATATTTTCATGGTTCCACTTTCTATGACTGTAAGTTTGAAAACACGCGCAAACTGGCAATCGGGAGATTTTTGGAGTAAAATTAACGCCGTGATATGGGGTTATAAACACCTTATGGAGTCTATAAGGTGTTTTAAAGACGTCTTACGGACGACTGTTCCCGCTGAGTTGAAAAAAAATAATTTATTGATAATTTAAAGTCACCAAGCTCACATTCGATTAAAATTAACGTCAATCTAAAAAGACATTACTTTGTTGTTGTTGATCACAGATAATTTTTAAAAATCCTTAGTCTACCTAAACTTCTATCATCTTAAGCAGATGTAAGAGGAAGAGTCAAGTAGGATTTGTTGAGTAAATACAAGTTAAGAAAACATAATGTCATCTACCTTTCTATTAAGAATGTATGTACGTCTTTCATATGTAGTTCAGCCATCATTACTGGAGATATTGATGCATACCCATCTTTGAAAGTAGGGCCAGCGCAAGTAGATTTCAAGTGAGGAGGTGGTGCAATACGGGTTTTTGCCGAAAACATTTTTCACAGACAAAAACAAATCTAAATTGCTCGACAATGTTGATATCAGTTAATTTATAATTTTGTGTTTTTCTCTTTTTTTAAAAAAAAGTTGTTTACCGTTTGCAAAACCATTGTATTTTTATGAACATCTGTTACTGTACAGTCACCGTTGTTTTGATACATCAAACTATGTTAAAAGTGCATTGACTGTGTTCATTATGATTATAAGAGATATTTTCTTAAAACAAAACGTCTCCGTATTGTTTTCTGCCATAATTGCTAGCAAATTTGTATTATAATATATTCTTGTATATAATATTCTTTTTGTAATCAGAAATCTTTTTCTGAGGGACACCCAAGAGATTATTTTATTAGCAATAAAAAAAAAGTTGCTGCTACATTAGATAAAAGAAGTTTACAACGATAATATTTGCATGATCCTAACTTTAAAAAGATGTTTCGAAAGAAACACATCTAGGGTTAAACGGGCTAAATAAGAGACAGTTAAGTTTGTGGGACAAGACACCTCTAAAACTTATGAAAAACTCAAGAACAAATAATCTGAAAACTAAATTTTAAAAAATCAAAAAAGTAATTTGAATATGTCTGACCTCACAACAATATTTAAGCAACAACTCAAAATTTGTAGGTTTTCTTCAACTAAATCTGAAAATTCTTCACTTTAAACGAATATACAAAATTTGAGACATTTTTTGGTTTTACGTTAGCAACCAGAGATTATTGTTAGTTTCATATTTTAATAGATTGAATCGTTGTTATTTCTATATTCAAATAAAAATTGATAATATCATATACCCTGTAAAAAGAGCTTCTCTCAATTTTTTCATCTATAAAATTTAGAGTCGGGACAATTACGGGACAACAATTTTTTTTCAGTAATATCAAATATAGGGTAATGTGGTATAAGTTCGTCACGGAGCGAAACTGTCACTTGCTACTCAACTTATATTTTAATATTGCATGAGAACTAAAAAATCTGTCTAAAAAAAATATATTTATTTTTTTAACTGATTTTTTAAAATATTAATTAATGTTTTTTTATAGTTTCCTTTGTTCTCTCTAAATGTTTTGATTAAAAGTTTAAAAAAAAAATTTTATCGTCGAAAAATTATCAAATTTTTTGTGTTTTACTCCTAAACTATATATTAGTCTAGTATTTCATCATATTTTTTGATTGATGCAAGCCTAGTATTTTAAAAGTAATAATATGTTTTTATGATTTTGTTTTTAAATTGTCACGCAATGATGGATATTAATTTGAGCATATGATCAGATAAGTTAAAACTTTGTTGTGAAAGACAAGATAATACAAGAATAAGATATTAGACAAGATAAAACAAGAAAATAAATTATGTATTTGAAGCACGCAAATTGATAAACTAGGGAAGACCTAGGCTAGTCGCAACAGGGGTAATTTGCAAAATGCCTTTTGATGAGTTTTATATATTATTTTTTGAAAAGGATAGGTTTTAGATATTATTTTAAACTTTTTTTTTTTACATTATTTAACTGTAATGATAACGAGTCAATAAAAAATTATAGTAATAAATTAAAAACTATTTTCAACTCTTCATTGATATGAAATTAAAACTTGCATTTTTAAAGTTTTTTGGCTTATACTATGATGTATACGACCAAAATTTTACTGTAAAATATGAAATATATGACCAATGAAATAGCTAAACAATTATATACATTGATTAGATTAAGCATGATGCTTCAGGGCCGACAGCACCGGAGTAAGGAGGGGGCCGGGTGGGGCATGTGCTTGCTGGTTAAGTTACATTGAATTGTTTGAAGTAATACAACTTAACTGCTGGTTTGATTAATTTTATGCACTTTATTAGTTATTTTTAAAAACATTGGAATTATTTGGTTATTTTTTAAAATGATGGATTTCTCCATAATGCTAAATTCCTAAATAATGGATAATTCTGAAAGTAATGGACTAAATGGAACAAATAATAGCATTATTTATTATAAAAATCTAATACCATGGGCAATAGCGACGGAGGGGGGGGGCGAGGAGGCCATATCCTCCTCTTCTTCTCCTCAGAATTTCGCAAAGTAACTTTGACTTTTTTACTGATAAAAAAAATTGAATACTTTTATAATATTATATAAATAGAAGCACTTTCATCTAACTCTGATGAAATACACAAAAAGAAATGTATTTATTAGTTTTAGTGGTAGCTATGCAAATAAATTAATTAGTTATTTTACGCCACGAAAAAAAGTCATTGGTTAAAAAAAACATTTCTTACTTAAATCGTCAGTTATTTTACCTAACTTAAAACTGTAATTTTTTTTTAATTAATTAAATAATTTATTAGTATTGTAATTGTAACCAGTGGCATAACTATGGGTCTTCAGGGTCCGCAACTGGGGGCCCATTTTCAAGCCTGAAAGTTATTTTTACTTGATTCTATTGAAACTTATGCGCTGAAAAACTGTGATCTTTTATGGTTTACTTATTATTTAAATTTTGGATGAGGCTATTCGCACGCACGTGTAAATAGACTATATATTAATATAATCTATTCGCACGTTTAAAAAAAAATTTCAAGTTAGATTTTTAATATGAAATCTCTCACAAACAAAAAATGTTTATAACTTAAGTCATATATTTTGAAAGCAATTTGATTTTTTTAATCAATTATAATAAAAGTAAATGAAATTACCTAAACATAATTAAATTTTTATTCAAAAAACAAACAAAAACGTGCCACTAGATAAAATAAACATTAGGAAATACTTATTTTTTTTAATTAAAAGATTGCCTGCTCAAGCCAAAACCCTCGTCATTGTATTTATACTACACTCTACCTATCCTTAGATGAGCAGTCAATATGTATATGCACTACGATGCACATATCCTTCAAAAGTCAGTCAACGTAATTATTGCGTTAGTACTCCACTACTAGTTTAATTTTAAAGTTAAAAACCAATAATAGTAAATCTAATTTTTTTAAATTCCCTTTAATTCGATCATTTTTACCTTTTTTAAATTAAACGTACGAAAAGACTACAATTAAATATAGTCTATTCGCACGTGAAAACGTGCGAATAGACACTCCGTTAAATTTAATTTTATATATTTTAATAAAGTTCAATTTATAGACGATCCTTATCTTTTTGGTTATATTTAAATTTCAAAGTTTTAAAAAAAAGTTTTAGCCAATCATTGCTTTTAATTTTCACATTTAGTTAAACTTTCAAATTAACCGTTTTGCATATATAAACGACTTGTCTTAAAATACTCATTTGTACTATATAATAATATAATATGTATAAATATATAAATGTATCTAATTTGTATCAATTGTGTTTAAAGAAACAAATGTAAAGCATTTTAAAACTGTAACGCTTTACATTTGTTTCTTTTAAAGTCCATATGATTATAAATCCATAATCATATGGACTTTAAATGAATATATCTGCCGCAATCCGTTACACCTGGTAGAAAAGTCTCTAAACAGGATAGTAAACTTTAAAAAAATGCTGTAAACCAGTTTATAACAAAAGTGAATTAACGTTAGAAAGGCCAATCAGTTGTTAAACTATTAGAAGTTATCCAATTATCAATTTGCACATAAAGGCACGCTAAGGTGATAAAAACTTTTATGACTACAAAACAGTGAATATTATATTAAAACTAAACTTTAAGATTTTACAAAACCTTTCAATGCTCATTATCAATGTATAATTACGAACACATCTTTTGCATGTCCACTGATAGCGTTTTCCTTTGCCCCCTTATTCCTTAATCAGCTGGAAAAATACAACACAAGCTTATTAGGGTTATTATTTAGTTTGAAAACAAAAGATATACTTAGATTATCTTAAGTAGCGGAAAAAAAAACCGGAAATAATAATTAATTTTGTGAAATAAACACTTTGCAGCATTTCATATAAACAAACCTCTTTTAATTTCAATTTTTATCACGTTTGTTATTTTTGTAGTAACTTTTTAAAAAGCATACCGTATCAATAGCGTTATCAATTAACCTACTCCTAAGTTTGATTACAACAAACCGCATGCACTAAAAGCATGCGTTCACTCTCAACAGATGTCAGTTAGATAGTTTTTAAATACTGAAATAAAGTCTCCAAATTAGAATTACTTTTTTTTTTTTTCAAACGTCTTTACTTCCAACAAGGCTGCAAGCAACCACTATTAGAGTTATAAGTTACTGGAATAGAAAAGATGAAGGTTATAAAGCATGAAAACGATTAACAGACGATTAGAAGATTGCAAATTTTATGAATCGGGAAAACAAGATGTAGGCAGCGTTTTTTTTTTTGTTGACTCAAAGATAGAAAATTCTTTATTAAGAGAATTTATACTGAGATCTTTATTATAATAATTCTTGTTTTAGCTCAGCATTTTGTAAAGCTTTTGGAAGCTGTGTTTTGATATAAAAATATTTTCTTCTGTTTGGATTTCAAAATCAACGTTAGCATTTTTTGTACAACTGCTTGAGGTAAAAGCCTTAATAAAAGATCTTTAGCTAACAATATAACTGCTAACTCGTTTGACTTTACTCCAAAAGCATCTAAAGAACCAGATAGTAAAAAACTAGGATTGTTTAGATATTTCATGAGGTGAATCAAGTTTTATTTATTTACACTTTTACACAAAATAAAATTTACAGTCGAAACATATAAAAAATAATTACATGGCTGGGGTTAGAAGAAGACAAATTTAGTCTTATCACTAAGCCCCAAAAAATGAGTCATTACTGATAAAATATAGTTTAACAATAAAATGTTGCTTCAACGTAAATATCTCTAAATATTACTGTATTGAATATAATATTATAATAATAGATTTAATAACATTTAGTCCTTATGTAAATATTTCTATATAATGAGAAAAAATAATCATCTTATAAAACATGTTGATTCTACTTTAATTGATCTTCCTTCTCCATCAAATACAAATTATTTATGGAATTTTGGATCTTTATTAGGATTATGTTTTTCAATTCAATTAGTTAGTAGAATTTTCTTAGCTATGCATTATTGCGGAGATTTAGCATTATTTTAGCTTTTAAATCAAGAGTCCATATATGTAGAGATGTAAATTATGGATTTTTAATTAAATCAGTTCATGCTAATAAAGCTTCTGTGTTTTCTATTTGTGTTTATATTCATATAGGCAAAAGTTTATACTATGGGGGTTAACAAAAAAAGTTAACTTGATTTTCAGGTTTAACCATATTTATAGTAATGAGGATTACTGCTTTTATAGGTTACGCATTACCTTGAGGACAAATGTCTTTTTGAGGGGCCATTGTTATTACAAATTTTCTATCTGCAATTCCATATATAGGAGATGACATAGTTCAATGAATTTGATGTGGATTTAGTGTAAATAATGCTACTTTATGCAGATTTTTTAAATTACATTACCTATTTCCATTTGTGTTAGCATTTTTAGTTTTAATTCATAGAGTATTAATTCATAGTATTGGATCTAGCAATCCTTTAGGAATTAATAGTAATTTTGATGGCCCCATTTCATTGCTATTTTGCAATAAAAGATATTTATGTATTTTTTATAATAATATTTATTTTATTATTCATAGTATTTTTTATACTAATACTTTAGAAGACCGAGAAAACTTTATTAATTCTAATTCATTAGTAACTCCTGTTTATATAATGCCAGAATGGTATATTCATTTTTCAATTCTTAATAAATTCGGAGGAGTCTCACCTCTAATTTTAAGTATAGTATTTTTATTTGTTATTCCATTTTTTTAATAAATTCCTATAAATTTTTTTCGTTAACTTTTAGACCTATAGGAAAATTATTATATTGAGTGTTTATAGCAAATTTTATTTTATTAACCTGATTAGGCTTTAAACTTATAGAAAACCCATATATATTGATAGTATAATTTCTAGCTTATTTTATTTTTTTTATTTTTTATTTATTATTCCAATAATAGGAAAGTTAGAAAATTATTTATTTTTTCAAACAATAAGTATATAATTGAATCACACGTTGAATGTTTTCAACTAATCACAAAGATATAGAAACTTTATATATAATTTTTGGAGTATTTTCTTGAATGATAGGAACTGTTTTAAGTATGTTAATTAGAATAGAACTCTCAGCACCATAAAGAGTAATAGGAGATGATCATTTATATAATGTCATAGTAACAGCTCATGCTTTTGTGATGATATTTTTCTTAGCTATGCCAGTTTTAATAGGAGGTTATGGAAATTGATTTGTACCTATACATAGGAGCATCAGATATGGCATTTCCTAGATTTAATAATTCAAGTTTTTGATTATTTTCTCTTGTATGAATTTAACTTTAAATTTTTATCTTTAGTAGAGCAAGGAGCAGGAACAGGTTGAAATGTTTATCATCCTTTATCTGGATCTTTAGCTCATTGAGGAGGATTGATTTTATTTGAGATTTAGCTATTTTTAGTTTTCATTGTGCTGGGTTCTCTTTAATTGCAGGAGCAAATTATTTCATTACAACTATTTTTAATATGAGAACAACAGGTCTAACATTTAATAAACTTCCTTTATTTGTATGATCTGTATTAATAACAGCATTTTTATTACTTCTTTTTTTACCAAGCAACTAAATTTTTAGGGATACTTATTGATGAGAACATCTCCTGGAATTCACATATAGATATATTAAATACCAAAATATCAAAAAACGTTGGTATCCTTTACAAAGCTAGTTCTATACTTTCTCCTGATAATTTAAAGTTCCTATACTTTTCGCTCATACAAAGCTACTACATATACGCTAATGTTGCATGGACGAGTACTCATAAATCCAAACTAACCACACTATATCGAAAGCAAAAACATGCTGCAAGAATAGTTTTTAATAAGGATAGACTCTCGCATGCTAAGCCACTTTTAAAAAATTTGAAAGCATTAAATGTATATCAAATCAATATATTCCAAAATTTATTATTTATGCTCAAATATAAACTTGGACTTGTTCTTTCTCACTTTTCAATGAATTTCTTCCAAAATAGGATAAATAGATATCATACAAGAAGAACGGAAAACTTCAACGTATCTTTTAAAAAAACTAATCTCTCGCGCTTTTCCATTTGTACCGTAGTCCTTGTCTATATAAGAAATTATTATCCAAAAATACTCAACTGGTAAAATCGAATAACTTAAATACTCTGAAAACTTTATTAAAAGATCTAATGTTAAACGCTATCAACTTTATGAATTTTTATTAACCCAAAAACATTTAAAACTATGTATAAAACTAACTTTGTTGCGAAACCAATGTAAATTCTAATAACTCTAAATAACAGGGCCGACGACACAGGTTTTGAAACGAGGGGGGAGGGGGCGCAATCTTCAATTTGTGAATCAAGTTCTCTTTAAAAAGATTTTTATTAAAAAAAAAAAAGTTCTTTAGAAAAAAAGTGGGGGGCACGTGCCCTTCTGCCCCCCCCCCCTTTCCCCCGTATTATTTATCAGGCTGTTATTAGGCTTATTTATCAACACGTGAACGTATATATAATACAACTATATAATCGTGTACCTACTCAAATGTATGTGTATTGAAATAAAATTAAAAAAATTAAAAACTTCTTTTTGTTTGCATTCTTCAGAAAAAAATAAAAATGCGAAAAACGCATTTTGTATTTTTATTTTATTCTGTCCAAACTGATAACATTACTTTTTATATATAAACTTATTTTAAATTGAAGTATCCAAAAATATTAGTAACGCATAGCGGTTTCTTGATGACAAGACCATCGGTCTTCTGCAAGTTTCCCGCGTTCTTTTAAGTAATTTCTAATTCTTTACAGTTTTATTTTTATATGTTTTTTGTATAACATAAGTTTGTGATTTTTCAAGCAATTTTCAAGCAATGCAATGAATAAAAGAAAAGTAAATGTTTTTAAGCAAGATTGATTTAATAACTGCTTAGCTTTTGCTTTTGCTTGATTTTCAACTACACTTTATGTTCCCTCCAGGTTACATTTTCGTCAAAAAACACGCTTAAAAACTTTATTGATTGCTCTCTCTTTATTTATTTTTTACCAATTAAAAAGGTCAGGAAGTTCTAAGAAAATATCTGATTTTTTATGTAGACGATGAAATAAAGTGTATTTTGTTTTAGTAATATTTAAATATAATTTGTTTGATTTAAACCATTGGGTTAGTTTGTCTAGTTCTCTGTTTACTCTTTGAAATAACATATTGATATCTTTAGTGTAATAAAACAAGCTGGTATCATCTGCAAACAAAATTGTATTTAAAATGTTAGAAAATTTATTTAAATCGTTTATATAAACGAGAAATAGTGGTCAAAATTGATTCTTGAGGAACACCACATTTAATTATCTCATAAGTAGTTTTTCCTTCATCATATACTATATACTGCTTCCTATTAGCCAAATAGCTCTCGAACTAGAACAAGTTAGTATTTTTTATACCATAACTTTTGAGTTTCGATAGAAGGATTTAATGATTGACTGTATCAAAAGCTTTACTTGAATTAATAAAAAGACCAGGGTATACTTGCCTTTATCAAACAATTTAAATATGTCCTGAATAAGGTGAATGATTGCATGATCGGTAGAATAGCCAGATTTAAAATTTTTTACCGATTATCTCCTTTATAATTTGCCATGTTTTTTTCAAATCTTTTTTGTGTTTCATTAATTGTTCCGAATAGTAATGTTTCTTTATAGCCGTTTATAGGTTTTATAACTAGTTTCATTTTTAAGAGTTTTTTTACGTGTCTTGCAATTTTATAGGTTTAAGTTCGTATCCAAATTCTGATTTTACATGCTTCTGCAACATACTGTCATTTTTAATAGATGATTTTTTTAACAATTTTATTGTGCGAACTTTTTTTTAAATTGAAAAATAATCTTTTACAACAACAGCCTCTACGGAACAATTTTTAAATTCAATGTAGCCCAGCTCTTTACCTTCATTAAACTCTTTACTGTCATACTCACTGTCATTCATTTCAAAATTATCGTTTTGGTCTAAAACTTCAGTTGGTTTCACATAAAGTACATCCCGACTGCTAAATGGATTGTATGGGCATAGCAAATGTGATGTAGTGGTTTGATTAAATGACCAAATTTAACCATAACTGATGCATCATCTGTAGTTGTACTAACAATATCATTATTAAATTCCAGTTTAAATTCACTCAACTTTTCACTTACTACCTTAACAGATTTTTTAAATGGCATACTCCTGATATCTTGTACAAATCTAAGATTACAAAGGCTTCCATTTGTGTGCACATTTACATTTATATAACAACGCGTTTTAATTGGTGTATATTCATTAACTGTTAAGCTAAGTTGTTAGTTTTTATGTCTTTTAATTTAGCTGTTGATTGAGCCTTAATGTCTTTAGCATGATCTAGTAAAATATTTTTAACGTAAATTAAACTAAAAGGTATTTTTGTCTTTAGCTAAAGCAGATTCTCGTATTCTCTAAGTTTTAGCAAAAGTGCTAAATGAAAGTCCAACGATTGCACTGTGATCTGTTAGTATATTGGCAATAGTATCTTTTGCTTGCATAAAATTTCTAATATCTTTTTGGGATGAACTTTGAACTGCTTTTGTAAGATGTAATAATGTTAATTCTATTTTATGTTTAATCTTTAGATGCTTTTGCATAACATTTGTGCAGCCTCCTTTTATTGTTACAATGACGTTACAAGTTTTGCATTGAGCAGTTTTATGTACCTTGCTCTTTAAGAAATTCTCCTAAAGGGCAATGGTTCTCTGCATTTCTTTTTTTTTTCTACTTCTGTGCATTTCTTTAAGTGCAAAGAGTTTCTAAATTGCTTTGAATTATTATTATGCTTCAAAGTGCAACTATAACAATAATAATCTTAACTTTGATCTTTAATAGATCAAAGTTGAGATTATTTTTATAGATTCTTCTTCATCAAAGAATATAAGTTCAATATGTATAAGCTCACACAAAACAAATAAAAACTCTGAAAAAAAAGCTAGCATCACTATTATTTTTAAGCTAACATTAAAAGAACTTATAACTGTTATCTCGAAAAACTAATTTAAAAGATAGTACTGCTATATATTTCGGAAAACTTAAATAGTATTGTTTATTTATTATTTGGTTTCGATAGTACACCTGGATACATCTGTCATAAAAATGTTTCCATAAAACAATATTTTACTTCTACTTAGCTGAAATCGTATTAAGTAATTTTGAGCAACTTACTAAACTCATTCGAGCGTAATTTGTAGTTCGTAGTTGGTACTTTGTATTTCGTAGTTCATTGTTTTGGATGATTCTCTGATCAGACAACTCAACAGTCAACGAAAAATAATTGAATAATTTTTTTAACTGTAATAGTAAAAATGCGACCTACACATTTACATAATAAAAAAAATATAAGCAATTTATTGATATTTTTAATCATAAGATAAAATCTCAAATTCAAAATTATAAGAAAAAAATAAAAGTATTCTTTGCATTCCAAAAAGGTTTCTGTTTCCTTAACGGCTTTATTTTCTATATTTAATAAGTTAATAAATATTATTAATTCTCTATTATTTCGTAAGATGTTATACCATATTTTCACAAGTTAATATACCTTGATTAATTATATTTAAGAAGTCATTGAAACTCAGTGTAATTAAAATCATTAATGTCAAAGTATGCACTATTTTTGTAAAGTTAAGAGAAAATTTTGGATCAGATAAAAAACGATGAGTTTCGTTTTCTTGAAAAAACGTGATTTTCCTTATAGTTAGTTTATTTTTTATAGTTCATTTAGAAGCGTTTCCAAAACTTTATTTATTCATTAGAATGTAATAAAATAAACTTATCAAAAATCAATAAAATTTCGGCATCAATTCTACTTAAAAAACTCTTCTTACCTGAAAATGAAACATTAAAATAAATACACTCATTAGAACAACGAATTTTTAGGATCTATTCTTCAAAACAAAAACTTTGTAAATCAATAAAATAAAATCATCATCAAAACATCTTGAAGAAAATGTTCAAATAATTGACAATATAAAAATACGAGATAAGCATATAATAATAAAAACTACTTAATACCGTTAGTATTGATTGGTGAATTACCCAGCTAATAAAAATAAATAAAAAAACTTTTTAGAATATTTCTTTTCTGTTCAACATAATATTATCTTTTCTTTTCTATTTAACAAACATATTGAGAAGTATTTAATCATATCACATCTAAATCTAGAAAATTCGTTTAACTTACAAACGACAAAACATTTCACTTTTTATTCGTCCAACTTACTATCTGATAAAAGATTTAGCATAGAGCCGACAAAAGGAATGAGTTTTTTTAAAATTGCACCAAAGTTTTTACTTTAGTGGCGTATTTTATAGTACTCAATGAAATCAACACTTTTAACATAAATTTTTAATATTTTTTTCAAAAACTATCACTGTCAAAAGATTTTCTATAAAAATCACTTTGATTTTAATATCTTTATCTTGTATCCATTTTATTGCGCTGATATACAATAACATTGTAAGAAGCTGTAAAGTGAGAAGCAACAACATAGAAGAATAAAATGGCGCCACCAATCATCTGCATTCGGTAAACAGATGCCTGAGCAAATATCGGGGATTTAGCATGTACAACGTATTGATCAAAATGCCCAGTGGTTTAGGATTATTTGCATTAGCTGATGCATTAAGCTGATTTTGTAGTTGAAATTGAATTTAAAACTAAGTTTCAAATCCAAGATAATGTTTTTATTTGAAAGGTAATTCACGTATTAAAATGTAAACTTTGCTGTTGTTGCTGTTGATGTTGAAGCTGTTAAAATTTTATATATGAATATTATTTCATCATGTTTTAAAATTATTTTATAAAATAGGGTGCAAACTTTGCAGTTACCTGAGAAACTTGGGCTTGCGTATATGCGTACGTTCCATCATTACTTACCATTGGATGCATTGCGTTGCTTCCTACAATTTACAAAATATTTCATAAAAAATATTTAAAATAAATAACTTAAAATAAGAAATGGAGTAGACATTAGAACTGATGTCTAATCCCTTCCCTAAAACCCTAAACGTGGTGGGCGATCCCTACTACGTTCCTGATAGTACCGCGCTCAACCTGTTTCTCCGCGTAATGGGCTTGTTCGTCAAGGTTCGTGTTTAAAAGTTATAGAGTTGAGAGAGGGTTGTAACCACAACTTTAGTAGCTTCCTCGACTGTAGTGGCCTTCATGGCCTTGGGGAGATGAATTCAAATAAAAAAAAAAAAAAAAAAAAATTATCGGGAAAAAAAAATTATAAGAATCGCATCACTGTGGACCAGAGATGAGTTTAGGTTCAATGCAGTGTCACTCAAGAGTATTTAAGAGTATTTGTATTATAACAATAAAAAAGAGATTTTTTAAAATCCGAATAAATTGCTAAAGGTCATAAATGGGGCAAAAGGGTCAACACAAGGGGGGCATAAGCCCATTTATGTGTGCTAGTTGCAAATTACAAAAAAAAAAAAAATAATCAAGAGTATTTGTTTCATAAAAATAGAAAATAGCGTTTTTAAAGTTAAAAAAAAATGCCAAGGGTCACAAATGGGGCAAAGGGTAAAATTGATGGGGACATAAGCCCATTTTACCATTTTAGGTGCCCGTTAAATTTTTCTTTTAAAAATAAATGTCAAATAAGTTAAACAAAATATTAAGCAACAAAAAAAATTTAAAATTTTATAATATTAAACCTACACAGACTAAAGTTACACTTTTAGAAAAGCATACTCAATGCGTGAATCAACTTTGAATAAGCCTTAATGGAAGAAGAGTTTAATTTATCATTAACTTTGACAGACTGCTCAAGACCCGGATAAACAATTATTTACTTTTTGTTGGATTATGTAAAATATTTACAGTAATATTATAAAATTTTAAATTTTTTTTGATGCTTAATATTTTGTTTAACTTATTTGACATTTATTTTTAAAAGAAAAATTTAACGGGCACCTAAAATGGTAAAATGGGCTTATGTCCCCATCAATTTTACCCTTTGCCCCATTTGTGACCCTTGGCATTTTTTTTTAACTTTAAAAACGCTATTTTCTATTTTTATGAAACAAATACTCTTGATTATTTTTTTTTTTTTTGTAATTTGCAACTAGCACACATAAATGGGCTTATGCCCCCCTTGTGTTGACCCTTTTGCCCCATTTATGACCTTTAGCAATTTATTCGGATTTAAAAAAATCTCTTTTTTATTGTTATAATACAAATACTCTTAAATAAAAAAGGTTTCACTTGAGTGACACTCCATTAAACCTAAACTCATCTCTGGTCCACAGTGTCATAAAATGAGTAAAATAAAAGACTTTTGAAACAGCAAGTATTTGAAATAAGCTGCATTTAAAATTCCTTTTCCAATCTTTAAAAAATAAAATATGTTCTATATATTCATGTTACTTTTGTATGTTCATAACCACCAAAAGATTAGATTTACGTTCACATATTTCTTTATCAAAAAAAATTATTTTAAATAACTATATTAATGGCCTCTTACCAACGTCATACTGCAGCGTGTGCGTCATTGAAGCTTCGTCACCTGTCGAATATTCTCCCATACCTAAAATTTTCTCTCCTTTAATAGACTAAAGTAAAATATATAGACTAAAATTTTAAAAATAAGTTTGGTCGCATTAACTTTTACATCAATTGTTACACAAAATAAGAATTTAAATACAAAAAAATGGTAAAAAGTTTTTAAGGAGTTTATATCAAAATATTACCTCTCTATATTTCGTAAGATAAACTTTGAGCGGTTCAACATAATTATCAAACCCAAGAGTTGTCATTGCAAACAAGATATCTTCCCCATTAATGGTTTTTCTTTTTTCTTGTTGACAACGTTCACTAGCTCTAGAAATGTAAAATATTATGTATTATGTTACATTAACTTTTCTTATTCATAAAATTACACTTAAAAAATGCTTGTCATAATATAAACACTGCATAACCAAACAGCATTTTCACTGAGCCCCCCTTTTCGTAATAATAAACACTGATTGCAATAAAGGTTTATCTTATTTCTAGTTTAAAAGTTAACAGTTAAATTAAGTTTAACCTAAATTATGACCAGCTGCATAATGATGATTAGCAGCATAACTGAAGACTATTATATCGTGCAGTGAAATGTATGCAGGGAAATATTTCTCTGTAGTGAAATGTATGCTGGGAAATATTTCCTGTATATATTTCACTTTGTGAGGAGAAACACTTATACAAAATATTTTAAGGCAATTTTTATATAGTTTTGGTTTAAAAAACTATAAATAATCTTACTCGCTAGTGATGAAACTAATAAACTCAGATAAACATTCTTGTAGGCATTCTTTTGCATCTTTTGCTATCTGTAAAAAAATAAATTTTAATACTAACAGAAGTTCTTTTAATGGTTTTTTGAAAAAGTTAAAACTTAATATTAGAGCTAAAACATTATATAATAAATTGAACAAGTGTTATAAAATTTTAAAGTCAAAATAATATTGAAAGTTATTTATCTTGTAACAAATTAAAATAAAAAAAAGATTTGAAAACAGTAAAAAACATTTCCTATAAAAAATAATATTTAATGTGGGTACTATTCTATCAGCCATAATATCAATACATACTATATAAAATTTATCATATATTGATATCATAGTAAAGATATCAAAATATACAATTTAAATAAAGTGTCGATACCATGACTGAAGGACATAAAATAAAGTATATATCAATACTATTTGTACATATAAATTAGAAGTTATTGTAACAGGAGCATTTTGTTCCTGCTCAATTTCTGTTCAACACTACTATTTGTTTGAAATTAAAATATAGAAGTCCAGTCACAGACCACAATTTTTAATGTGAAAATTGAAACAATAGTTGTTCATTTAAGAGTTTAGTGTTTAGTAGTTGGAGGATCTGTCTTCTATGTGTAAACATTATAGTGTCCTTGTTTATACTGCATTCGACATTTTTAACCATGAAACAATGTTAATTGTTGAGGTTCTTGTTAATTTAAACTAAAATTGTCTTTGTTAACTGGTAATACTAAAACTAGTATAATCCTTTAGTCATTTTTATTATATACAAATGTACTTGTATACTCATGTATGATTGTGTGTATGTACATGTGTCTATGTGTATCAATAACATATATAGAGCAATTATTTTGTAAATATTTCCACAATTAAACCACAATTGGGTGCGAAAATATTTAATATTTAAATATTTTGTATATATATATATATATATATATATATATATATATATATATATATATATATATATATATATATATATATATATATATATATATATATATATATATATATATAAAGAGAGTGAGAGAAAGAGAGAGAGAGAGTTTGAGAGAGAAGAGAACATTTGATCTAAACTAAAGGATTGTTTTTTTTTCCTTATTCAGAACTTTATCTGTAACAAACTTGAACTTTACCTTGCCACTACTGGGAATGGCTTTTTTCATGATTCTTGCTACATTTGCAATCGGCAAAAAACGATCCTATTTAAAAAAAAAAAGTCTTATTTATTACTATTAATTATATATAAATATATATATATATATATATATATATATATATATATATATATATATATATATATATATATATATATATATATATATAAACAGTTAATAAAATATTTTTTGGACTATTCTTAACTAGACTTATATTCATCAATAAATTTTAAGTTTTATAAAATCATCTCTCAGGGTTTAAAAATTAGGACCACATAAAATTTGTAACCCCATACTTGAGGGGGGTTTAAACTTTATATGGACATAATTTTTGAAAGCTGAGAGATAATACTATGAAACTTAAAATTTATTGATGAATATACAACCAATTGAAAACTAATATTAGCTAAGGTTGCCACTCTTTATCATGCTTTTCTTGCTCTTGATCCATTCTTTATTTTTGAAAATCTCTTTTTTTTCCTTGAATATTACTACCATATTTAAATTATAACTAATATAATATTAAGAATATTCTTATCATTGTACTGGTTATTTTGATGAGTTTCTCTTCTCAAAAAACTTGAATTGTAAGTGTTTTTGGAAATGCTAAGTCTGACCTATCATCACTTGTTCTATCAACCAAAAAAAAATTAACTTTGCATAATTTGCAACAAAGTTCAATCACTTTACTACAACTGTCTCTTAATGCTCAAAAAAGTTTTCATCTAGTTATTATCCCTCAGTACTCTGGAATTCTCACCCATCTTTATGTTTTCCTGACTCACATTATTTACAATTTTATAAGTATTCTGCTAACCGCTTTTTTGCTCTGTTACTCTCTATTTTGTTTTCTGTTAACTCCAAACTTTAATAGTGGTTTGATTATAAAAGAAAAAGGATTTAGAATTCTTGAATAATGAGGTACAATGGTCCTAACTTCTAAGAAGATTTTAACTTTATTCTAATTTTAAATAGTGAATTTTCAAGATGTACATTTTTATGTTGCTTTTGACTTAAAAAGTAAGAATGTTTTTATCTGGGCATTCTGAGATAAGAGATTGTTTATGATTGTAAAAGGATATCTACATTAAACTACAACCAGTGAACCACATAATCTCCACAATTATCACATTATTGTTTTCTACTCAGTCGTTTTTAATAACTAACTTTTTAATTTTTTATTACAGTTAATTTAAATGATGGTTTTTGCAATAACCATCATTTAAATTAACCATTTTTTTATAAATTTAAATAAATCTTTCTTATAAAACAAAAAAAAAACAGCACCTGATAGATTGACCAGTTGACAAGTAAAATGATTGCCATTAACTTCTATTAATTCTTTGATATTGTCATCAAAAATAAATTTAAAACTTGCAAATAATGATAGTAATGCTTTTAATGGCTTAATGGATATAAGAGTTCAATTAATATTCTAAACATTTATAAAACTAAATTTTCTAAACTATAAAACTAAAAATTCTAAACATGTTATAAAAGAAATATTGAATGACTATATTTATTCAAAACCTAATATTTATTCAAAACCTAAATATTTATTTAAAACCTAAAAATGAATGGAAATTCATTTTTAAACTTTGTAATTAAATTTCAGCATTTTTTTATTTATTTATTTTTTAACTTTTATTTTATTTATTAATTTTTAACATGCTGATAATCAATTGGAATTTAGCTAGATTTTAGCATATTTTAGTGATGGAACTAAAATATAAGCTTCAATTGTTAGAAAAACAGTAACTTAAAAAAGATAAGCAGATAAAAAACTATGGTGAAAAAATTGAATTTTGGTTGATAAAACTTGAGACAATAGCTTGTTTGTGCAGCAACCATGATGGTATTTTTAGAGAATAGAAACAGATGCAAAGGACAACGAAACAGTGGCTCAAGCTTGGCTTGATTGATTTGTTGAGGTAAAAAATGAAATTTAGATACTAACATTGCAATAGATTGTATATATGGTTTCTATAAGAGTTTAATAGTGAATGATAATCCAAGAAGATGTAAGGTCTGAGGAATAGGTTAGAGGACTCAGTGAGTTAACTAACAATAAACAAAAATTTATAACACTGTTAACTTTAAAAAAATAATGAGCGAAAACCTGTTCTCTAAGTTCATCTTTATCTCGAGAACTAAGCTCATCAGAATAGTCTTGTTCATCTGTTTCTAAAAAAGATAATTCATAAAACACTAAGTTAATTAAATAAAACTATTAAAGGCAATAATTATAAAATAATAGAATAATAAATTTTCTAAAATGCGATAATCAAATTATAAATTGTCATTTGATGGAAAGATATTTGAAAAAAGTTACAAAAGTTATCAAAACAAAAATGCTCATGTAAACAATCATTGTCGAAGATAATATAATAATAATAAAAATAATTTAAATAATAAAAATAATTCCCAAAATAATTCATTTTTTCATTTTATACCTGAATTCATTACTCCAGAATTATGAATGTTACTTGAGGAAACATTTTGTCTGTGTTGGTGCAAGTGTTGCTGCATTATCAATACTGTAGATTGATTATTGTTATGGGCTTGTTTAAGAACATCTTCGAGATTTTCTTGATATTCTGCTTGGGCATCTTCATTAGCTGTCATGCTTGCTTCATGTTTAATCAAAATTGATGGCCGCTCATCTACTTGCATGTTTTCTAAATTCTAAAGAATTAAAAATATGGAAACTTATAAATAAAATGATTCATAATCTCGTGCTATCTCTTAAATCTCTTGAATATAAAAAAAACATTTTTTTATTCTAATTATATATCATTATACAGGTCTGCAAATTGAAATCTTTTTTTTTTGGGAATTTTTTTTTTTGTATATATATTTTGGTATGCTGATTTCAATAATACCATCCATTTCGACCCATCATGTAAGGATTTTCCGCTAAGTCGAAAATAAAATATGGGCAAAACCCGACTTACACTACTTTTTTAGACAATAATCATAAGAAAAAAAAAATCGTAAAAATATACAAATTTAATTTTAAATCATAAAATAATTTGTTTATAGTATATACAACTATAAAGCTTTATAAAATCTAGTTTTTTTAGTTTTGAAGCTTCGTTTAGTGCTTTTTCTTTTGTGGGACGTTATATTTTCCCTATGCAGCATCCAGCAGTAGTCGCCCATCATATTTGTATCTCATTGACCTTGATACCTTCTCTCAATTTCTTTTATATCTGCACCAAGATTTTCCGGGAAGTAACCCAAATAGGAGTACAAAAAATGGAGTTTTAAACTCATTAAGCATCTCAGATTTTGAAAAATTCACAACATATTTTCTACAATATTTTCAAACTTTGTAACTGCGTCTTTAAAAGAATTCCAAGCTGATCTCTCAACATAGTTCATCACATTTTCAAAGTTGTTATCTTTCATTAGCTTGCGAATGTCAGGACCAACAAAAACTCCCTCCTTCAGCTTTGCTTCAGACCAGGAAACTTGCTTGAAAAGTATTTAAATGTCTTACAAACTTTTAGCAATGCCTTCAAAAACTGCTTCATCATGCCAAGTTTGATACAGAGTGGTGGTAGAAGGACCTTTTTAGAATCAATCAAAGATTCAAAGTGCACCTTTTTCTCTCCAATCTTCAATGTTCTTTTCGGCCACACTTTCTGGTTCCAGTGTTTAGTTTTAGCACGACTATCCCATTCACAATGAAAACAGGGAAATTTTGTGTAACCACCTTACTGTCCAAGTATCATAGAAATTACTTTAAGATCCCCACAAACTGTCCACTTTAATTTATCCAAGATCAATGCCAAGTTACAATAAATTTCCTTCAAATACACTGAGTGACTACCAGGTATTGATGCATACTTATTCTCGTTGTGAAGTAAAACAGCTTTTATACTTCTTTTCAAAGAATCAATTAACAGTCGCCAATTTTCAGCTATATGTTGAACTTTGAACATGGACATTAAACCATTGATTTTAGAACAATAGACCAGCTCACCATATTAAGAAAAATAAAGTTCAAAATATTTTTCTCTATTTCTATACCAAGCAAAAAGTTCCAGGTGTCAATAAATTTTTCTCTTGCAGTCTAGATCCTAGTACTCAGCAGATTGTTTTGAAAGTCCTAAATCTTGGATCAGGTCATTTAATTCAGCTTGAGAAAATTGTTGAGGACTGGAGTCGCCTATTTGAAACTCGTCACTAGAACTTTCTTATGATTCACTTTCTAATGATGGTAAATCCTCTAGGCTTTAGGGTGCTTGTGGTGTAGGAATGCCAGGTCCGTGAGGGACTGGGCAGAGTACCGATTCTATGTTCGGATTAAAAATTTGTTTTATATTTTTGGTACTATGCCCCTGCACATTGCATCAACAAAAGTAGCAGTCATCGTTCTGGTTTCGAAGCTCTCTCCAGATCATGGAAACACCAAAACGAAAAGATTTAACTTTACATTTTGACCACATTCTAAGTCCTTCAACACACTCTGAATAAACTCCATGCGGGGCCCAAGATTTGTCCTGATCGCCTATTTTCACACCAAATTACGCAAAGTACACTTTTTTAACAAATTCACTAATATTTCTTTGTTGTTTTTTTACTACAAATTCACCACAAATATAGCAAAAACTTTACACAACCTCTTGAAGTCATTTTTGAAATACGTTACAAAAGTTGGAACAGAAATAAATAAATGAAAGGGAAATTCCTTGGGAATTTCAGCATTTGTATATATCGGTATTTTCCATCTTACTATGGAAAATCCTGATATATATATATATATATATATATATATATATATATATATATATATATATATATATATATATATATATATATATATCTACAAAATAATTTTATGTTTTGTAGGCTGAAACAAAACATTTAGTAACTCATGAAGATAATATTAGTCAGCGTTGACTCATATATATATATATATATATATATATATATATATATATATATATATATATATATATATATATATATATATATATATATATATATATATATATATATATATATATATATATATATATATATATATGTATATATATATATATGTATATATATATATATATATATATATATATATATATATATATATATATATATATATATATATATATATATATATATATATATATATATATATATATATGAGTCAACGCTAACTAATATTATCTTCATGAGTTACTAAATGTTTTGTTTCAGCCTACAAAACATAAAATTATTTTGTAATAAGTTAATAAATAAAATAATAAACATTTTGGCAATAAACCCTGTTTTGCGCCCTAAAATAGGCAACCCCACAGCATTTTGCGTTTTTCAGAAAAATCTTACGTGATGGAATTTTTTTAATAACTTTTTCGAATTCAGCTACAAATACAAAAGAATTAACTCTTTAATCTTAGAAAAAAAAAATGTTGAAGACCAGAAAAATGTTGCAGACCTGTGTTATTATAATCATTTTCTTTTCATAGCTATTTTCTCTATAATTTCTCTACCTTTTTCTCCCTAAATTACAAAATTTTAACATGCTAACACCCGATGTAATTTTTTTAGATGCTAAAAAAATATTTATACTGACAAAGTCTGTTTTACTTGCTCATCCTGTCCACTTTTACATAAGCTGACACACTGTATCACTATTTTTAATACCTGTGTAACTTTTTTGACTTGTCTTTTTACCTTCAAAAATAAAATTATGCACCCACCTAAAAGTCTCTCTTCTTTCCAGATGCTGCATATTGTTTACTTCTTAGAATGTTTATTAATTATTATGTCTATATATAAGAAAATGCCATTTAAAACCTTTACCATTTAATTTTTCATTCAATTTTGAGGTTTTGAATTTCTGCAACATTGTTTTACAAAGATCTTACATCAATTGGCACACTCCCTAAAATAATCTTTCCATACTTCAAAATTCAAAATCTCAATTTGACAATTTTACCCTGAGTTGAATCTGTTTATCTCAACAACATGGAAAGTTAGGAAACATCTACATGTGAATTCCAAGTCATATAGGTAAAACAATTTGAGCTAAAAAAAGATCTAACATTACTGAAATGATAAAAGCCTTAGTTAAAGTTTACAAGATATATACCTAACTTGATCTTGTATGTACTTATCATCAACCAACTGACAGTTCTGGTAGATTCAGGAATTATGTAAGTATGGTTTTTATTGAAACAAATTTTTACTATTACTACTGGTCTATTTCATTTTTTATGCTAAATTTCGTGCAATAAAATGTACTCTTAAAAACTAATGCCTATAAGAACTACAAGGTCATGCCATCATAATAAAGCATGATATATAAATTTTAAAATGCGTGTATTTACTTTGTATGAAATTTTATATAAATTTCATTAATTATATGATTTGTAAAACTTTGTTTGCTACCTCTAACACAAAAATGCTTTATGATATCTTTTATTATTGTTTTTTAACTGTGTGACGTACACTCTGTATAGATTTATATATACATTTATGTATACACATGTACATACATAACATGATCATACATAAGAGTATATGAATCTTTCTTTTTTATTTTATAAGTCTATTAAAATTATACACTTTAATTAAAAAAAAAAACAAAAAAAAACGAATAAATTTTATATTGATTTTGTTCACTGGTAAAGACTTTAGAATCTCACCCAAAATTGCCAACACAATTTTAATTAAATTGTATTAAAATGTATTTTTGTGCAATAACTTTGACTTTTTCCAGTTACTTTTTTAAGTTGAGATAAAAAATTATTGTGATTATTATAGGCAACTAATTAACTGACTGGTTTTATTATTAGGGCAAATTTTAGGCTGTTTAAATAATATTAGACATTTTTCTACAAGTTATTTATAACGTTTACTATTTTTCAATCAAACAAAGCTTATTCTATGTTCATGATTTATAAGAATAGTATACATTTACACGATTTATAAGCATTAAAAAATTCATATGTAAATACAGGATTTTAGCACATGGTAATTTGCTTTTGTTTACAACATTGGTTTGAAATTTAAATACCTAACGAATCCACCACTTAATTTCTGACAATAATTTAGTAGCCAACCACTGGTTCTCTTCATTACAATTCTCGAATTCGATTTGCTGCTGAAATTATTCAATGCAACATTCATCCAAGTATTTTTACGCGGAGATTATATTATCTCCCAAAGAGTAAAACCATTTTTGTTAGTTTTTTAATAATATAATGAAGGCTTGACGCTTCGGCTGAAATTTAACGCATGCGCAAATATTTTCATTTATTTGAAACAAACTTAGAGTGACAAGGACATAAAAAGAGTAAAAAATATATAATAGAGCAGTTTCGGCTGAAAAAATGATGCAGAATTTTTTTATTACCTCTCTATTTTTATAAAACTAGAAAGACTTTTCTATTCATTAAATAAGTTCCTCCCCAAATCTCTTAGCCCTATCATGGCCTACTTTATTTATACGGCCGGATATTTTGCATTTTGAAGAAAAAAATAGAAGGCCAGTTTTCTTGAAATGTGTTTTTAAGAAAGCAGCTTTGTAAGTTTAAAAAGATGGTTAGCAAATGTTGCGTTGTAAATTGTCGTTCAAATTATCATAATTATGATGAATTATCTACAGTAGTATTTTCGTTTTCAAAAAATGAAGAGTTAAAAAAAATTGGATTAAATTTGTAAATAGAAAAGATTGGACACCTACTAATTCTTTCGTTATATGCATCAAACATTTTGAAAAAAAAATATTATAAGAAATGTAACAAGAATCAACGTTTTAGATTAATAAAAAAACTAAAGCCTATTCCAACTATTATTGACTGCACAAAATTTTGGCTGAAGAAGGTTCATCACAACTTAAAAAATCTTCTAATTCATTAAGAAAATCACCAACTAAAAGAATATTTCAGCCAGATCAATATAAACAGTTTTTATTTAATGATTTGATTAATAGCTTTGATGATATTACTGAAAGTTTTGCTCCAGATGGTTTTTCATTCTTGAAGTATGATGATCATGTAATTTTTTATAAATTGAGTCATAGCACTATATCTATTCCAGAAGTTACTGAGTGCATTCGTGTAAACAATGAGATGCATGTTAAATTATTTTACAAAAGTTCACCTCTGCCATTGCCTCAGTGGTTTCGTCAAGGAAGAGATTGTCGTTTATCTTGCAAAAGTATGCTTCATAATTTTCCTACCTACATTAAATCACAAGCCGAACAATTTTCATCTGTATTGACTGAGTTACAGAAAATTAAGTATATGAAAAACCTATTTATTCAGCCAATATTGTAAGTTATTTACTGATATTACGATATACTTCTATGCAGTCATACCAACTTTTGCATGAAGAAAATCCTTTACCATCATTATCATTAATTAAAAAAATAACTAGTGGAAATATTAATGCTTTAAGTTGTGCAAAACGTTTGAAATTAGAAGGCAAGATATCTTAAGACATTTGCTTGATTTTTGATGAAATGTACTTGCAAAAATGTGAGGAATATTTTGCTGAAAAGTTGATTGGTAGTGATGAGTTTGGAGAAATGTACAAGGTAATTGTTTGTTTCATGATAGTTGGCCTGAAACAAAACATTCTATGTGATCAAAACGTCTCCTGAAAAAAATAATCAATGCTGAATGGTTGAAGAAATTTTTGAATGTCTTCGTATTTTAACTGAATGTGAATGTTAGAGTTATTGTGTGTGACAACTATTCCGATAATGTTTCTTGTTTTAAAAAAATATCTCTTGATGCTGGTTTGCGTAAAGCACCGAAAATAACAATAAAAGTGTTACATCCTGGCAATTTTAAACAAAATGTTTCTTGACAAATCATGACAAATGCACCAGAAAGTAGGGAAGTAGGTGCTCATATTGCTGTTTATATAGCAAAGAAACTTAAAAAACGTTTTGGTACATGTTGTAAAGAATTTTTTTGTGTCAATATTGATGAAAGCAATCCTGATCATACTTATATAACAATTATTTCTAGGGGTGGTCACACTAGGGGTGGGCTCACTAGGGGTGGTTTCACTATTCCTTCACCATTACTTTTGGATTATGTTTGCACATCCTTTGCTATGATTGACTACTCTTATAACAAAATAAAGAAATTTAGTTTACATGCACGACAAGCTTTGGAAAATTTATTAAACCACTTTTATGACTCTTTTCAGACTTTTTCTTGTCCCATGCATGAGAAAACTGGGATAAAACTTGCTGGAAGAATTGTAAATTATATATAACATAATTATTTTACTGTTTAATGAAAAAAGAAAAACATTTTAATATTTTTTATAACTGTTCTTGCTTCTTACATTGTTTTTACTAATTCTAAATTATAAAATAAAGACTCTTGATTTATTTATTTCCTAATAAATGGACTTTTCAAATTTAGAAAGTAAAATAATTTTGAAAATGTTCAAAACGTATTAAGTTTTTGAAACATTACGATTTTAAAAACTGGCCTTCCATTTTTTTCTTCAAAATGCAAAATATCCGGCCGTATAAATAAAGTAGGCCATGGCCCTATATTTAAGTCAATATATATAAGTACACTCCTCTGCTTTTAATTCAAGTCAGACAACTTACGTAGACAACATTGCGCCAATCCCTATTTATATCAGTCGATGTATTTACACTCTTTTTCGATGTATCAACGGATTAATCCAATTATTCTGTTAAATTTTGAAAAACAAAAACGATAAATGAATATAGTTATTAATAAACAACAAAAAGAGTTAAAACACATTCAAAATAAAACATAAAAAAAAGATTTGAACCCCCACACCGTACATCAACCTAATAAATCCGCCTTAAAGCAACATTAAATCCAAAGTGTTAAAAGAAGTAACTTAAATATTAGATAAAAAATATAGAACGTTCGTGCTTGCGTTAATTTTCAGCCGCAGAAGCAATTTTAACTCACTTACAGCGGCTGAATTTTCAGCCGCGAACACTCTCAGGTATTGTGCTAACTCTCCACAAAATCATGAGGTAGTAAGTTTTACATGATCATGATTTTAAACACTAAATTTAAACACGATTCAAAACCTGATGAATTTAAATTTAGTACAAGATTGTAAAAACATAGATTTTATTAACTGATTGCCTTCATATTTAGCGTAGATGCGGGGACCAAACATTTTTAAATATTTTTATTTTATTTTTAAAATTTTTGTTTCGTTTTGCAAAATACTTTATTTTAAAATGTATTTTTTAAATTCATTGTTGGAACGATATTATCATAATGGTAAATTTATTTTTTTGGCGGTGGACTACCCAAAAAGATTATTTATAAATTAGGTAACGTAACTTTTCAAGGAATAAAAAATCACAAAACAAAATTTATTCGCGTTTTTCATTTAAGCATTTAAAACTACATCAAGAATTTGGTTGTCACATTTTCATTGTTATCATTTTCAAAAAAGTTGCGTTGCGTAACTTATGAATGATTTTAAAAGTACCTTAGTATGATATAGTTATTTGCATAAAGTTATCTATATCACATTGAGAATCTAAGTATGATACAGAGAATTAAATTTCAGGGGCGGATCCAGGGTGTCGCGAATGATGCGTATGCGTCAGTCTTTTTTCACCGCTAAATTTAAGTGTATCTCTTTTTCACTTTTTTTTCTTAATAAAAAGTAAAAGGAGAAATTGGAATCTGGTATTCACAAAAAATGAAAAACTTGTTATAAACTCGAAAAAAAATCATTTAAAGTCAATTTTATTTGATCTCTATAGTTACTTATTCGATCTCTATAGTTACTTATTCGTTACTTAGACAAAATTCCTGCGTTTTGGAGCAACTGATGCAATTGTTCTTAACTAAATACAAATGTGATTGGTTTTAAAAAAAAAATAGTACGTTTTAACCAATGATATATATATACATAGATATCTAACTCCGTAAAAATTCCTTGATATAGTATGAGGCAAATTTTTTCGGCGGAAGCCATATTGAATACTGGCAAAACATCGTAAATAAGCGATAAAGCTTTGATTTGGTTTTACAAGGAACTATATATTACCTGACCTGTTTAGATTTATTTATTAAAAATGAAACAAAATAATCTTAATAGTATAGTTAATGTTGAAGAAGAAGTAATGTTGTTTTGAATTACTTTATCTGAAATTGAATTTAATTACTTTATCTGGACGTTATTTTTATAATTGTAAACTTAAAGTAGTTGATGTTACTTTAAAGTTATAGTTTTAAAAATAAGTTAACTACCTTAAGAAGATGCTGCTATTTCTGACATACTTTGAAAAAATTGGACATGGATTAGATTGAGGAGGTATTAATTAAATACACTATTACCAGTAAACAATATATTAACTGTTAATAATATTATTTATAAATTTCTAATAATTTATATATATATATATATATATATATATATATATATATATATATATATATATATATATATATATAATGTATGAATAAACTTTATTTTATATAAATATTATACATGTGTATGCATAAACACACACATACACACATAATTATAAAAACACACATACACATATATAAATATATACATATATAATATACACATATATAATATTTATATATAATAGAGTGTTTTTTTTATAAATTTAAAAACAAAACAATTTGCATTATCTCTAAAACTAAAAAATCTGAGTTTCTTTTTAACTAAAAAAAATATTTATATGCCTTTAAATAAAATTATTTTATTAAACTGCTGACGTAAACCAATTTTATGTTTATGTAGAATATCGTTAGTATACTGTTTTCCATAACGAAATAAACGAATGGAGAGATATTTATCAATTATCTTTTTTAATAGTTGAGAGGAGTGCATATCTTCAGTTAAAATCTCATGATCTAAATCATGCTCGTTTAGTTCAGGAAACATCTTTTCACATGCAAGCTCTTGATTAATTTTGTAAACCATTAAGGATTTTAAGTTTTTTTGTGAACAAGTGGCTAACGTTGAATTAATGCCTATAACAAAAACTCTAAATATTTTCTCACATTTTTCAATAATTTTAATAACACTAACAGATGGTATATTTAATCCACCAAGATTTTTTAAATTTATAAAAGATAAAGATGATGATTTGTAAAAGACTGTGTACTCATGATCACGAACTAAATTATCTGGTTGGTTAAGTGCTTCAGTACATATGCAACAAGTTATTTTCTTTTTAAGAGTTTTAACAATGTAACCAGCTATATAACCAAGTATTGCTTGTTTGTATATCAATGTTGAAATCTTTTCTAGGCTATTTGATAAGTTTGCAATTATATTTTTATCTTCATCTTTTAATTCTGTTTCTATCATTGGAGATCTTGTTTTACTCCATTTCAATGAAAATATTGAACCAGCTGAATTTTTTTCAAAAGTGAGACAATTTGCATGCTTTGAACCAATCAAAAAGTTTCTTAAAAGAATTTTTTTAAAGCTTGACTTTAATTGTATAATATTAGGATTATTATTAAATCCATTTTTTCCCCTAATACAAGCAAACAACAGTTCTAAGTGATCTTGAGACACTTTATAGGTCAACACATATTTGAATGAACATTCGGATCTTGATAGTAAATTTATAGACATATTTTGGATACTAGTTGCAGCGACAATGAAACCAATAGCAAACGTTTTTCTTCTATGTTTAAGAATTTTAGTCCCATCTTTATCAGTTAGGCTGGCCAGATATTTAATTGTTTTTTCAATAACACTAAACCAATGGATTTTGTCATTAAGAAATAAGGGTTTTTTCAAACCTTTGCCGAATGGACTTCTTGAATTAAGTAAATCAAAAAGTTGATTAATTGTTCTTATAAAATCTAATGTTCCTTGAGCATCATGAAAAGAGGGATGACCAGATAGCATTAAAAATTCAATAGCCTCTGCTACAGAATTACTTAGTGTTTGGGCAGCTATTTTTACATTCATTTTATGCCTATGAAAATTAATATGGCTATTTCCTAACTTATTAGCAAACTTTAGTCCAATGTCTTCTTGCAAATTTTGCAGAATTGTGATGTGCTCCCACTTTACAAATCTTTTTTGACTATCAATAAATACACCAAGATCACATAGCGCATTTCGTGCAAGTTTTAGCATATGGCAAGGATCAGGAATAAAATGAATATTTTTATTATAAGACTCAATATTAAAAAAAGTTTTCATATTTTCAGGTTTATCAAACGAACAGCCAAGACTTTTCATGGCACTAAAATTAGAAAAAACACCATCACAAGTTACGCTGTGAACATCTATACCATGCTGAACACATAAATTAACTGCGTTAGTTATAAGACAAACCAAGTTTGTTGTTGAAATCTTTTCACATAAAACATAACCGATAGGACATTTCCAATGCCCTCGAAGTCCAACAAGCATAAAGACAAGAGCCTCAGTAGCTATACTATTTGGATCAAAAGCAGATATATTGTTTCCATAATCTGAAAAACCTTCATAGTTACCATTACTTGGATTATAAACAAGACCTGATTTTATATGCATAGAATCAAAGATCAATGCACAATCTTTATATGTAACATCTTCTAATCCCTTTTGTTGTAAGTAAGAAAAAACATCTTTAAAAAATCCAGGTGAACAATCAATAGATGAGGACCAATTCAATAAAGAACTTATACAAGGCAAAGCAAACAATGAGCTGACAAAAGTATAGGCACGAGGTGAATAAAAATGAAGTGTCAAGGCAAATTTCTTTACTTCTTCTGAATATCGGTGACCTCTAGGATCTTTGCATTTATTGACTAGTTCAGATTTAAATAAATCACGAACAAGACCAGAAAAGCTATTATCAAGAAATTGAGCTGTATCAGCTGATATAAGCTTGTCATTCTCAAGTTTTTTAATAATATCTGTCATTGTATTTATTTTCAATTCTTTCCTTCTAAGCTTTTGTTTAAGAGTCTTAATTTTTCTTTTAAGCTTGACTTTAGATGGAGAGTCGACTTTATTATTTGGATTTTCAATAGTAAAATCTACACTAGTTAAAATATGATTCTTAGAGGAACATGGCAACGAAAGAGATATCTTTTTTTCATTAATAGTTTCGAATGTCTCAGTTACATTCCTGGAAACATATTTTCTTTTGATGGGCTTTTTAGAATGCATTTTCGCCGGGAAATTAAAGATAGATGGTACAACATTTGCTTTTAAACGAGGTTTATTTGCATTTTCATAATTGTAATCTTCTTTATGAAAGTGAACACTACATATATAACTATATTTTGTAGGAACAAATGAATCACGTTTTGTTGCCACAACCCATTTTTGGCATAGCTCGCTATTATTTAAAGGGAATTTATGAAACGATATCGCAACACCTTTGTTAAATCGGTTCACACAACCATAAGCAGAGCACGATATAACCATTTCTTTAGTAATAAAAGTAAATTTTTAAAAAATATTATAATTTTTTTTTTGCGTGTTTTGCCAGTATTCAAGATGGCTTCCAAAAAACAAATTTGCCTCACAACCGCGGCTCGAGTTAGATATCTAGTTAATATATATCATTGGTTTTAACCAATCATATTTGTATTTTTTCACAAATTTTTCCGATCACTTTGTAGCAACTGATGCAATTGTACTCTAAATCATTAATGATTGGTTAAAAAACAGTTTAAACCAATCACTATTTAATAAAATAACAATTGCATCAGTTGCTACAAAACTTCCGCTAAAAACTTTACGAAAAAGATAAGAAATGTTATTTATAACCAATCAAATTTGTAGAAAGTTTAGAACAATTGCATCAGTTGCTCCAAATCGTTCAAATTTTACAAAATTCTGACATGCCGCCTGATATACGTTCTTCGCTCGTAATTTTCGTCGTTGGACTTTGCTTGTAAACTAAAGTTAAAAAAAAAAATGAATTTTTTAGTCTCAAAGCAATTAAGGCTAAACATTTACCAAATATTCGCAAATATAAAAACCAGTTGACTGAAGAATTGAAAGTTTTAAATAATAAGAGTCCAGTTCAGCCACATAGTCAGTCTTCTGAAAATACTGAAATGGATCGTTTTATCCCAAAGCAAGAAGATACTAAAGATTATGTTGCTTTAAGGTAAAACCCTATTATTAAAGTTAATGGTATTTTATATTTTCAGCTAGTATTATATAAACTGTATTAAAAGTATTATATAAAATATAAACTGTATTATATAAAATATAAAATTAAAATATAAAAAGTATTATATAAAATATAAACTGAGCTTGTTTTAGTATACTTTTTATTTTATTTAAGGTCATCTGAAGATGGAAATTGCCGGCAATTTCCATCTTCAGATGACCTTAAATAAAATAAAAAGTAGAGGCATGCCTCTGGCAACTGTAGAGGCATGCCTCTACAGTTCAGCTTCACTTTTAAGCAATTTGTCTCTGAAGACAGTTATTGTATTGAGGCTTCTAACTTCGATTGAATTGTTTGAAAAAGTTTGCTACTATGCGAGGTACTCCCTTTTTGTTAAATAGGTTAAAAACAATAATTTTTTTAATCTTTCCAGTGTTCTAGTAGCCTGTGTTTCTTTTGAATGTTCAGATCAATTTAAATTAATTAACAGTGAATCTACTTCTGAAATTATAATAATGGAAGCATTGATCAACTGCCGAGCTAACAAGTTTTCTTCATTTTTATGTCTAATTGCTTTGTCATCAGTTTTATATATTCCTATTAGATTAATTTATACTGATTTTGGCTTAGAAAAATTCAAAAAACTTTTTAATACAATTATTTTTCCGTTTTGTTCAATTAAAAATCAAGATCAAAATGTTTTAAATATTTTATTGTGTAATACTGATATTATGTCAGTGATGCAAAATAATGATAACTGGACACCGAACCATTTTGTACCAATTATTAAAAACCTAAACTAATTTCTAGTAATAATAAGGGCTATAAAAAACGATACTACTTATCCTTTACACTTTTTTAGTCCTAAAACTGAAACAAATAAAAAACAACAATTTGATTCTGCAAAACATGTCAAAATTTAATCTAAAATTAACTTTAAAAAAGACAATGCTTTCATAGAGTTGCCTTTTGAACCTTCTGTAGATTCAAAAATAGTTAAGTCATTAGACTCCAACTCAGTTATTATTCCTTCATATAATGAATTAAATTCTTTGTATGATGTTTCAACATCTCTTGTTCGAGGTAAACTTTTAACTGCTGGCAAAGATGATTCTATTTTGTTAGATATGGTAAACAAAGTATTTTGTCCTAATTCTGTTTGTTTTTTCTAATATCTTTTAATACAAAAAGATCATTTAAATTTGAATGGCTCAGCCAGTTTTCTTGGTTAGCTTATTCTAGCAAAGAAGATGGAGCTTACTGTCTTCCTTGTACTTTGCTAGGTGCTAGTATTCCAAATAAGTCTGGAATATTAATTTTAGTTTTCAAGCCCCATCAAGAGTGGGGTAATGCTGTTCGTGATTATAGAAAACATGAGGAAAGTTGTGTTTTACATGAAAAATCTATGCTTTTATTTAATGCATTGCTTTCACGTTGCAACTCCAAAAATAATGTTATTGAGGTTGATTTAAATAATTCTCGTTTGAAACTTCTTTCTGATAACAAAAAAAAATTAGTTCCAATAATTAAAATAATAATATTTCTTGGTAGAAACGATCTAGCATTTCGTGATGCTAGCAAATATCATCCTGATATTGGGGAATCTTCTACACAAAAAGTTGGAATTAGTAACTTCATAGAGCTTTTAAATTTTTGTGTTGATGCTGGTGATCAAGTATTAGCTAATCATCTTTCTTCAAGTCCAAAAAATGCAACCTATATATCAAAAACTACCCAAAACCAACTTATTGATTCTTGTGGGAAAGCAATTGAGAAAGTTTTAATAAAAAATGTCAAGCATTCAATTTTTTTTTCAATTCTTTGTGATAAAGCAGTTGACTGTTCAAATACTAAACAAATGTCACTTGTTTTAAGATATGTAAATTCAAATAATGAGATTTGCGAGGATTTCTTAAGATTTATTGATTGCAAGACTGGTACATCTGGTCTTAGTCTCTAAATGTACTTAATGCACTTCAAGAGTTTGGACTTGATATTCAAAATTGTAGAGGCCAAGGGTATGGCGGTGCGGGTTGTATGGCAGGTAAATATGAAGGAGTTGCTTCTCGAATAAAAGCTCTTAATCATAAAGCTATATTTGTTCATTGTGCAAGCCATAGACTTAGTTTAGTAGTAGCAGCTGCATGCCAAGTTCAAAAAGTAAAAAATCTTCTTGGCCAAGTAAAAGAAATATTTTTTTTTTAACTTATCTCCTAAACGTAGTAACTGTCTCAAAAAATATTTAAGTCCAAATCAAAAAAAAATAATAGATACTTGTCGAACAAGATGGGTTCAAAAGCTGAGAGGTCTTGATGTTTTTCTTTGATAATTTTATACCTATTATTCATGCTTTAGAGGAGATGGGGTTAAATGAGTCTAAGGAATATAGCAGTGAAACTGCTTCCAAATCCTCTTTTTTTTTAAGATTATTAACAGATTTCTCTTTTATTGTAAGTTTAGTTATTACAAAACAATTAATGGATTTTTTTCAATTCTGTTTTTTTTCAAATTCAATTACTGTAACTCTTCAAACTAAATCTTTTGACATATCCCAGCAGTGTTTTGAAATAACTAATCTAAAAAATCTGTTATTAGAAATTAAAAATAAAATTAATATATATCACACTGAATGGTACGCTATCACTCTTAGTTTGGCCAAAACTCTTGATATACAAGAAGTGAGACCTAGATTGTGTAATGTCCAGGTTTACCGGGATAATTATCCAACAAATACAGTTTGTGACTATTTTAAACACAGCATTACATCTCCATTAATTGAACATCTTATTAATGAGCTAGATAATAGGTTTCCAGAAAATGGCATGTTTGTTTATAAAGGTCTAGCAGCAGTTCCTTCAACTGTACTGTCCAGAATACAAGTTAAAAAACCATGGAAATCTGATTTTTATGAATTTTTAAATTTCTATTTATCTGATATGCCTCATTTTACTTCAATACATGCTGAGTTAGATTTATGGGAATTATTTTGGGAAAACCAGTCAAGTATTCCTTCAACTGTTGCTGGTACTTTAAAGTCCATTGACATGAGAGGTTTTCTAAATATAAGGACAGCATTTATAATTTTAGGAACAATTCCAATAGCAACTTGTGAATGTGAAAGAAGTATTTCAGTTATACGTAGGCTAAAAATATTCTCTAGAAGTAATATGATTGAGTCTCGCTTTAACTCTTTAGCATTAATGTCCATACATCAAGAAATTTTTCCAGATGTTGAAAGAGTCATTGACATTTTTTCAAAGTCAGGTGAAAGACGTTTAGACTTAGCTTTTATTTAGTAGTGTACTAACTTTTATTTTACTTATTTCTAATTTGATTTTTATCAAATTAGAAATAATTTTCTAATATTGTGTGTGTGTGTGTGTTTATATATATATATATATATATATATATATATATATATATATATATATATATATATATATATATATATATATATATATATATATATATATATATATATATATATATATATATGTCCAGAAGTGGAGGGCCAACCTTAGGCAATATTACTTAACACTCCAGAAATGGAGGGCTAACCTTGGGCAAAATGACAGTATACAGATGAAGTGCAAAGTCCTATGGCTTACCTTCTCGTTGGTGCACTTTGTTAAGTAAATTAGGCTTAAAATTACATGTCTAATTTATGAACAAAATAGCCAAGGCAACATTTGTAAAAATTTCTGCTAAAAATGGATACTGCAAAAGCAATACAAAATTTAGTTATTATTCAATGATATAAACAGCGGCGCCACTAGTAGAAAAAGCTGTTTCTCCACATTTTATATTGACTATACTTAAACCCTAGAGAGGTTGGGGGGGGGAGACGTCGATAAAAAAATTTCGCATCACCCATTTAAAATGCTAGATCCGCCCCTGTAAATGATGCCTCAATATCATAGTTTTTAAACAAGTTACTCGCAAATATGGAATAAACTATAAACCAAATGTTTAAAAGTTATCTTATATGAAATAGAAATGAACTTAATTTTTAAATTTTCTTTTTTTTTTATGGATAATATTCAATACTAATTTTATTTAATTGCTTTATTTTCGTTACTATATGGACAGTCCCACTATTAGATATTAACGTTAAAAAAAACTCTTTAAACGCTATTGGCTGATGAACGTTTTTTTTATAAGATAATTTTAAAGAATAATAAATTTGATTGTTTACATCACGGACAATAAGAAATGTTTTATCTCTTATACGTTCTGGTCTTAGGGGTTCTCCATCAATTACGTCAACAATTTTTTAGTGATTTTTTACATTCTTACCCTTTTCTCCCCTTACTCTCCATTGTCAGCAACTTGTCAAACTTACAGTTCTTATTTAATGATTTGATTAATAGCTTTGATGGTATTACTGAAAGTTTTGCTCCAGATGGTTTTTCATTCTTGAAGTATGATGATCATGTAATTTTTTATAAATTGAGTCATAGCACTATATCTATTCCAGAAGTTACTGAGTGCATTCGTGTAAACAATGAAATGCATGTTAAATTATTTTACAAAGGTTCACCTCTGCCATTGCCTCAGTGGTTTCGTCAAGGAAGAGATTGTCGTTTATCTTGTAAAAGTATGCTTCATAATTTTCCTACCTACATTAAATCACAAGCCGAACAATTTTCATCTGTATTGACTGAATTACAGAAATTTAAGTATATGAAAAACCTATTTATTCAGCCAATATTGTAAGGTATTCACTGATATTACGATATACTTCTATGCAAGAAGACCCTCCCTATAAAATTACTTCAACACTCGAGTATCTTCTCCCTCCCCCGTTTTTGCGCATTTATATTATTAAAAAAATTTGCAAAAATGAATTTACTCTTAGGGAGGTAATATAACCTCCGTTTAATGATACTTGGACAAATGTTGCATTGAATATTTTCAGCAGCAAATCAAATTCGAGAATTGTAATAAAGGGAACCAAGGGTTGGCTATTAAATTATTGTCAGAAATTAAGTGGTGGATTCGTTGGTATTTAAATTTCAAACCAATGCACAGTCGTGCAGAACCTCAAAAAAAAGGCCATAATTCAAAATTTTTCGAAACTTTATAAAATGATTTTTTTTTTTTTTTTTATGAATTATGTTGCTTATATTATCTAAATATATATAGTTTTGTTATTTTTGTTCGTTAACAGAACCGCTAAATGACGTCATTTTTGTAATAAATTTCGATTAAAAAGATACAAACGTTTTCAACGCAATTTTTATTTATTTATTAATAAATTTTTTTTGTTTTTTTTTTGTCAGAATTTTTAAGATATCTTAAATTCTACGTCAAAAAAGTTTCACCTCATTAAAGTTAAAAAAAACTTTTAAAAATTACTCTAAAAAATGCTAAAAAATGCAACATTTTGTAATTTTTTATTCGTTGTTTGTTCAAAAGACATCATATTCAAGCTAATCTAACACAATCTTTATTAAGTTCAGGTTACGGTTAAATCTCGTTAAAAAATTCAGCTGCATATATTCATGCATTATGATTAATTTTTAGCTACTAACATGCAATCTTTTTTATGCTCTAATATTTTCAAAGAATATAATTCGTTTACAAAGTATACAAATGCAAAAAAATTTTAAAATTTTTATAAACACTAACAATATAATGTTGCTAGGGTAAAAAAAATTTACTTTTATGTTTTAAATTCATACACACGTTTATTTTTTAATCGTAAAAATTTTTCAAAAAAAGATATTTTTTTAATGTGTTTTATATATAGTGCAAGAGGGACAGGAACATTTTTAAAATAACTTTTCTTTACTGCCAATGGTATATGACAGTCTTAAAAAAATTCAACTAAAGTTAATAAATTTTATAGATTTTATAACAACTTTAAATGACGAGTAATTTGACTCAACAGCGGCGCCAAGTTACCAGACCTGGTATCTTAATATATAAGATCACTTTCACAGACTAAGATATATATATATATATATATATATATATATATATATATATATATATATATATATATATATATATATATATATATATATATATATATATATATATATATATATATATATATATATATATATATATATATATATATATATATATATATATATATATATATATAGACAGGCTGACATATTGGAAAGATTATAAAATACGTTGAAAGTATACTCATCAGTTGGTAAAAAGTTACATTTACACGCAAGTTACATTTACACGCAGATTGTGCTTAAGCATCACGCTTGAGCACAATCTGCGTGTGAATGTCTGCTATTTTCTCATTTGTTTTATTTTTGTAGCTTTTAAAATTTGTAATAAAAATAAATTTTTAAAAATAAAATTACAGAAATGGTTTGATGAAGCATCTAGTTCAAAATGAAAACCTTTGACTTGCATATTTATTTAAAACTTTTAAAAAGGATGATGTAGTACATCATCCTTTTAAAAATTTTTAATAAATATGGTCAAATCAATAGGTCAACGAATTTGAACGTCATAAAATCACTATATGTTCCTGGTCGGTTGTATTGTGCTCAGGAGCTCAAAAATGTGTTAAGTGATTTAAAGACTACTTTTTTTTTTCCTTCTTTGGAGGAGGGGGAAGGGGGGAGGGAGGGAGGAGGGAATCAGGATAATTATGGTATAAGAACTTATCAATTTCAAAGCTGGAGTTCTTATGCATAACTGTTGTCAAAGGTTCTAGAACACCAGACTACAGACCTCAAAAATAATGATAAAGATAATTAGTTTCAAGATTTTAAAATTACCAATGATTTTTTTTTCAATGTACTCTCATGTCTTTCAACATTTTTAGAGCTTCATTACACCAAAGGTTTTGAAGCCTATCCATACTTTTTATACTTTTAAAGTCATTAAAAACTTAAAAAAATAGTTGATAAAATGTATTTTTTACCCGCAAACCTGCCTCAAATTGTTAATGATAAAAATTGAAATATAAAGAAGTTCCTTTACTAAACTATTAGGTGTTTATCATAATGGAAAGATTACTAAGATTCAACATATTAAGTGGCAGCGCAATAACTAGCATTACAGCCAGCGCAATAACTGGCATTTTCAACGCAACGCAATTCAACGCAAGAAAATTTGTAAACAACATGAGATCAACATGGGGGAAAACCCCTCAAAAAATTATTTTCTAAAGTAAAGCATTAATAAAGTTATTACATGTTCCAAATAAAAGTACTAAATGTTAAGAAGATCTATCATAAAAAATGGCACTCCATTGCCATGGCAACACGGTTACTAAGGGAAAATGACAAATTAGTCTCTTCACCCTGGCAAAGATTGCAGTCAATTAGAATAATACTTTGAGCTGATTTTTTTCTAACTTACAGTTAAAAGATAGATCTATGCAATAAGCAGACAGTTTTTGAAAATAACTTATCTGTCAGGTGGTAGGCCTGTTTAATTTTGACAGAAATTTTAAGCACATAAATGATAGATGTTTTTTTTTAATTTCTTTAGTTTAAAAAACGTTTTTAAAAAGTTGTCTGCTCATTGCATACATCTTTATGAGAGGAATACTCCCTGAAAATTTCATTAATATTGGTCAAGCGGTTCTTAAGATACTTCTGCCGGGAGATTAAAAACACGCGTTCTGAGAAAAATGCCAAAAAAATTGAAATTGAGATAAAAAATATTATATAATAACAAAGATACAAAGAATATAGTATAAAAAGAGCATACTGATTGTATTTTTTAATCATGAACACCAGCCCCATACAATTTCCCTTCTTTCTGTTCAATTTTGTCAAATTTTTTATGCTTGCGGCTTCTTAAAACTTTCATTTTGATTCTGTGTTCTTCCATGTAGCAAACAATTTAAATAAGCATCTGATGTTAGTTCTACATAAATGGGCTTTAATTTGTGTACAATTTCAATAGGAAGACCTGGTCCGGGTTTATACTCTTTAATTCCATTAGCTTTATCTCGATTGTATTTACACCAACTATCTTTTCCTGTCAGACAATGAGGGTAATGCCAATTATTTTTGGTTGAGGATGCTACATGAAATAAGCTAACCAAAGCTGAAGATCTCATACATTCAAGGTTGCTACAAATAAAAAATGCAAATACCATAATAATTTTGCAACCGATCAATTGTAGCATTTGTTAAACCGCCTTTACCATTTAAACCCTTGACTTGTTTTTTTAATTGTCTACAACGAGATCCAATGCGCTTTTGAAAATGTCCGATACAATCTAGTTTAACTACTTCAATACCCTTGTATGTGTTTTTGACAAAAGTGTAGCTTTTTCTATCACCATCACCCAAGTATATTGTGTATCGTAAATTAAATTTTTGCAAAGAGCGATTAAATATCTTTATTGCCCCAACTGTTTCCATTCCACCGGCTGATCCTTCATAGTTTTTATTGCAAATGTGTGATTTTTTTGCTGTTGGCTGCTGCTTTGAATTAACAACATCTTGATTTTTTTCTTATATTTTACACTTTCTAGATAATGCTTTAACATCTAAAACCTTCCCATTTTTAATTGATAATGCTGCCGTCACCACATTGTGTGAATTAAATCCTCTTTTTTGCCGTGTTCCATCAACAGAAACTCCAGTATCTAAGATCTCATTAGGAGATTTGTCTTCTCTGAGTTCTTCTACAGCTTCATTCATAGTTTCAATAGCAACAGTTTGTGCTGCAGTTGCCAATTTTCGAACAATAACATTATAGCTTTTATTGCATAATTCTTTTGGGATACTCATAAGAGTGGTATATCGATGTTGACCAGGTTGGCCTTGACGAAGTGTTCTCATAGCCTACACTAATCTTTTGTTAATATCAAACCCTGCTACATTTTTTGATGCGTCAAAGTCTAACTTGAAACCAAAAACACAATTTAATGATAAATTTGATGCATATCCTTTGCAAGACTTTTTATTTTCGCTTAACGACAACTGTAATGGTCGCAAACATTCTGGACACCCAAGTTTATCAAAAATGGAAGCAAGAATTTCTAATTCAATAAACCTGTAGCCACTGACACATTTTGAGTTTCCACTTGGAACCATTACTTGCTTTACTTTTTTTTTGATGCGCTTTTAAATACACTTTCACTTTCAATATTTACAGAGTCTACCATATTTACATCATTACTATTAACATTATTTACACCAATATTTACACATTTTTTTTGCTTTCTTAAACCAGAAAATGTACATTTACGTTTTCGAAGACGTTTCTTCGAAAACGTAATGTAGAAAATTTTACTCTATTACTATTACATTTTTTTTTTAGACCTATTCATTTTCTTTCATTATATAGAAAGCTTGAGTTGATTGTGTAGAAGCTTGACAAGATGACTAATTTTAGCACTATAAGTCAAATATGTGGTTTTAAAGTATGGCTTTAGAGATAATGGGAAGCATTTCAAACTAAACTGCAAAAAAAAAAACGGAAAAAAAGCTATACTAGATGTGTTTTATTGACAGTTTTTCTGTAACTAGGGGCGTTGCTAGGTAATTTTGAACTCAGGTGGTTGTACAAAAATGTCATTTATTGATATAAAAAATAGCGATTTTCAAATAAGGGGTTTACCTTTTGTTTTCTTAATAAATTTACTTTTAAAATATCTGGAAAAAAAAAATTTTTTTTTTTGAGAGGTTTTCCTCCTTAAGAGCCGTTTTCTGATAAAACCAGGCAAAAGTTAGGCATTGTTAGCTCAAAAGTGATATCCTTTAATCGCGCTCAATTTTTTATACAGTAATACTGATTTGGTTAAAAAGAAGCCTGTAACTTTTTTTTTTTTCAAAATATTTATAATTTCTGAGTTATGGTCGGTCAAACTTTTCCCCGTTTTATACTTGAAAAGTCACTTTTGGGGTTGTATGATTTTTAAATTCACATCAAAAGCAATAAGACCACTGCAACCTAAGTTTCTTTTCATATTATGGAAGTATAGGGAGAACTTTAAATAGAAAAACCAAAAAACCTGAGGACAACTCTTGCCTTTGTCTAAAAATCATAAGCTGAAATCACACGTTTTCGAATTCGGGGCCTATTTTAAATATGTTTATCTCGGAACCTAAAAGGTGACCGCAACTCATCTTATCCTTTTTGGAAAGAGTATTCCATTGTCATTTGAATGGTTTAAAGAAACTGAAAGGATATTGTTTACAAAAAAAGTTATGAGTCATCAAAGTGTCAAAAAATGTTTTAACCAGCGTTCAAATATCAGCCATTATGGAAAATGAGAAAGGTCCTAAGAATGAGGATACAGATTTTATTTTACTACATATTACAATTTATTTGATGCAAAAAAAAAAACTTAGGGGGTAATATTGCATTTTTGAAATAACCTAACTTCAAAAAAGAAAATTTTTTATATATTTAAAAAAAACCGAATGTCGCAGCGGAGTTAATCAATATATTTAAATATATTATGTCTTTATCTTGTTATGTGATTGTTTTACATATCTTTATTCTTAAGTCTTTGATTTTAATGCATCGTTGCTTGAAATTCCTTTTGTGTTTTTCCAAATTGTTCATCTATAAGCTTATAGTCTCCGTGCTGTTTTAACGGTAATAGTGGTAGAATTCTACAAATGATTTCACTGTCATTGTACTTTATAACATCAGGAAAAGCTGGCCACTTAAAAAAGGTTCTTGTCTGCAGAAGCATACTTCATACAGCTCACCATGTAACCATCACTGAGAACCTAATATGAGTTATGATCTTTCTAATTTTAAAAATAGTTTAAAAAATTGATAAGATCAAACAATAAAAAAAAAAAAAAAAATTTTTTTTGAATGAAAAACATTTTTTTTAAACGTTGAATAAAAATGAAGTACCTCATTTATAATACCAGGATACCAATTGCCCATATAAATAACAACAATCCAATCGTTTTCATGCCATGCACAAGATAAATCAATGGCAAAGTTTATAAACTCCTTTTCAAATTCTTTATTTGCTAATTCTTCTTGATCTAAGGAGAGAAAAAAATAAATATTTGTAAAAATATTTATTCAAATACTTACAAGATAATAATAAAATATATATTAATGAGAGTAAATATAAAATTATTACCTTGATCGGCTATCTCTTCTTCTTCTTCGTTATCCATATTAGTACTACCAACATTAACTGGTTCTCTCAATCTTTTTTTAGCCTGCTCTAACGTGAAAATAGTGATCTTATTTGAGTTGTTACGTATTCTGAGACTTGGAGCTCTTTTTTTATTAAAAGGTGCACCTGCTCTGGGCTAAACTTTTTTCCTGAAACTTCACCTTCCATAAAGAGTTTTATATATAAATTTTATATAAAGAGTTTTCGACAGGAGTAGTTATACCTATGTTTGCATTCCTTATTTTTCGTACCTGGTCTATCTTGTATTTGGAGCATCCGAAAACTTTCATTAGCAACTTCTTAGTAAATTTTTCATGTTCAATCAAACACAGTACAATATGTTTTCCAATAGAGTCACTTTCTTCATAAATTTCAACCAATTTTTTTAGTTCATCAGGTACTACATCATTGTCTGAAGCTTCCAAAGATCTTTTTAAAATAATTGAGATAAAGTCTTCACTCTGATCTGGGGCAACAGCTTCAGGGAACCTTTTTTCGAGCTGTACCTTGGCTCTTTCAAATTTTCTTCGTAAATTATTTTTTGTTCCATTGCTGAGATCAGATATCTTTTTTTTCTTTATCTGAAACTGAAAAGGGCTGATGTGGAGTGCTTCTGATAGGCTGTTACCAGTAAATGTAGCATCTTCAACTTTTTCTCCAGAAAGTAAAATTTCTTCAGGCTCAAAATCAAAATCAGTTGTGTCTTCAACTAGCTCTTCGTTGGGCGGCAGTACTTGTTTTAGTTTGATTTAGAATGCGCTCTGACTTTAGGTGGTTGTGACAAAATACGGAACCTACTGGAACACTTTTGTTGTAATATTTTGAAACATTTTTTGACATATTTATTGAAATACTTCTTACAGTAAATGATTTCTTACTAACACTTAATTGATGCATTGGGTGACAGCATCTTCTTGGAGGAACCCAACCAATACCTTAAATTTTAACAAAAATCAAAGTTTGAAATATTTATTTTAAAGGTTTAGTAGTTAATTTTTTTATTTTTTTTTGAAATACGGTTGTAAACAAATTCTTACCAAAACTAAATCTATGGTAAGGGCATATATAGTCGTTATCAGAAATTGATATGCACCCTCGATTTTCTATAAGTGACTTTTCTGTCCATTCCGTCTCTTGGTGTCTTTTTAAGACCTAAAAAAATAAAACTTATGTTGTTATAAATATTATGCAAAGTTTTTTTACAACTGCTAAGAGCATTTCTTACTTTAATTTTTACAAAGTGTGCTTTGACATCCAATGTCAGATCTTGTATCTTGAATAACCTTTGTTCATTTAAACGAGGATATGGTCCACACTTGACATCATTAACTTTGCAAACATTTTCAACAACGACCTCAAGCTTTGATATATATTTTGCAACTAAGTGTTTTTTTTAAAAAGTGTATTTAACATAAAAGCTCATTCTCTGTTCTAAATAATTCAGAAGTAAATGCTCAATAAAACATACTAAATAACTGTATCATCAAGAAATAATGTCTAACAATAATTAATTATGTTCAAATAAACATCAAGTCAAAGATCTTTATTAGAAGAAAAATATTTTTCAAGTCTACAATCGTAAAAATTATTTAAAAAAATCAGATTTAGCATCATTTTGACGTAAAGTTATTTCAACAATGCAATACTACCCCCTAAGTTTTTTTTTTGCATCAAATAAATTGTAATATGTAGTAAAATAAAATCTGTATCCTCATTCTTAGGACCTTTCTCATTTTCCATAATGGCTGATATTTGAACGCTGGTTAAAACACTTTTTGACACTTTGATGACTCATAACTTTTTTTGTAAACAATATCCTTTCAGTTTCTTTAAACCATTCAAATAACAATGGAATACTCTTTCCAAAAAGGATAAGATAAGTTGCGGTCACCTTTTAGGTTCCGAGATAAACATATTTAAAATAGGCCCCAAATTCGAAAACGTGTGATTTCAGCTTATGATTTTTAGACAAAGGCAAGAGTTGTCCTCAGGTTTTTTGGTTTTTCTATTTAAAGTTCTCCCTATACTTCCATAATATGAAAAGAAACTTAGGTTGCAGTGGTCTTATTGCTTTTGATGTGAGTTTAAAAATCATACAACCCCAAAAGTGACTTTTCAAGTATAAAACAGGGAAAAGTTTGACCAATTATAACTCAGAAATTATAAATATTTTGAAAATAAAAATTTACAGGCTTCTTTTTAATATTACAAACAACACAATATGTAAAATTGAGAATGATTGAAAGATATCACTTTTGAGCATTGTCGGGTTTTCTCAGAAAATGACTCTTAAGTAAATTAAGAAGTGGATCTTTTAAACAAAAATTATTTTGTATTTTATGAGTAGTAAACATGAATTAGAACATCTTTACAATATTTATTACCAATTTTTTGATTTTCATTTTTGTATAATTAAAATAAATTCCAATGAGTGGAAGCAATGAATGGAAGCTTGAAATATCTTTTATTTGAGTTATTAAAAAAAAAAAATGGGTTCATTTTCTGATAAATACACAATTTAATTTTAGATCAATAAACTTTCGTAAAAAATTGATTATTTTGTAAAAAATAAAACTAAAAAAAAAATTGAAAAAAGACCTGTATTATTTCTTATTATGATAAACTAATGTCGAAAAGAAATTGGATTTTCCAATAAGTACATCTAAAAAAGGCAATCTGGTTTTCTTGTTCTTCTTCCATCCTAAATTTCAATTTTTTATCTTATTTATTTAGGTTATTAAAAAAAATCTTGGGATTCATATTCAGAATCAAAGATAGCAATTATGTCACCCGCAAATCGTTTTATAAAAAATTATAAGATGAACTACTATTAACTCATGTTTGCTCGTGAAATTCGATAAAAATATTAGTTGAGATGGGCGCTAAAGATGAACCCATTGCATCTGTTTGATCGTAATATTTTCCATCAAATAAAAAATGAGAATCTGAAGTCGAAATCTGAGGTAATATTTCAAACTAAGTTATAAAAAATTGTTTTAAGATTTTTAAAGAATAATTTTTTTAATCTTTTTTCTTTATCTTTTTATTCTTTCTATTTATTCTTTATCTTTAAAGAATAAATCAGTTGCTGTATTGGTGGTTCCTTTAAGTGGAATGTTTTGTAAATAAACTTTAAACATATAAAACAATAAATTTATTATTTACATTAACTTGCTTTAACTCTTCAACAAATGAAAATAAGTACAAAGTGCAACATTTTTTAGGTATATATGGAGACAATAAATGAGAAAAATGTTTGACAACCTTGTAGTTGTATGCTCCAATCGTTAAGATTATTGGTCGAAAAGTTGGAAGAGAATAATCTTTAGTGAAGCGCTCTACATTAAATGGGAAAATCCTCACTTCATAAAAAAACTTTCCATTATAGTATTGACTTATTTATTTAATTAAAATGACAGTTTATTTTATTTTGATTGTATTGATTGGTTATTTACCTGGTAAATTAATTACCCGGAGCATCTTTTTAGCAACAAACTTACTATAACTTTCTTCATTTGATTATTGCAACCTATATAATTGACTTAAAACTTTCCTATTTCGTCAAAATGGGTTATATAAAAGATAAAGAGTCACTAATTTTGGCGAAAATTGTACTTTTCAGACTGTCTTATTAGTTTAAAAAACTTTGGCTTAACAATTCCGTGAATGGCTTGTGTAGTCACTCCCGCTAAATTCACAAAGAGCAAGAACAGCTTGGCAACAATCAGTAACCAGCTCTAAAATAGTAATAATATAATAATAATAATAATAACAAACAAACTCCACAATTTGTTCTACTTGAGTTTGTACGTCTTCCCCATATATCAAAAAATTTAGTTGTTTGGATAGCTGGTGTAACTTTGTATAAACTTTAAAGAGCTGAGCTAAGAAATTATAAATGATAAACTGTACCTGGTTTTTCAATTTTAACAAGTTCTGACTTCAATAAATAAATAATTACAAGCTCTGCTAGTTCTTTTCTGTCTTCCCTAGCAATTTTTTTTTTAAATGTATTTTTTGCAATATTCGAGTGCATCTGTTGCTGCTTTTTCAACTACAGTACCAGCCTTTAATGACAAATCAAACCTTAATATGGTTTCGGGATTCTAATGAAGTTCTGGATGGTAAAACTTATTTCTTAATCTTTTAAAAACAAGATTTTTTGGTCCTACCTTTTCTTCATGAGTAACATGTTTGTGAAAATGACTTATTCTAAGCTCTGTAACATGGTGCCTGCAAGCAAGCTCGAGAATGTATTTACCTAAATCATAGGTAATTCTATGAATAGTCGCTTTCGTATTGCCAGTATTTGTTACTGTTGTGTCAAAGTACAATCCACCAACATTTAATTTAATACCATATTCATATAGGAACTGCATTATTCCTTTATATTGATCGTCTCCTGAAGAGGATGGTAAAGAAGGCACATCCAACAAGTGTAATTCGACATTAATATTTATTAGTACAGCTAGTCGCTCGCATTTTAGTTTCTTTCCTTTAATTGTCTCAAATATAGTTTTTCCATCAAAATGAATTAGACATGGGAATGTAGGTAAACGTAAAACGTTTTGTTTTAAATCTTCCCCCTATATATATATATATATATATATATATATATATATATATATATATATATATATATATGGATCCCCCTATATATATATATATATATATATATATATATATATATATATATATATATATATATATATATATATATATATATATATATATATATATATATATATATATATATATATATATATATATATATATATATGTATATATATATATATATATATATATATATATATATATATATATCTACTACAGCATATATATATATATATATATATATATATATATATATATATATATATACATATATATATCAAATTAGTTAGTGCGGCCGTGGCTAAATGCACTTCCTGCATTTAACCACGAAGTGGTTAAATGCACTTCCGCGGTGTTCTCTGACAAGACCGTTAGGTCTTCTTGGGGCACCTAAATAGCAAACAAACAAAAAAAAGTTCATCATTACTGCTAACGTCTTCTTTGTAAAATTTAAAGATTTTACTCGATTATATTTATATTTAATGATTTTACCTTATATAAAAATAAATTTATTAGTTATAAGTTGTTAAAGTGACAAAAACTTAAACTTAGAGCATATTTAAGCTTATCAAACTATAAAGAATATAATATTCAAAAACTAAATGTATTGTTAAGAATCAACAAAGTGTAAGTCAAAAAACAAAATAAAGTTAGTTAAATCAATATTTTATATACTAACGCTTCACTCCATATAGTAAAGTAACTCAATAGTTCATCTACCTTGAGAGCATCATTTAATTAAAATCTGACGCAAAACTGCCTAAACATTAAAAAAAATAAAACTTACACTATGCAAATTCTCACAATCAAAATATAATCAAATTACTTTCTTAGTATATTTAGTGTCTAGAGGACCCAAATGATATAATCTTGGACCTTCTTGATCTTCAAAGAATTGTAAATCTTCGATTTTAGATCATTGGATCTTTGCTTGTCACTTTGAATAAAATCTTTTAGTTCTGGAATTCCAATCTAAAAAATTCGTTTAACCAAATTTTCAAATCCTATTTGATTTTTAATATCTTGTTTTGATTTTCTTTTGACATTCTTTAAAAAAAAATTTTCTGATATTCTTTAATAAATTAGAATATTCTTGCTCAAGATTTTTGAAACTTTTTCGAATATTAATAACTGGAAACCCTGCTTTAAGCCATGGATGTTTTAATTTTGGCATGATACAATCACATTCAACTAACTGACACCTATCAACCTTTAAGTTTGACTTCGGAGAACAATATAGAATATTCAACTTTTTTGTAATTCCATTTGGCAAATTTGATTGACAATATTTAAAGTGTTAAAAGATTTCCATACCCGTTGGAAGTTGCGTTTCTAAACCATGTAGGTTTTTATTAAAATAGTATTACCAATATTAAGTATTACCAATACTATATAAATAGTATAAATAAGCGCGCATTATTTATCTTGAAAAGTACAATAGTGTGATGGATTGGTGTCGATATTGAGATGAAAATGTGTTTTAGTGACCGTGACATCTTTTCAGGTAAATACAAAATATCATAAAACCGAATCGATAACTGTGCATTCTTTTTATTTCTATGCAACACATATCTGAAATAGCAGCTGTAGCTTTATCGATAATATGAAAAATCTTTTTAGAAGATCTCAAACTTTTATTGCGTGAAATCTTGAGTTTCTGATAACTCATATCAATACTTGTTCAGTTACTTAAATTTTTAATTTGAATTTTAAAATTCAAAATCAAATTTGTAAATTTCAAATTTTAAATAAATGTAGTGACTTCATATTAATTGTTTTTTATTTAAAAATAAATATGAAACTTTAGTAAAAGAACATGAAGTGTAATGGTTTGCTATTTATTTTATTTTGGAAAATGGCAGGCGAAAAGGGATGGATGAATGTTAAGGAAACTTACCTTCAAATACGTAACTAATTAAAGTAGCAAACACTGTACAATATTTTTAACCAAAAAACGTTTTTAATATATAAGAAAAAATGTATTTGTATACTCCATATGCTTTCTTAATATCACAACAAAAGTCATAAATTTTGCGAATATATGGATAATTGGAATAATAAATGCTCGGTAATAAAACAAAAACAAATATACGTATGATTTTAAATGAGAAATATATGTAGTGTAGGCTTTTTTTTTTTAATTTAGCTAAATTGGTTTATATTAGACCCTACCTAAACGCCACAGAAATCAGCAATTTATATATATATATATATATATATATATATATATATATATATATATATATATATATATATATATGTATATATATATATATATATATATATATACACATATATATATATATATATATATATATATATATATATATATATATATATATATATATATATATATATATATATATATATATGTATGTATGTATATACATATATATATATATATATATATATACATATATATATATATATATATATATATATATATATATATATATATATATATATATATATATATATATATATATATATATATATATATATATATGTATATGTATATATATATATATATATATATATATATATATATATATATATATATATATATATATATATATATATATATATATATAACCTCTGGTCTAAGTGCCTTTGAACTATCATTTTCAGAATTTGAAAATGCTTTCAAAATGCTAAAACCCAATAAAGCAATTGGCCCAAATGATTTAAATGGAAACATTGTTATTAAGTCATACGATGATATAAAGAATACTCAATTTAAATTTTTCCGCCCCAAATGAAGGTTGCAAAAGTGACCTCTATATATAAAGGTGGTGAACTAACAAATGTTGGGAATTATCGTCCAATTTCAGTTTTGTCAGTTATTTCCAATGCTCACTTTACAAATAAACATAATTTTCACAAAATTTTTGAATTGAATAAAACACTAATGAATTGCTTCTATGCCCAATATAACTAAATTGTTCCATATCAATTACACTAGTGTTATCTTTTGAATTTAGAAATAGAAGTTATTAAATGTGGCTCATCATCCAGTGCATTTGAGAAGGGCATGCTTTCAAAGTAAGTATAATTTTACTATAAAAAGAGCATTTTTAATACCGCAATTATATTGCATACTTGATATACATAAATATATACGCTGGTCACAACAATCCAGTCAAAAATTTCTTTAAAAAAATAAATTTAGTGTTGAGAAATTCGTATTTTTTGATGTTTGATTTTATGTTTATAAAATAATAATTATATATATGTGTGTGTGTGTGTTATTTATTTATTTCCTTTTTATTTTTACATACTTATCTTAACAATATTTTTTTAAGGTTAAGACTGCTGTCCTGATTCCTACAGCAAAAAAAAAACTTTAAAATGCTGGTGGCAATATTTTAAAGAGTGCATCTAATAGAAAAGAAGGTGAATGACGTCAACTGTTCGAAAATACGATTCTTGGAAATTAACAAGTGGAAGAAGAAGTTTACAAAGTTGTAATTTATAAAACTCAGCACAATTATATAATTAAAAAATTTAAATGATTTATTATTTTTTTCTTATTCTCAAGAAGTTCTGTAAAAGCATAAATTTGAACCTTACGTTTAAGTAAAGCCATGTTAGAACACGTATTTTAGACGTCGAAATAAGAACGTCTAAATTAGGTTATTTAAAGACGTCATTCGGCGTTTCCATTTGGCACTAGTTCTGAACGTCGTCTTTTAGACGTCTCAAAACACGTCTTTATTCCGTCCTAAAAAGACGTCCTAATTACGTCTTAAAAAGACGTCATCTGGCGTTGCCATTTAGAACCAGTTCTGGACGTCCTAAAAAGACGTCCTTTCGACGTCATATGGACGTTTCCGTGCCCGCTGGGTATCTAAAGCTTTTGATACTATTGATCACGGCATTCTATTAAATAAATTAGAACATTACGGTATCACTGGTAAAGTCCTAATGTTATTAAAAAGTTATTTAAATAATCGTAAACAATTCATGCATAACTACTGCTTTAGATATATCCTGTGGAGTTCCCCAGGGTTCCATATTTGGACCACTGTTATTTCTAATTTATATTAATGACCTCTATAAAACTTTTAATTTAATGACAATAATGTATGCTGACGATAATAATCTTTTCTTATCCCAAAATGACATTAATAACTTATTTAATGACATGAATGTAGAACTAAAGAAAATATCTGACTAGTTTAAATCGAATAAGCTTTCACTTAATATTGAAAAAACTAAGTGGATTCTTTTTCATTCAGCTTATAAAAAGCATATACTACCAAGTGAAATGCCGCCGCTTTTCATTGATAAAATTAATATAAAAAGAGTAACTTATACTGAATTTTTAGGTATTATTGTGGATGAAAATCTTTTATGGAAAAACCACATTGGAAATCTAAACAATAAAATTGCAAAAAGTATTAGGATTCTATGTAAAATAAGAAGCATTTAAAATAAACATATTTTAATTTAACTATATTACTCATTAATTCACTGCCATATTAACTATGCTAATATTGCCTGGGGTAGTACCAACAAAATTAAGTTAAAGCCTTTGCTTTGTCAACAGAAGCATGTAGCACGTCTTATTAATTTTAAAGATCGTTTTACTCATGCCAGGCCTTTATTATTAAACATGAATATTCTAAATATTTACGAAGCAAATATATTTAACTTTCTTTGTTTTATGTTTAAATGCAAAATTAATGCTTGTTCTGTTTTTTTTCATAATTTATATTCAATGAAATAAAAAAATAAATATATATATTAAGAAATAATAAACATATCCAACAACCAATTTTTCAATCAAATATAGACAAATCTTGCATTCAATAGTGTGGAGCCTTTTTAGGGAACAATATATTTTTAAAACATTTTGATTTTTCGCACAATTGGAATTACTTTTCTTTTAAAAGAAAACTAAAAGAAGTAATTTTTTCAATTGATAACATATTTTTATATTTTTAAATTATTACCTATTCGACAAAATAATTAAGGAATTTCAATCTGAACGACAATATTTTTTAGATTACATATTATATATTATATATTGACATTACATATATACTGATGAAAACTGATGTAATTTTTCGAGCTTTTGTTTGCTTTTTTTGTTTGTTTGCTTTTGCATAATATTAAATATTGAGAAATACTATATATATATTCATATATTATAAAATATTGTTAAAACTTGCTTAACATCTTAAGAGTATTATAATATATAAACGCATTTAAAAATTGTTTTAAATATTTGTAAATTTATTTATGTATTTTAACTCTTAATATAGATTGTAAAGGGCTTCATGATAAGATCGTGTGATTTTCTGGAAGTCCTACCAGTAATATATTCAATGTGAATTTACCTTGTACATATTATTCTAAGAAAAAAAAAAAAAAAAAAAAAAAAATATATATATATATATATATATATATATATATATATATATATATATATATGTATTAGGGTGCCAGAATAATATATATGTATATATATATATATATATATATATATATATATATATATATATATATATATATATATATATATATATATATATATATATATATATATATATATATATATATATATATATATATATATATATATATATATATATATATATATATATATATATATATATATATATATATATATATATATATATATATATATATATATAGGGGGGATATCGGATCCATCTTTTTTTGTTATTTGAGATAAATAACTTCCAGATATGGAACAAACTCCAAACATTTATATGTTGAAACAAGGATGCTTTGCAAAAAATTACAACGATTACAGCTTGGGAACAAAAAAGCCCTAAAGTTTTGGCCACAGCTACCCCAAATGTAAGAGCAACAAGTTGACAAAAAATTGTTTTTATTATTCTCAATTAAAGTTATAATATCGTTAAATTTTAAATTTCATAGCATAATCTCTCAGCGTTTAAAAATTATGTCCATCTAAAATTTAAATCTTTCTTAATTTGAAGAGGTTATAAATTTTTTATGGTCATTTTGAATGTTAAAAGATTGTTGTATGAAATTTAAAATTTATCAATGAATATAACTTAAGTTAAGAATAGTATATATATATATATATATATATATATATATATATATATATATATATATATATATATATATATATATATATATATATATATATATATTGTTCTTATTACAATATATTCAAAGAAAAATTAATTAATTTACAATTAGATCGTTAGGAAAAATTTACAATTAGATCGTTAAGAAAATTTTACAATTAGATTGTTAAAAATGTTAATCAATGAGAAATAAATAAAAGATAGAACTAAGACTTTTTTGTTAATATAAAAAGAACGCGGAGACTCGCAGAAGACCATTAGGTCTTGTCATCAAGAACCGCTCGTAAATTAAAACTTCATAAAATTCAATATATATATAAAGTCAAGTGCATATATAGTTAACCACATTTAAGTGCATGTTCTTATAAATATTCAACTGAATAAACATAAACTAAAATAATACATCAAATTAATAACGTTTAAAAATATGACAATATATTATCATGTGACAAAATGATTTCTTTAAGCTTATTTCTGAATAAAAAATAACTCCATTGCAGAGAAAAAGTAAAATGTTTTAAAACTATTTTGTTCCAAAGAAAATTTCGTCGAAAAGAAATACTAGATTTTTCAAAATTGGTCTGAAAAAATGGTTCACGAATTAAATTATCATTTCTTAAATTGTATTTATTTTTATTTTTCAGCGTGTATAAATTATGGAAAGAAACTGGGGAAGAGCTACTTTTACATTTATACATAAAACAAAGAATATTAAAAAAATTCAGCTGATATATATTAAGAATTTTTATTTCAAATAAAAGAGGCTTGGCATGAGTAAATCTGTTTTTAAAATTAATAAGACAAGCAACATGCTTTTGTTGACGATAAAGAGGCTCCAGTTTACATTTATTGGCATTGCACCAAGCGATATTTGCATAGTTTAAATGACAATGGATAAAAGAGAAATATAATTGAATTAGACTACGTTTATTTAACACACCTCTAGCTTTATACAATATTCCTATACATTTAGCAATTTTATTACACAAGAATTCAATGTGGTATTTCCAACTAAGGTTTTCATCAACATAGATGCCCAAAAAATTAGCACTAATTACTCTTTTTATTTGGATTTTATCAATAAAAAGTAAAGGTAGTTCACACGGAAGCAGTTTTTTTTTAGACGCTGGATGAAAAAGTGTCCATTTTGTTTTTTCAACATTTAGTGAAAGTTTGTTCATTTTAAACCAACCAGATATTTTTGTTAATTCCATGTTCATATCTTGAAATAATGTCAAAATCAGACAAAAGACAAGTGTCATCGAAAAAGACAAGTGTCATCGGTAAACATGACTGACATCAAACTAGGAGCTTTATGAAGATCATTAATACAAATGAAAAAGAGAAGGGGTCCTAATATCGAGCCCTGCGGAACCCCTAAGGTTATGTTTAATAAATTAGATTGGTTAACTTCATTACTATAAACAAACTGTTTGCGGTTTAAAGTTACTTAAGTAACTTTGAAGTAACTTTAAAACATTTCCTTTATTTCTATAATATTTAACTTTTTTAAGAAGAGTTTGGTGATCGATTGTATCAAAAGCTTTTGATAAATCTATGAAAACTCCCAACGTATATTGGGAATTTTCAAACGATTCAGAAATACTACGAGTTATATGGAGTATCGCGTGTTCTGTTGATGTATTTTTTTTGAACCCGCATTGATTAGTATAAAGTATATTATTTAAAGAAAGGTGATTATAAATTATGTAATATAGGATTCTCTCTAACACTTTAGAAAAAACAGGTAAAATAGAGATTGGGCAATAATTTGTAAGATTTAAAGTATCATCTTCTTTGAAAATTAGTGTGAGTTTGGCTATTTTAAAATGGTCTGAAAATATTCCCTGTTTTATTGAACATTGTAAAGCTTTAAATAGTACATCTTTCAAATGTTCGTACGAGTCAATGACCACATTATATACCGTCGCGACCGACAAATTTATTAGACTTTAGCATTTTAAAAGATTGCTAAAATTCTTCAAAAGATAATTCAAAGGAAGTTAGAGACGAAGTTAACGGAAAATCGAAGTTATCTGTTTTGTTTATCACAAAAGGAATTTTTTTTTGCAAGATTTGGGCCAACTGACACAAAGAATTTATTTAATTCATCACATATCATTGTTGGATTGGATAAAAATTCATCATTAATTTTTAAGATTACAGGCAGTGTGCATGTTTTTGTTTTTTGCATGCCAGTAACTTCTCTTAGAATTTTCCAGATGCGTTTAGAATTATGTTTGTTCATTTCAAGTAGATCGGAGTAGTACAGTTTTTTTAAATTCTTTTTTTGTGTTTCAAACTTTCTGACATAATTTTTGTAAAAAATCTTACTTTCTTGTGTTTTTGTATCGTTGCATATATATATATATATATTATATATATATATATATATATATATATATATATATATATATATATATATATATATATATATATATATATATATATATATATATATATATATATATATATATATATATATATATATATATATATATATATATATATCCATATATATATATATATATATATATATATCCCATATATATACATATATGGGTTTATTTAATTCAATCTTCAACTCTTTATTAACTAAATTTATAGTATATACAATACTTGTAGACTAAAAACCAATCAACATTATTCATTTTTGTCTTTAAAAACTTCTGTCAAGAGTTTTTTTCTATAGTGGTGAGGGGGTAGCGTTTGTTATTAAGAAGACTGTATATATTTTTTGTTATCGAAATTAAAGCCGAAAAATAAATTGGCAACTTAATTGAAATGTTCAACTATTGTATTTATACTTTTTGTAAAACCCACAGTGTGTAATATAAACCCACACTATATTACAAAGAAAGAATATAATAAAGGGTTATAATAAAGTTTCATTTGGAAATACATTTTACTTTCATTATGTAAAATGCATATAAAAACCTGTGGATCAGTTATATAAGACCTGTCCATCAATTTTATGATTGCAAATAGTTTTTAAATTGATTAACTCTAAACAGGGCATAGCTAGATGAAAAGACAATTGCAACTGGGTTCAGACTTTTCAATTAGTTTTTAACTCAGTGGAATCCAATCTGATCTAATGTCATTTTTAAACAAAGAAAAACAATTTTTTTCTGAAAATCTTCTGAATTGATTGTTATTATTAGTGAAAAATCAAACATCGGTAAAATGAACTCGAGTAAAAGACTGATAATAGTTTTACTTTGAAAACACTGTACTGTAGCAAAAAAATTGCCATAAACTGAATTTGTTTGTAAAAGCTATAAGTTGATGAAGAAAAAACTTGGTCTTTAAATGCTAAACTGTTGAGGACTAAAGTGCGGTCAAAATATGAGTCACTACACAAAGGATTGATTGAAAGATGGAGCTAAGAACCTCCTACAAGAATATTGTGATGGAATTAGCTAATAAAAGTATTCATTTAAGTCGTCAGATTGCAAGCAATAACAGCTTTTAGAAATTATAAATTTAGAACTGAGAGCATATTGACCAAGAGAATAATCCAGCTTGGCAGAGCAAATGAAAAAGCTACAAAAAAAAGCTACAGCCATATAAGTGGGCTAAGAAGCAAAAAATAGCTTTAAAAAACCTACAAGTCAAAAGACCTGACTGCAGAAGCAGCAATAGATTGCATCAGAAAAGATGAGATCAAGACTTGTGGACTTGCTTGTTTCAAATTGTTTTGATCGTAATTAAAGGGGTTTTCTCACATCAACCCTATAACTAC